>OZ010575.1:55432298-55452298 GCA_963932145.1 Acanthosepion lycidas
GGGCACTTGAACATCAGGAAAATGCAGCTGAAGTTCCTGGGACACATAATAAGGAAGGAGGGCTTGGAGAATCTGATACTCACAGGTCAAATAGAGGGAAAGAGAGACAAAGGAAAACAATACATGACATACCTGGTGGGCTTAAGCAAGTGGATGACAGAACGTAATCTGGGGAGGTGGCAGAAGGAACGAACTTGTTGAGAGCTGCAAGGGATAGAGGCAGGTGGAGAGCCATGATCACCTATATCGTCAAAGGACATGGCACATAGAAAGAAAAGATGGTACCTGCACAATTTTTTAGTAACACATAGCTTATTTTAAGGTAGATAACCTTTAACATACTTAATTCAGCTTAGTATGGCGCAAGATCAGTGAAATTGTGATTAAGACTGTATGAAAACAATATTCCAAATGAAGAGCCTAGCCTAGTCTTGGAAATTAGCATTCAAAATTCTAGTCTTAACCAAGGAAATATGCTGCAACACAAAAGGCATATTCAGAGACGGCAATATATATATGTATGTACACACACATGTACATGTATAATGTTTGAAAGAGATACTAGTAGAAAGAAAGAATGTGAGGAAGACATTAACTGACAGATGGTAAGATCCTGGAATTATTTATGTTAGTTTTAAGGTCCACTAATCCCTGAAAAATCACTTTTTTTTCCCTAGAGCTAGGGGGAGTGAAGATAAGGATTTAAAAAAAAAAAAAAAAAAAAAAGAAAAAAGTGGGTTTATTCCCTCTGAACTGTGTTAGGAAAGCCTCCCACCCACAATCATCATTCACCTTATCAGGGAACACCCATTCCTCCCACTATCCCCAAACAAATAATTCGGATCATTTAACTGCTTTCCTTCTATCAGACATTGTGATCTGTCAATGTAAAAAGCCAGGACTGCTGGTGCATGAACATTTTTTTCTCCATCCATTGATAAAACGACTGTGTCAGATTCACCAATAGTAAGAAAGAACCAAAATATACACAAAAAAAAAAAATGGATTAAATGTTTTCCTGATCATTTTTTTTCTACAGTATTTATTGGGAGGTGCAGGGTGGCATAATGGTTATCCAAATGGTAAAATGGAATCAGCAAACTCAGTCCCAGTGTTGCTTGGAAGTGTTTGCATTCTGTTGCAAAAATACAATCTTAACCTTTTCAAGTCATGGGTCAGCTGTTATCTGTCCTACATATCCTCATTATGCACTTCTTACTTCCTCCCTTTACACCCTTACAACAACCTCATTCATTAAACCTTAACCTTGAATGGCACTTGGGCCTTGTATTGAATGAACAATAGTATAAAAAAAAATCATGACTACTACTATTTCCAATTTATGACAAAAATTAACAGGGATTTTTGAGATGTTTAAGATATGTTCACCTATCGCCCAGTTCACACTCCTCCCCGGTCATTTGAACAAGAGTAGATGTTTATCCCTTGTATCCTGGTTAGAATTGGGTTTCCAGTTCCTTCTAAAATCTACTTCAACTCTATACTTCTAACATCTCTGCCTGAACTCATTTATTTATTTATTTTTGTATTACATATTTTTTTTTCTCCTCAGTAGGAGTAGATAGGTTCACCTATTGTCTAGCTCACACTTTTCCCTAATCTTTTGAACAGGACTATATCTTGTTCCCTGTATAGAATTAGGTTTCTGATTTCTTCTGAAGTCTTAATTTTCTGTTAGACCTTTGTGTTTTAGTGGCATTATTGCCTTACTTGGGATAAATTGATTAACAAAGGAAAAAATAGTTTTTTTATGGCATGTCTCTTCAGAACATATTCAGATATGGCACTCCACTGATTCCCTTTCATTATTATCTCTGATTTTTCATGATTTCTTGGAAAAGAATGAGGAGTGCTTTCTAGTTTGCCTTCCCCTCAGTTATAAATTCAGAGTAGTTCTGCTAAAGTGGATGACACCCAAGGATAAAGAGTTATGTCTACCCTGTTATTTAATCCATAGTTGGAGGAAAGAAAAGGCTTCATACTTTTTCCAAGGGCATCAGTGTGAGCAGATCACAACAGACTAGAACTTGGTTCATCGATTCTACTTATTGTGCTGATAGCCATAATACTGACTTAAACAGAAGAAAAAAAAAGGTTAAAATCATAAATCCTGGTAAAGGGGAAGGAATGACCATGTTACCACCACCTGGCAGTTCTACAGGTGTGGTTCTATGATTGGCAGTGGAGTTATTAGGTTGGTGCAAAAATAATGACGTAATAATGTCGTTTTTTGACGTTAAAAATTAAGTCAAAAAACGACATTATTACGTCATTATTTTTGCACCAACCTAATGACAGGAATCAATAATGAGGAATAAAAATAAAATAGTAATTATTATTTTTAAACTAATTTACTATTTATTATTGTACTGGTGCAAATGGTGCTTATAAATATGGAAAATGAAATTAAAAAAATCAACAAAGACACTGCCAACTAGCTTTATCTCATCTTCATCACAAACATATATATAGTTCCCCCCAACACTTTTTTTTTGCTTGAGGTCTTTTGGCAGGTAGTCTGCTAATTACATCAACATTTTACATATATATATATATATATATATATATATATATATATATATATAATAAACAAGTAAAGAAGTTAATAGAGTTGAATTAGACCAGGAAACAGTAGTATTAAAAATTGCTCAATACACATAAAATGGTAAAAATTTAACATATACAGCTTTTAAGTATAGAAAATTAGTAAATCAGCCGATTTTGCTACCTTGGTTTCAATCTTTCAGTATCATCAGGCAATTTTGGTCAATTGACCTAAATCGCCTAAAGATATGTAAAGGTTGAAACTAAAGTAGTGGAATTGGCTGATTTGAGATATATATATATATATATATATATATATATATATATACACACATACACAGTCATGTGATAAAAATAGTGTTGAGGTATGCTATATTTATGGGTTAAGGTGCTGAATATCAGGAATAGAGCATATG
Organism: Acanthosepion lycidas; assembly: GCA_963932145.1. NCBI lineage: Eukaryota > Metazoa > Mollusca > Cephalopoda > Sepiida > Sepiidae > Acanthosepion > Acanthosepion lycidas. Next base: position 55,435,280 of record OZ010575.1, read on the forward strand.
TCGATATAAAAGTAGACATTGTAGTCAACACCCAGCAGTGACAGTTTCATGCTTAAACGCAATTTTTAGGCCAAAATTTTTCATAGCTTTCCAAACCTTTGAGGGTTATTTAATGCTCAAACATATTTCAGATTGTAGGAAGTAGCCTACAGTACACAGTGTTCCTAAGCACCCCCACCTCATCTAAGTACCATCCAGGATCAATGCTGCTTAACTTTGGTGATCAAATGGGAAAAGGGCTTTACACCATAATCTGACCTTAAGCAATTAACTAAAAATATCTAATATTACTTATAGATTTATAAAAAAATCTAGTATTAATTATAGTTTTGTAAAAATCTGGACAAGTGTCATTAAAGGGTTAATACTGTCTGAATAAAATATAGTTTTTATATAGATCCTCCACAACTTCCAACAGTGTCCAGTCTGTGAAAATTTTTTCATCTTCCACTGCCTAAAAAATCTTTCTCCCACTTAGTTCTATAATGTGCAATATGTTTGTGCAAAAGAGCCCCACTCTTTCCCTCAATTTCTAACACTATCTCAATGGCATGCCTAGCCAGAGCTGTCATGCAAAACAATTTAATTGCTTTCTCTTTATCAGGCTGTCAGTCAATTTTTGGAATAAATAAAAAAAAAATATTAGGGGTCCACATCACTTTGTTAGATTAGCTTCACTGCTAAATCCCCGGAGTAGAAGACGAGGTTAGAGTTAGCAAATCCCAAGGAAAATAAATAATAAATTATCCTGATCAGCAACATGGACATTCAAATATTTTTTTTTTATTTTCATATCTATGGAACTTTATAAATGTGCTTAACTAGATTTTTACCCTTTGCATCAAAATATCTAGGAAGTGTTTTAACAGAGGATGGAAAATGCAACACCAAAATCCAAAGACACATTGGAACTGTGAAAGATGCCTTCCCAAAGTTAAGAATATAATTAAGAAACAGGAAAATTTCATTAAAAAGAGAAGACTAATGGAGTGTTATATATAATTACTCCTCCAATATGACAGTGAATGCTGGATAATCTCCTCACAGATTTCTTAAACAACAACAAAAATGTGGTTCTACTGAAGGATGCCGAGAAAACCATAGACTGAAAATGTAAGCAATGACAAAGTTTTAATGAAAATGGAAACAAAAAGAACAATTATATTTGGAATAAGAAAAAAAAAAGATGAAATTTCTAGAGAATATATTGAGAAAAGGGGGCTTAAAAAATTTAACACTCACAGGACATAATGAAGGCAAGAGAAACAGAGGAAAACAGGGAATAACCTACCTAAATAGTTTGTGTAAATGGTTGGCAAAACAGGGATTACAAGAGATAGCAAAATGAGAAACTTTCTTGGGCTACAAAGGACTAGAAGTTGTGGAGAGCCATGATGACCCACTTCCTGAATAGTCATAGCATATAGAAGGAAACACTTAACTTTTAAAAATCCCACTGACCTTGAAGGTAAAAAATAAATCAGGAATTTTTGCTAAGAAAAATAAAAATCAAACAGCTTTACCCACAATTCCACCTGATAATTAAGCTATTAATATTTATGTATCGTGATAAAAAGGATAATAGGCTAGCTATCTTGACTAGATCCCAAAGAGAGTTAATAAGTATCACCAAAACCCAATGATATTTTACAGGGGATTTGTTTGGTTTAGTTTGTTTAATGGCTTATCAATTCCTTATGGGTGATATTGAAATGCTGAAAGTTTATTTTCCATCTCTGCTTTTTGTTGTGATATTCAGGATTTGTTTTTGCATTCCACAATTGTTCAGTAAACAAGAATGATTGAAAAGAAAGAATAACCTTCAATAAAATCTGAAATCTCATCACACATGTGTTAGGTTTTGGAATTTTAATTAGAAGTTGAGAAGGTGTCATGCATTGACAAATAAAAGTTACAAGTGTTGAATTGTTTGAGAAAATATAAAAACAATAGAACAAAATGAGATAGGGTTTATTGTGGTGAGAAATTTCATGTATAGTTCCTGGGAAAAAAAGCAAATTCAAGTAAACAAATGAAGAAATAGTTGAACATAAACTGTTGGTGAGTTAAAGAGTTAGTGAGGTGTATTGTTTATGCCATGGGTATTTGTCACAGAGCATTAGTTTCCACATTCTACCTCAACCTTGGCACAGCGAGAAAGAGTGCTAGCCTCTTGGGATTTGCACCACACATACTCCAAATGTGGTACAACACCTTTCACTAGATGGCTTCAACATTGAAAAAAAAAGCAAGAAAAAGCTATTAAACTGTACAAGAAATTTTCACATGCAAAGAAAGGCAGGCTTTTAAATGTGCTTAAGAATAATGGATAAAAAGAGAAAGGATTCAAACAAATGGTTGAAGACAGGTGTGATGAGTATGCACTCTGTCGCATATATAGCAAGGTGCCACTTAGACCAATCGCCAGCTTGCCTATAACATCAAGGTTAAATGAGTATGTTTGCATAGACTTGAAGGAAATTCATTATGGAAAAATGTAGATATTTTACTTAATAGATAAATAGATCAATAGATTTGAACATAGATAAATCGATATATTTGAATGTTGATAAATTGATAGATTTGATAGTCAATAGATTTGAATATAGATTGATAGATTTGATAGTCAATAGATTTGAATATAGATTGATAGATTTGATAGTCAATAGATTTGAATATAGATTGATAGATTTGATAGTCAATAGATTTGAAAATAGATTGATAGATTTGATAGTCAATAGATTTGAAAATAGATTGATAGATAGAGCAATACATTTGAACATAGATAGATCAATACATTTAAACATAGATAGATCAATGCATTTGAACATAGATTGATAGATAAACAGATGGATAGATATTGTATTATAAATTAAAAGTGCAAAGAAGCACTAGTTGGCCAAATCTTTAGAATCTGGATAGCCAACATTGGAAATTCACCAAATTATTTTGTTTCATGGCACTTTTGCTTATCAACAAAGTTATTTCATTTTTTACTACCTCAACACCCATCAATATTTTTTCTACTCCTATCAACAATAGCAAAGTAATACATTTTAAACTTTTGGCTTCAAGACCATCACCAACTTCCTTTAATTCATCTAGGGACAATGTTTTCAAAAATTCATCAGTCCACACTGTACCAGCAACTGTTTTTGAGCAACCACTATCTAGTAGTCTTTAACCAAATTCTCAAAAATCAGTTTACATTGAAATGAGTCGAGCTTTGAACTGAAAAGCAAAACATGAATGTTCATGTGAACTTCCTCAGACTCTTGTTTGTGGAGGTAAATCTTTTATCAGATGTTTAATTGATTAACAACAGTAGCATTTCCAGCAGAATAAGTCTTCCAACTTAAATCACCATTTTCTTCAGGGTGGAAAATAGTTGGGTTCTTAAAAATAGACATTTTTTACCTCTTTAGAAATACTGTTGTATTAGAATACGGAAAAATTTTCACAGTACAAACATATGGTGAGAGTTTCACCTCTGAACAAAATGAATTATTTCTATGTATAAAAAACAATATTATCCAGTTGTGAAGCAACCAAAAGGTAAAAAATAGAGAAAGCAAACAGTAGAACTTCCCTTTAAATTGGTATATGCTCTGCTAATGGTGTTAATCCTCACTTTAGCTCCTTCTGTTATTGCTTTTGTTCTCCATGATTTCCAGAATAAAAACAAGCAAAGTTAGCCTCCAATTTACACCTTAATATAGGTATTACAATCCAAGGGGAGATAATCAGGTCATTAACACCCATGTCTTTACTAATTTGGTCATGGACTTCAGTTGAGCATCTCAATAATAAACAGGAATAAAATAATTGATAAATTAATCATAAATTATTAGAATATCTGACTGACATTTTTTTTCTTTTCTTTTTCAAGAAGACTTCATCCTGTATCCTAGGAGCCCATCTGATACAAGATGTAATTTCTTATTTCATTGGTATTGATGGCTTTACTTGTTCATGCTGCTTACTGAACAGTTCCAGAATGTAAATAAAAAAAACCCATCTTTGTATTGCAATGAAAGCTAACATTAAGATGAATGAAAGATTCAGAAATTAAAAGAGACAATAATGAACAATGCTTCAAGAAATTTAGATAATTAAAGACAATTATGTTACTTCAAGGCATAATAATAACGCATAGCTTCCTTTTTTATGTATATAAGAATTTCCATGCATTTTAAAAAAAAAAAAAATAATGAATTTGTTTCCCAGTGCCTTCTCTAAAGTTTTTTTTGAATTCTGATGATTTTTTCTCTTAGACTTGTTGCCACACAAAGCTATAAAGCTAAGTTTACCCTGCTATGTAAGCCATAGTTGGTGGAAGTGGAAAAAAGAGAAATTCATGTCTTTCACAAAAAAAAATAGCATGCACAACAGACTAATCTGGAATTTGAAGTTGGTTTGCCAGTTTAACTGTAATACACTACCCAAATGCAATCATTGATTTCTTTGAAACTGAACAAACAGAAAGAAAAGCTAGTGGTTGTGACTGCCTACTCCACCATCCAGTTTTCACCCAGAATTATCACTACCATTGTAATTACAATCTAGACAGAACTAATTTTCTCTTGTTTATCCACATATGTATCACAGCCTCCTGCACTTCAAAGGCTGAACGTGTTTGTAGGGTATCCAAAATAAAAGAACCTGCACTGTTCATCCCACTGAGACTCACGAGGGGAGCCTATGCCATATATCAACAATTCGGGGATGATGCTGATCTAGAGGAGATCAAGAATTCCCTATATACGGCCTTTGGAATAGGTAGAGTGGCTGAGCGGTCTAAAGCGCTGGTTTAAGGCACCAGTCTCTATGAAGGCGTGGGTTCAAATCACACCTCTGCCAATCATGTACAGTATCGGGGGCAGTTTACTGGTATAATGTCACCCCGAAAGATAACGTTTCACCATCCACAGGACCGGATGATGCACTGCACAAGTATCATATCTGAGTGAAAGGCATTGAAGCCAACCTGCTGCCTGAGGTAGAAGTGACCGGAGGGGTATTGAAAAAAGGAGATGTTGTTTGGGTCAAAAACCCATGTGGCAAGTGTACGGCAAAATATGGCACTGGACGTGTTACGGAGGTGATTAGCCCACAATCTGTGAGAGTTGATGGGGTGCCTCATCAAATTAAAGACTTGTGACCAGTGATACAACCACTACCGTTACTGAGCAATGAAAGCGATTCTGAGTCTGAGAGTAGTGAGTGTTCGATCTGCTTGGAGTTAGACCTGCAGGGCAGTGATTCCGATAAGAGCAGCCTCCCGGCAGACACAGTGTTTACCGACACTCAAACCACAGATGAGAATATGCATGAGGATGATGCTTGTGTTGTCCCCCTTCAGAGGGGTACTTGATGGCGGTGATCACCACCTCCCTGCCTTGTTTGTGACCATGAGATCAGGATGGAGTGTGAAACAGTTTACCTCAGAAACGCCCACGAATCTGTGCATCGTGCAAACTCCAGCTACTCAACGGTGACCATGTTTTATGCCAGGTGGTCTTGGACAGTTAATGCGAAATCTCGTTGTCTCGTCATTCGCATGCAAATTATGATTGGTCCTCAGCTGTATAAAGCAAGTGCCTTTTTTTTTAATTTTTTTTTTTTGCTCGTGAGAAGGTTTGACGTGTGACACTATTTTGTCGTTTTCTACTTTGTTGGACTTTTACGATGGGCTGTTGTTTGAACTGCGATTTGGCTACAAGTGTTGCAGTCAAGAAATAGAAGAGATCTATTGCAGTTGCTACTATCAGTTGACAGTCTTTTCTTTACTACAACACAATGCCTTATGGGTCACTTAATGCCAAAATTTTATTTTCTTGTGAGCTTTGGTAAATTTTTTTTTCCAAAAATGTGTTGCTTGTAATTTTTAATTTTATTTTTACTATGAACATGTATTTCTGATAATTTTTTCTAATGGATTTTCAGATTTTCATGTTTTGACCCCAGTTTGGAGTTCACTATTTTTCATAACTTGGACCCTAAGTGCTACCACACTGCAAAGATGAAGAAGAGACTTGAAGCAGCAGAAATGTCATTCTACAGAAGGATTCTGAGAATACCATGGACCAAAGATGTGAGGAACAATGAAGTTCTAGAGACAATGTCAGCAAAAAGGACATTTATACTTAAAATTTCTGGGGAACATAATGAGGAAAGAGGGCTTAGGAAATTTCATACTCACAGGACAGATTGAAGGTAGGAGGGCCAGAAGAAAGCAATGCACAACCTAAATGGTGAGTTTGAGTAAATGAATAGCAGAGCAGGGTTTGTGAGAGGTGGCAAAAGGACAACATTTATTAAGAGTTCCAAAGGACAGGAAATTCTGGAGAGACATGATGGCCAATGTCCTGAAGGGACATGGTATATAAAAGCAATATTTTTGTAAGAGGGAGAAAGAAAAAGAGAGGGGCATGTTTTCCAACAGTTTGTATTTATTAAGTAAGTATATCTTAAAAAAGAAAGAAAGAAAAAAGAAAAAAAAAAGTAAAAAAGAAAAAGTTACACATAATTTAAAAAGAAATCATTGATTCTCAAAATGCAGAATAAAAATGTGTCCCATATCAGTACCTGTCTATTTTTTTGAGATGAAGTATTATGTACACTGTTTACATTATTCAGACTATTGTCCTCATCTTTGTTGCCATATTTATCACAACGTTTCAGCCATTGTATGCTCTGGCCTTTGTCAGGTGGCTCAGCAATCAAAATAAATCGTTCAGTTCTGGCAACAATATGGCGACAAAGATGAGGACAATAGTCCAAATAATGTAAATAGGATTCCATATCACAATGTGGAACACATCCATTAAAATCAAATGAGCTTTTGACATATGAAGAAAAAAAGGAAAAAAGAAAAAAAAGAAAATCTTTTTAAAAAAAATTGACCAAAAATCAGGAAATTAGCTGATTTTATTCCAATGAAGTTTTCAGAATGTATTAATGAATTTGATTTACATTGGATCTTTCGTATCTAAATTTAAGTTTTGTGGAAATATTTTTATTCATATCAGTTATACACCCCTTTATACCCGCATTTTGTGCAACCATGTTTCACCTAATACCTTCAATCATCAATATGTGGGATATTTCTGCATTTTATAGGGTAGTTGACATTGACAACCTTAAAAATCACTTACACAAACACACACACACGTTTACATACAAAAATGTTATAAAAAAAAAACTCAAATTAATTGCACTATTAAAGATTCTATCTACTTGTTCAAATTTTCTTGATTTGTAAATTCAACTTTGACAAATCAACAAAACCCCATTCAGCTATATGTTTCTTATTTAATAATTATCCTTTTGTTTTTCAGAGCAGACAAAAGCTTTTCTATTTGGTTTTTACTAATTAAAAATAAGGTGAATTTGGAAATGGTATTTCTGCTCATTTTTAAATATATTATTGCATTACTGTTAATGAATTCAAGTAAGTAAAAAAATGAGAAATATGATTTAGGTAAATTGACAGTAGACATTGTAAATATTTGGGGCTAATCCCAAACAAAGCTAAACCACAGGTTACAAGAATTAAAGCTGCACTTCTAAGATGGTGCTAGTTGCTTTCTTTCTAAAATTCTCCAAACAGATAATGTACTGAAGAAATTTACATAAAATCTAACTAGAAAGAAATTTATATTTCTGGAAACGACATCAATTTAGCTGTTGGCTTTTTATCTTAAATTAATTGCACAAAATCTATTTTCTTAAAAATAAAAAAGTCGCCTGATTTAGTTAGACCATGAATTCTTTTCGCTCAAAAACCTTAATAAACCCAAGGGCTTGTATTTGATTTGGGATGGCGTCCTTCTTTCTTTAATCAAGTCTTTTCGTGACTAAAATAGAAATTAGCAATAAATTCATAGATAGAGAAAAGATTGCAAAACTAATAAAGCAAGAAATACATTCATTAAACACCATTCCTCATACCGTGCTTGTCAGGAGCCAATTAGAAAAGGAAAACAGGTTTAACGATAAGCATTGTCTGCAAGTGAAAGGCTAAGAATACTGATATATTGATTATATAAACTCAGGAAGAGTGGATGTTGATCATTGGGTTAGAGAGAACAGAATTTGGGAAGAGGGGAAAAGAGGATTTGGGAAAGGTGGGGCAAACATGTTGGGGGAGTAAAAAGATTGGTAGAAGTTGAATAAGCAGACGCCGAGAAAATCTCAGAGAATTGTGTGCTGCAAAGACAATGGGATTATCGTGAGCAGACTTTATGATCATGAAGAGGGAAAATACTATGTTATATAGGATACAATATTGCTTAACTATTTACATTTCAAATACCTTGATGTATGCATAAGTTATAAACAAATTTAGTATCATAAAAATGTATATAATAAAAAAGCAATGTAAATTATATAAAAGTAAAAAGGGTAAATAAAAAAAATTGTATATAAGACTAAGTTTGTTAATTACACTTTCTTTGGAGGGAATGTTAAAACATTTATTAAAAGAAGAAAATTATTCACATGTATTTTTTAAATAAAAAAAAACAACTACTAAAATGAAACCATTAAAAAATGGCTGGAATAAAATTTGATGTCTAAAACTTTGTATATGTGAGGCTCAAATTTATGTTGTAAAAATACAGCCAAAATGAAACCTGGTGAATTATAAAAAAGATACATGTATAAAATTTATTTTTCAAAAAATTGTAAAAAAGAGACTCAAAACTTGCCTAAATAAAGTTTGTAAAAAGGCATGGTTTATAGAAATACATTTTGTGATTTTTAACCAATGGGGAAAGTAAGTTATGAGTCTAGTATTAAATTTTTGAGCAGATTCTAAGCCAATATGTGGCTATTTAAGAAGTCTAGTTTGTGAGAAAGCAGCAGAGTTTCAGCATTCACAAAAGAAGACAGCAGCTGGTTCTGGGAGCTGAACTTATAAGACAAAAACAGAATGACCATGTTTATTTTATCTTTATTTTTTTTAAGCATTTCACCCCCAAGCAAGGTGGGAGTGCCACTACCATGCAAGGAGTTACAGAGTGAGAGTAAGAGTTAAGAGGCGTGTTTGAGGAAAGGTTAAAGAGAAGGATGAGGAAACTGGGATCTGAAAAAAAAATGGTGCCAGCGATAAAATCAAAGTAACTGAAGGAAACAAAAAGAAAGAAGCTAAAATAAAAATAAAAGGAAGTAAGAAAAAGCAATAAAAGCAGAAAGGAAAAAACAGTACAAATTTACTGAGTTATGCAATTATCTTTCTATAGATGTTTGTGAAAATTTGTCACAAAAATATATTTAATAAATGTAAATATCTTGCAAATTTCCCACCGGTGTAAGGATCTTGTGTTTTTTTGTTCATTTGCCCCATTCATAATATGTTCTAAGAGATTGGACATTCTCTTCTTCTCCATATGGATATCATACATGGTGCCAGACTCATTCAGAAACATATAAACTGTCAGTAATATACAACCACTTTCTCAAAACAATGATTAAAAATGGCTACAAGCAAATGAAGTATGTTCATTTTAGCAAGGACCATCATTCTTTGAATGTCAAGGACTGGCACTAAAGAATCACAAAGATCTGTACCAAATAATAGAAACCCTATCACTTCGGTAATTTCAACATAATTAAATTGATAGCACATGTAACTTGAAGAGAAAATAAAGATATAATCAAGATGTTGACATTCCATAATATTTCAAACAAAAGGTGAAGCCCTTATCAATACTCGAAAGAGCAATAACAGTTAGTGGACTTGTAAAACCTATTTTTGTGAAAAATTGTTTTAATAGAATGATTTTAGAAATTTCAACTGAAAGTAGCACTGGCTACTCAGTCCATGAATACCAAATGTTTCCTTAAAAGAAAACAGCTAATATTATGATTATAGCATTATGGAATAAGGTTAGAGGCAAATACTACCCATCATTAGCAACTGGGTAAATATTAGCCTACCAGATGTTTCAACTTAATGTATGAGATGACAGGTCATTTTTAGTTACATTTATTTAAGAAAGGTGAAGTCTAAAATGACATCAAATATAGTTGTTTGTTTGTGTTGTTTATCTCACGTAATTGGAATCATTATTTTATTTGCGATTTTCTCTTTTAATTATGTCTTACATTATTGTTTACCCAATACAAGAGCCACTCAAGGCAGAAGCTCACTGAATTAGGTTTTTGTAAGGGTGTAAAAGGAGAAAGTAAGAAGTGTATATTATGAGGATATATTTTTTTTAATCATTTCACCTTAAGCAATTTGGGAATGCCACTTGTATGCAAGGGTTACAGGGAGTGAAAGTGAGAGAAAAGACTGAGTATAGCAAGGATTGAGGAATGGACAAAAGATGAGTGGAATTCAAGTAGATAGAAGATGGAAGTTGTCATTGCATTTAAATTTTTGAAGACTGTATTTATGAGGCAAGGGTGTTCCACAGGTTGGAAGTGTGTGAAAAGAAACTGTTGAAGTAGAATTGGTGGTTGCATTTAGCTATGTAAACGGTAAACTAGTAGCTCACTTAAATTCATGTAGTTTGGGCACCAGGGAAAAAAGCTTGTCAAAGTAGATGCCATGAAAATATTTCGAGAAAAGACAGAAGCGCAAGTCATATAGAGGATAGGCAATGATTGACTTGAAGCGTTAACATTTTTGTAGTGTTTGGGGAAGCATCCTCATTGAAGTTGGTTCTACAAACTAACTGTTCTAGAGGATATCTAACAACCACACCATGTGGTCAGATGTGGCACAAGGCTGAATTTAATGTGGAATATCCGAGCCTGTAGACTCAGCCAAAAAGTCCCTGTTTCCAGTAGCTGTTTTCCAAGACAAGACTATGCTCTTTGATATAGCCTCATCTGGGGATCCTCTCTGCCTCCAGGCAGAGAGTTTGTCCAGCACAGCTGGAAATGAATCTGTTCTGGAGAAGAAGCTGTCTGTTCCTCCATACCAATGAAATATGAAGGGAATGAAGATGAGTCGACCATGTATGCATGACATTGCGAAACCTCACTGTGAATGACTGAACTGGTGGAATTAAGTAATATAGCTTGTTTGAACATTTGCCTTGAAAATAGTGATAAAGTAGCAAGAGATTCACAAGGTTTCATCTGTGGGAAAGATTTGGAGGATGAAAATTAATTCATCACCCACAAGGCCGTCTAGTTAGGTATATTCTGGAGCGGAGCTGATAATGATTTTTTTCATATGCACATCTTTAACTTTCCTTTATTTATCAGGTTCGGTAAATGGACACCCCAGAAATTTTTTTTCCTAATAATTTATTTTCATGATTTGTCAAGTAGATTTCTGAATAATTCTGCCTAGTTTTCTGGTTTTAGTTTTTATATTTGTTTGAATTACAGCTTTATTTGTTCACTGGAAATAAAGTAAAACTTTCTCATATTTGAATTTTTGAAAATTACAAATTATTAATTAATGTTTGCTTTGTAATTCCATTTTCCAAAATAGGACTTTTTTCCCCATTTTTATTTATCCTATAAAAACCAGAAAGAACACTAAAGACAATCCATAAGAAAATTAAGAACTAAATATGAGCAATATCTTAAATGAATTGTTTGAAAACCCATGACATAAATGCTGTGAGAATGCTCCATGTTATTAACAGAGGATTAAATCAATCTGAAAATCTATTCAGTTAAAGAACATGAATAACAACAGTGAGTTTTTGCCCTATTTCATATTGTAACTAAGTCCTTTTGGAGAAAACCTTACTCTTTTTTTAATATACCTTCTCATATGAGTATATGTAGTAGTGGTCATCATTCCTCCAAAGATCAAAATGTAAGATTAAAGAAAATCGATTGGTCAAAGCTCTGATTCATCAGAAAAAAAAAGACCAATCAACAGAAAGAAAAAACTGACAGTTTATTTTGAGTTTGTGATGGCAGGGAATATGTCATTTGAGATGGGAATTCTGTGTCAAACTAGTCATTGTGTTTGTCCTTTGGTCAGTAGGATTCTGACATTGAAGAAATTCTATTCCCATCTGTTTTACTTTGTCCTCATGAAAGATAGGCCTTGTTTTCTTTTCAGTAAGGCACTGACAAAATTCAATTTTAGAAAAGACTAAAAGCTGGGTTATCTATACTCAGAAACAATGAATCAACCCCACCATTTCACTGTCAAAATGTTTAAATGTAGCTGTCTCTTCTACTCCAATAGCTTCATGTCTTACACTTCCCATCTGTGGAACTACCTTCCTCTTACTTGCTACCCTAGTAGCTATTCAAATGGAAAATGTGTATTGAAATATTTCTCAACTTCAAACTTTGGCCACATAAATTTCCACACTCAATGATTATTTAATGTTAAATAAGAGATTGTCAGAAGCTGGTTTCACTACATAAACCTTTGCTAAGTAACCATTACAATAACAATAGTAAAAATAGGCAGCACTTTTGGAGCAAGTAGCATAGTGGTCATAGGTGCAGAGAGTGGGGTCAACGTGCCGAGTTCAAATTTCAGCAGGGTTGATGTATTCACTTGCAAAAATAGCCTTGGGAAAAGTATGAATCCATCTCTTCACCTCTCTGCTAAATAAAAAGAAAGATTGGGCTCTCTAATCTTGGTTGGCAACCAGTCTAGGATAACCTCTAGAACCAGAGAAATAGATCAGCTGTCCAGACATTGGGGTAGTAAAATTGAATGATTAAATCAGCAAAATGCTGTGACCAGAAGAATTGAATTGGCATCAAAGAATGTGACTGATCAAAGAGACTTGAGGGAGTTGTTTAGAATGATGAGTTCAAATTTGAACTTGTGTGCAGTGCTTCTAACTGTTAGCTTTGTAGTTTTAGTGAAGAGTTCAATCACAATATCATGTCAAGAATGTTTTAGATAGTATCATGATCGAGGATGCATTTTTGTGTACTGGTGTTGATTAACTTAAACAATGTGATCAATCTCCATATACTAAAGAGTACCAGGAAACTTTGCAAAAGGTATTGTTTCTCAGCATTTAAAAGTTATTTCCTAGAAGGAAGTGCAAGTCTCTTTTCAACCATACCCTGCTCATATGGCAAAATCAACCAAAAGTGTTTAAAGGACAAGACAAAATAATTATTTACTTGTCAGTTATAGCCCAGATTTAAGTTCCACATATAATGGAGCACCCAATGAGAATCAAACTTGCCCCCCCAAAAAAACATGTTATTTATTAAGCTTAGCTTAATTTTGGTACAGGTATAGGACATCTACTAAAGTTTTTACACAAGGCTAAAAGTAAGGGGCATCTTGTGAGGATCTAACTCACTAATCAATAGCAATGGTCAAAGCTTGCTAACCATTTCTCCAAACTAAAACACTTCCACAGTAGCATATGTGAAGTTCATGTGATGTTCATCAAGTCATCTTGTTGATAGGGAGATGCATATGCACTCCCAAAATAGGAGTGGACAAAATGGATACATGAGGAAGGCTGGAGAGTACTCATCCAAAGTGTTGTAGAGAAAAATAATGAACAAATTAGTGCAAAGAAAACCACATCCAATGATCTTGAATAATTTGTTTTTTTATTCACATATATGAATATATAAATGCAGAAAGCAATTATCTCCATTTTTACGGGACAAATTGACTAACAATCTGAAAAGCCCTGAATGTCATTTGGCAGCCCATGGTTTGCTGATAGTCATTTGCTGATGAGCTCCCAACAGAGACAGATGTGGTAGCCAGCAGTGGATCAGAGAATGAGCAAATGATGTGAGTGCTTTGTAAGAACATTAAAGGTATCCCTTGAACTGGTCATGTCCCTCCCGGAAACATTAAAAGTAAGACCTTTTTTTATGTTCATCCTTTCACATCCTGCTTGCTCTTTTCATTTGTCTTTTAACTTTCTCTGTGTGGAATATTGGGATAAATCTATGTATGTTTATATATAACATATTGTATAGCACATTTGTTTATTCTAGTGCTGTATATAAAATGTTTTAGGTAAAACTCGTTTTTGGATATATTTTTTAATCATTTCACCCAAGCAAGTCAATAATGCCAGTAGAACTGAATGGGTTACTAGGAATGAAAGAGAATGTAAAGACCTTAATGAGAAAAAAAGTCAAACTTTTTTTTTTTTTTTTTTTTAATTGGTATCACTATAAACAAGTCAGTACAGCCACTAGCACACATGGGGTTACAGGGTGTGGAGGAATTAGAAACAGAAGCATTAATAAAGAGGAGAAACAGCAATCAGGAGGGCAGTAGATAGCACTTGACATTGCATTTAAATTTTCGCAGATTAAAGTTGGTTGGAAAGAATGGAACTGAGAGGGAGTTTCACAAGTAGAAGTGTAGGATAAGAAACTGTTAGCATAGATGTTACGGCTACATCTAGCTACATCAACTCTAAATTGATGAGATCTCGCTGCCAGTCTAGTGTTGCATTTAAATTGATACAGTCTATGTACCATAGCAAAGAGCTCATCTGAACAATTAATTACCATGAAAGTATTTATAAAAAAAGGCACAGAGTGGCAACTTTATGGTGGTGACAAAGTGACTGCAGCCAAGCCACCAGATCAGCACCAATAATAATTGCTCATTCTTCTTTGGATCTTATGAAGAAGCTCCAGGAAAATAACAAGGGCACCAGACCATATATGGCAGCAATATTCTAAGCATGGCTTATAGATATACAAGATATATTCTGTACAGAAAAACTATCTAGCACAACACTGTGAACCGACTTTCTTAGCAGTTGATCTAGCAAATGATAAAATATAATCTTTCCATCTCATATCAGCTGAGAATGTTAGCCCAAGAATGCACAATGAGTCATTGTCTTGGAGGCTAGCATCAGACATGCTGATGGAAGGCAAAGAGGAGTCTTTCAGATGGTTAAGGGAGAGCAGTTTAGCTTTGGAGTTTTTAAAATTGACAAGCCAGCTTTTGCCCCAATTAATGACAGTCTTGAGGTCGTTTTGTACATCGGCTGCCATTTTGACTGATCACCCTTACTATTGAGGCAGGAGCAAATGTTAGTGCCGTCGGTGTAGATACCAAGTTGAGAATTGATATCATCAGAGAGGTCTTCATTAAGGTCTTCATTAAGATTAGAAACGGTGTAGGACCAAGGATAGAGCACACTCACATTAGTATGAAAGATTTAGACAAACGGCTATTCAGGACAACTTTCTTTTCAAAATTTGATAGGAATGACTGGATCAGCTCAAAAAACATGCCCAGAGATACTACAGTTTTTCAGCTTGTGAAGACTACCTGAAAACCAGACCTCATCAAAGGCTTTCGAGATGTCCAATGCTACGGCCCAGGCTTCATCATTTTTATCTATAGCATAACAGACTCTTTCCCCAATTATTTTTAGTACATCAGCAGTTGATCTGGAGAAACAAAAACTGTATTGTTTCTGAGAAATGGCCCTGAGAGCACAGTGTCCATCTGTATTTTGATCTTAGTGAATCA
Organism: Acanthosepion lycidas; assembly: GCA_963932145.1. Classification (NCBI taxonomy): domain Eukaryota; kingdom Metazoa; phylum Mollusca; class Cephalopoda; order Sepiida; family Sepiidae; genus Acanthosepion; species Acanthosepion lycidas. The sequence goes on from OZ010575.1 coordinate 55,450,704, forward strand.
TAAACAACCTGAAGTAACAGGTAGTAATTACTGTAGTTACATGTGATTAAAAATTAAATAAATAACATGTAGTAGTTACATATGATTAAAAATTAAATAAATAACATGTAGTAGTTACATGTGATTAAAAATTAAATAAATAACATGTAGTAGTTACATATGATTAAAAATTAAATAAATAACATGTAGTAGTTACATGTGATTAAAAATTAAATAAATAAGATGTAGTAGTTACATGTGATTAAAAATTAAATAAATAACATGTAGTAGTTACATGTGATTAAAAATTAAATAAATAACATGTAGTAGTTACATGTGATTAAAAATTAAATAAATAACTCATTTAAAGTAAAATTTAAATATCGAACAGTGAAAGGTATGTAGTGAGCGACAGAAAGTTATCTCCCCTTGATCCAAACAGAAATAGCAATAAAAACTTAATTATAAATATTCACATGAAAACAGTCACATGACCTGACGAGACCCACAAAAGGCATTGTTAGGCAGGAAAGTCAATCTCTCTCTTTTGCTCTGGGAAGTGAAGGTATCAAGATGCATGCATTTCAGGCTTGTGACAAATCAAATACGTACAAAATTTCATATTGTTTTTGGTACATAGTCTTTTAATAGTAGATACATATCAACTTTGTATTAAGAATTTTGAATATAAAAATATATATATATATATAAAAGTGAGCATTAAAGTCAACACTCAGAGGTGGCAAACTGCTTCATGTTAGACACAAAAGTCAGGCAACGATTATATATATATATGTGTGTGCAAATGTTTTTATATGAAGACTTTTGTGTTTTATTTGAACTTTTCATTTATTTATGTTTTCTTATGTTTCAGCCACTTTTTAAATGAAGTTGATGTTTCCTATCTGCACACAACAAGTTTAAAAAACAATTCCTTACTAAAGGCTTAACTTTAATTTTGCTTTTTGCCACAATTGAAATTGATATCATCTAATTAAACAATAATAAAACTTAGGCATGGCACAGTACATTGCTCATATGTTTTTTTCCTTTTTCTAGCATTGCATACTGTGAAATATTTGAAATATTATATAGTTCAGGTTCCCTAATGTCTTTTAAGAGTGACTTTATTTGAGGGGATCATAAAGAATGGTGATTTTAAAAGAAAATAAAAACTGCACGCAAAATAAATGTAAACAAACTACAGAGATTGCTTGCTTCTACAAAGAAAGATTATTCCAAATTAAGATATCGAAAAAAGATAAAATAATTTTACTATTTCTAAATTCTTATAACTTTTATGTACATAGGACGATGAAGATAAAAGGCCTAAGGCCCAAATGCTCTCTGCAGGGCTAGTCTAAAGTTTGCCCAAAGGACAGCTACTAAGCTAGTAAAAGAATAGAAATCAGGAAGACAGAGACTGACATTTAAATTTTGGATGATCATATATGGCAAGGAAGAGATTTTAGCAGACAAGAAGTGGGAGAAAAGAAATTATTGGAATAGAACATATGGTTACATGTAGCTAGTTCAAAAGTAAAAGAGTGAAACTTAGTTGTCAGTCTAGTAGTATGCTTAAATTCATGCAGTTGAGGCACCAAGGAGAGACGTTT
>OZ010575.1:55459798-55602298 GCA_963932145.1 Acanthosepion lycidas
ATTATCGAACATACATGCTTACTGGATTAAAAAATGTATATCTGGTGTCTGGCTGTTTTGAATTTTCAATTGGTTAATGTGAAAAAATCATACAACCTGGTTCTGTGGAGGAGATACACAATCAACGCAAAGGTAAATTGACTAGAGAAAATTAATTGATATGAGTTATCTCCTTATAGCTTGGAACATGGAATAAGAATATTCTTTCTCCACTGACTGAATAAAGTGTTCAGTTGAAAATTCTGAGAAGCTTCTCTAAAGAAGACATCGAGATGTTCTTTTGTATGATATATCCCTTCAGGAGATGGGAAATCGTGGCTGTCCACAACTTCCTATTCTTTGTAGCTTTTAGCAGTGCTTATCTTCTTACTATCCCTTTCATTCCCTTTTCTGAGTTCTATTTACACAAACTCATTAGGTGGGTTACTTGATTTTCTGTACGTTTCTCTTCTCTTTAATATGTTATGTCAGTGTCAAATTTGCCAAACCTTCTTTCCTCATTATGTGTCCCAGAAATTTCAACTGTTTCCTTTGGTTTGTAAGTATTGTTTTGGTTTCCATTTTTTTAGAACTTCCTCACTATTCAAAATATTCAGAGGATCCTTCTATAAAACTACCTATCTGTTGCCTGAAGTCTTCTCTTCATCTGTGAGAAAACTGTCCAACATTCACTCCTATATACAAGGGTTGATATTACATAGCAGTGCTGCACTCCTTTGTTTTTAATTAAAAATATGCTAAGTATAATAACCAAAATGAGCATAGGAAGGAATGATAATCCTTCATCTAAAAAATTCTGACAAAGATATGAAAATCTAAACACACCTAGTCTAAAGTATAAAGTTTTTGGCTAACCCAATCCAGTAGATGATATCATCATCTCTCCCTGTTCACTTTCTCTCCCTTGATGGTGGTGGCGGTGGCGGAGATAAATATCTTTCTATATGCGTTGTATAGCAAACAACCTACAACACACACCGGTAGGCACCGTATATATTGTATCGTTATAACTTAACGAAAATTTAAAATTCGTCAGTTAATAGACTATAGAATTTGTGTTACTATTTATAATTTTATATTAAGTGCTGTGTTGTGTTCATCAAACACAAATTTTAGTGGGATACATTTGTGGCAGCCTGATCGAGGTACGGTAAATGGTGTACAGTAATTGTTAGGAGTGCCGTCCCACTTGTTTACAACTCGGTGATGAAGGTTTGCATTTTTATACCCGCCATATAAGTCGTCACATAGTTTTGGAATTTTTTTAGGCTTAAAAACTTGACTTGTACGCCGCAATTTACGGTATTTGGGAAGTGTTTTAACTGAGTATGAAAAATGTGACACTGACATTCGAAAGTGCATTGGGTTAGTGAAAGATGTCTTCCAAAAGCTAAGCAAAGTATTGAGAAACAGAAATATTTTGTACAGAAACAATTAGTACTGAAGTGTTTTTTCTTACGTTCCATCCTATATGGCAGCGAATGCTGAACTATCTGCAGATAGATGAAAAAGAAACTTGTGGCATCAGAAATATGGTTCTACACAAGGATACTGAGAATATCATATATTTGTATCCTATCATAAAATTATCATCTGTTTTAGGGTGAATAACTGGGTCTCCTCAAAGATGAAGAAATGACTTGATGCAACAGAAATATGGTTCTACAGAAAGATGCTGAGGATATTACAGACTGAACATGTGAGCAACAAAGAGGTTTTAGAGAAAATGGAAGCAAAAAGGAAACTTATACTTAACATTAGGAAGTTGAAATTTCCGGGGTATGTAATGAGGAAGGAGGGCTTGAAAAATCTGATACTCACAAGACAGATTGAGGGAAAGAGGTATAGAGGAAAGCAGTGTACAACATACTTGATGAGTTTGAATAAAAGCATGATAAAACAGGATTTGGGAGAAATAACAAAAAGACAAAATTTATTAAGCATTACAAGAGACAAAAAGATGTGGAGGGTCATGACTGTCTACCTCTTGAAGAGATATGGGACATAAAATAAGAACTTTTAGGTCACACCACTTGCTTTTGCCTGACATTCATTAGTTGGTGCTGTCTTAGTCTATAAAAAGACAAACATATCCTCTCTTTTCTTCTTGCTCCCAGATGTATCAGAATGTGGGTATGGTGTCCCTGCTGGGATACATTAGTTTCCTTGGTCTACTGATGACAGAAGACTCACACACACATACATAGACATATGTGTATATCACACACACACACAAACAAGAATATTCTTAATAGCTATCTTTTTATGTCTTTTCCTTTCCTTTCAATTGTGTCCACATTAGTGTAGTTTCTTTTTCTTAATACATTCTCTGTTTGTCTAAATCCATGTTTTGGGTTTTCTCATTTTTATCCAAACTCACAGGAGTCTGCCAAATATTGTTTATGGGACAAATGTTCCGGAAGTCATTAAACATCTACTGAAAAAAATCCACACTTTGCATCAAACTCTGAATTTTAACTGCTTTTTTTTTCTTTTGTCAAAAAAGGAAATGTTAAACTTGTGTCAGCATTAATCCACATGTTTCTTGATTTCAGTTTGAATTTCTTGCCAGGTAGCTATCGTCTACTCCAACAAAAACATTACTGTATCAGTAAAGACTATATTTTACAACCCAATATTATTATTTAATGGGTTTTTACACAAAAATAATAAAAGGGAAAAGTGCTAAGCTAAATTTGAATGTTTTTATTATTGTTTGTACTTCTTAATGATCAGACCAATTACTATTGTTTTTTTTACTTTTTATATTTTCTCTTTGTTTATCCTTTGGCAGTAATTCTTATCATTAATGCTTTTCTTTTCAAACAGAGAGAAGCAAGTTATTTGTGTAGATCTCTAGATCTAATTTACAGCCTTGCTTCTTTTTTTGTTTTAATTACAGCACTCAACAAATATGGCTGCCAGCAAAACGAGTGAATGCTTTTCTACCATTTTTATCATCATGTTATTATTATTGTTATAGATACAGATGTTGTTGCTCATTATCAGCAACATCATTACTAGCATCATTATCATTTCTGATTTTTTTTTAATGATTGGATATTCTTCATTTATTACTGTTCATATTATCATCATGATTGTTTTTATAAAAATTTGCTATTAACATTATTATTATCATTATTTTAATTGCTTTTTACAGTTGCTTCTTAGTCACAATCACGAGAGTTAATGGTTTACAGCCATATCATGTTGAAACACCAGTTCCCCTACAATCACTTGGGTTAAGCAATGCTGAGTCTGGTCAGTACCTAGATGGATGACCAAATCCTGTAAGCTTGGATGTGTGGCAGTGTAATGGATAATGACTTGTAATTGTTAATCGGAGAGCCAAGTTCCAATTCCAGTTGGGTTCGTTATATTCACTTATGCATAAATTCCCTTGGGAAAGGTATGAATCCAGCTCCTCTCCCATCTATGACGTAATTAGTAAGATTTGTATCACTAAATCATTATTATCTAAAAAAGTTTTTACAATCTAAAAACATTTTCTGGCTTTAAATAACCTGCAATGGGTTGATAAGCCATAGAAAACAAATCAATCAATTATTAGGGTTAGTAGGGTACCACAACTATTGTGGTCATAACAACAGTGACACATCAAGGGCAAGATAACTTGATGGGGTCTATCCCTCTCTGGGCTTGTTTCAAATTCAGAATTATCCTTCTCTTAGTCTAGCTTTCCTAACAAGGTTAAAGAACCCAGTCTGCTCTATTATTTATGAAGATTTGAATTCAAGGTTTTCCTTCTAAACTGTTGCCCAACAAAGGCAGGAGTTCCCAAATTAACCCTATTATTTATGAAGGTTTGAATTCAGGGTATTCTTTCTCCTAGACTGCCCGCCATATCAAGGCAAGAGAATGCCTTGTTATTTAACCCATATTTGTAGGATGTCTTTATTCCTGTCATTTTCAATGTCTTTAGAGTGAAGTTTACAAATGAGAATTTGCACTTAGCACACCAAATCTACTTTCCACACCAGTAATTATTACACTACTTGCACATCTTATTAATATTATGATCATTATTCTAATTATTGTTATAGTGTTTTTAATACTATATTATTATTATTATTATTATTAGGGCAAGATAAACCTTTCCAAAACAGAAACTATGATCTGGAATTAGAAGAAAGTGATGGCACCTACCATAAATCCATTATAAAAATTCATGGTGAGGAATTAGACACTTTCAATATGTAAATATATGGATCAGTTATGACAAAATTTAGTATAAGATATAACAAAATAATATATAAGGATAATAAAGGATAATAAAAAAAATAAAAAATACATTTTCCTATGCTGCTAAGAATAAGGAAATCAGAATGTGATTACCCCAGTTGTTTTCATCAAACGTCATTAGATGGCATTGTTGTAGCCTATAAAAAGGCAAACATATCCTGCCTCACTTGCTTTCTTCAAGACATAGTACCATGTAATAATAGCATTTCTGCTGGGAACGTAGTTTCCTTGATATGCTGATGGATGAACTATCTTCCCACTTTCCAATGCCTACCAATTTCATGAAGTAGATAAAGTTTTCTCTTTGGTGGTTCCAACATGGCACAAGGCTGACTAGAGTGCAATCATTGTAACATTGCTTATACTGAGCTACCCTAATTTCTGGGTCAAGAAAAAGAAAACAGATTTCCCATAAATATGTTTAAACCTTCCAACAATAAAGTAAGTAGAAATTTTTTTTTTTGTTCCAACTTTGAGCAAATCTAACTTGAGCTTGACCCTGAATACAATATTTATACTTACCTACCCAAACTTCTTGACCAAAAAGAAAACTGACATACCAAAGAACCATTGAAAACTACAGTCACCATAAAAAGGATAAACCTCCATAGTATAAACTCAAGTTTTTGTATACTTCTATCCTCTTTGTTAACATATTGAACACACAAACTTCACCTAAAATACATGCAAACATACAGCCCTTTAAATTCCAAAAGGCTTTGCCTGGAGTAGTTTCACACAAAATCACAAGTTGCTACAAAAACAAAACATTAGCAAAGACCATTGAACCTTGTTGACTGCCATTACAGAATCACCAACAAAAAACTGCACCAAATAATAGAAACCACATCCCTTGAAGACTTTCAACAGCAGCAACAACTAAAATGGATGTACCCCAAAAAGAAAATAATGATACAATCAAGATGTTGACGTTCTACAAAAAGAAGACCCCATCAATATTGGGGAGAGCAATAACAGCAGACTTGGGAAACTTATTTTGCTGAAAAAAATTTTTAATAGAAAGATTTTATAAAATTCAACCAAAAGTAGAACTAGCTGCTTGATCATTTCCTTGTAGGGAGACAGCTAATATTACCATTTTTCACTATTTGTTCTCAGCATATTTTGCCATTAAATTTCACCATTGACAGATAATTACTGAATTACTACTGTATTAAAAGTTTTCTCCTTTACAGAAAACTAAATATCTATTTAAGAAATTTGTCCTGGGTATGAAGATAAACTACATCCAGCTGCAAGGTTTTGAGGAGTGTGGAACCACCTCTTAATTGCTGCTGGCAGCACCTGTTAGGGTCCCAGCTATGGGTAAATAGTTAACCTCCAAACTGGGGTCAAAACACTATGAAATTTAGAAATAAATTTTTATAGTGAAGGTGCCAGCAACACATTTTCACGGTAAAAAAATTACCAACAATACTTTTTTGTAAGGAAAAAAATATTACCAGCAATATATTTTCATAAATAGAAATTGCCTACAATACATTTTTGTAAAAGAAATTATTAAAGCACCCAAGAAAATTAAATTGTGTCATTAAATGACACATGAGGAGTTGATATGCTGTTAAAGAAAAAGAAAAAGAATAGAATTTAAGACAACACTTTCCACTGCCAAAAATAGACACAATGAACACTTCAAATAGACATAAACATCCAAGTTGTTTTATAGATTAGAAAATTAAATTCTCTTGCTTATACAGCTTTTAAATTCAAAGCAAAAGAGAAAAATCTATAACCTTTATCAGTTTCAAGGATTAGAAAATACAAAAGGTCAAAATGAATGGCAAAAAAAAAAAAAAAATGAAATTTTGACATATGACTTTTGTGGGAGCGAAAAAGCTAATCTCCAAATATAATTGCTTTCACATAGACACAACCTTCAAAAGTGATGCCCTTCTCATTTGCAGTGGTTCAAGACAGTGAAGAGGCAACGAGAGTAAATGTAGTTGAGGAATAAAATCTATTTCATCAATAAGAAAAATGTTATTCCTCCTCCAAAGACAGACATATACAATAGGTATATATATATATATATATATATATATATATATATATATATATATATATATATATATGTATATATATTTAAGTTATAAGAAACTTGGTAAACTGAATTGGTAAATCCAAAGAGGATGAAATCCTGAGAGCTCAATGTGAGGACAGAGCTAATATGTAATGAAAAACAAACCACTTTAAGGTACCATTACGATAATTTATTTCACATAAATCCTTTTTTAAGGATTCAGGATCATCAGGTAAAACTTCCAACAACGAATTGAGAGGAAAAATTTTCCAGCACCTGGGATATCAAATATCTCCCTCCTCAATATATATACATTCAATACAGTAAAATCAATGTTTTATCACAGTTCTTTGACTTCTAATTTAACAAGGAAAAAAAAAAACATTACCAAAGAAATATTGTCAAGCAATAAAAGCCTTATATCTTAAATCACCAAATCTTTTATACAAAGAGAGTTTGTCCTTAATTAATGATATCTGGTTATAGAGCATCATACTGTTCTGTCTAAAAATGATTCCCAGCACATAAAATCTAGAAGAAAAAAAAAGAAATTTCCTTCCAGTTTGTAGAATGATCAAAACAGGTTTTTTCAGCTTTACTAACTGCACTCTATGTAACTGGGTTATAAGTATTGATAGGACAGTGAAGAAAATACAAATCAGACATCATAAAACATAAATCAGACATCAAAAAACATATATCAGACATCAAAAAACATAGACATCGTAAAACATATATCAGACATCAAAAAACATATATCAGACATCAAAAAACATAAATTCCATTTAGCATGTCATAGCAGAAATGTCAGAATCCATATCTAATAAATAAGCATTAAATCTTGTGGTTAACAAAAAAAAAAAAAGGAATGTTCACTTACTAATTTCTAGATACATGAATAGACAAAGGTGCATCAATAAGTATGCAGCCTGACACATAATTATTAGCTGAACTTTGATCAGAAATGTTCACTGTATAATGTTTAGTTTAATATTCCTCTCAGAATGAACTGAATTTAAAAAAAGATTATATTGTAAAATAAATACATTTTTCATCAGTTGCTATATTTACAAGATATGTAAATTCTTTTTTTCATATATATATATATATATATATATATATATATATAGGCATTCAACGTCATATATATATATATATATATAGGCATTCAACGTCATATATATATATATATATATATAGGCATTCAACGTCATATATATATATATATATATATATATATATATATATAGGCATTCAACGTCATATATATATATATATATATATATATATAGGCATTCAACGTCATATATATATATATATATATATATATATAGGCATTCAACGTCATCACTTGATAAGACACCGAGGGTGTTGAAACAAAATGGCTATTTTTGTAGTGATTTTATAACATATTTATGTTATAAATTTTTTTTTTTTTTTAAATAAATGATTATATATATATATATATATATATATATGGGATAACAATAAATTTTTATATATTAAGAACAGTTTTGAAATAAAAGATGTAAATATTGTAAAACAATTTTGTGATGTGTTTCATCCATTAGGAATTCATTGGACTGGATTTGTTTGTGTTGTGACTACACATGCACACAAATGAGAGATGCTGGTAGTTTTAAAATTTTAAATTCAAATAGATGAGAAGCATCACAAATTTTTTTTTTTCAATTTGTCATAAATATATTCTCACATTGTGTGTATCTGTAGAAAAGACAAAATGAATAAAAAAGGACAAAGGGAAAAGCCATACTAAACCAACATGTTTTATCTTATGAAGGACTTTATAAAGGCAATGTAGGATTTATTGGGCTACATGTGTTGAATGCAAAGTGTCATAATTCAAAGTCTGGTTAAAAGTAAAGTGAGCAAAGTAATATTCAATGATTTTTTTTTAAATGAATATTGTTTGGACTGTGATTAGATTGTTATGGTATGAGACAGATGTTTATACTGTACATCTTCAAAGGCTGAAGTGATGGATTTACCCATTTTCTTTTGATTTTTCAACATATTTGTTGTGCATGTTGGGAAAACAGTTATTCTTTAAGGAAAGACGAGATTGGGAAAAAAATGAGTGTAGATTTATATTTTGATAATATTCTGAGTAAATTACTTTCTCTTTTGATGAGTGTGGCATTTAGATCAATATTGTGGTTGAATTTATTTCTGTGTATCACTAGTGCATTTGTTAAAGTGTTATGCATAAGGTCCTTTTTGTGTTCATAGATATGACTTTTTAAAATTTCTGTTTGTTTCTCCAATGTATTGTGAGGAACAGTTTTGGCCATTTATTTTATATATACCTACTTCTGAATTATTATTGTTGTGGTTGTTTTTACTTCTGATCATATCCTTTACGGTTTTGGAAGTCAAATAGTCACAACCACTTCCAAAACCTTTCAACAACCAGATGAACATTCTGAAATTTATAAGCCTTCATAAACCAATGACACCCATCACCTCAATATACAAACACACACAGTATAATAAATTCTACATTGTCTTGTAAAGTGTGTCAGAGGACAAAATGCGTTGGTTAAGTATAGTTTTTCTTCTTGTCTCTTTTTATTCATATATATATATATATATATATATATATATATATATATATATATATTAGGTTGGTGCAAAAATAATGTCGTTTTCTCATATAAAGTTGAACGTCAAAAACGACATTATTTTTGCACCAAACTAATATATATATATATATATATATATATATATATATATGAGGGTGGGATGAAATACTCATCAGTCAGTTATGTGCCATACATGATGCATGCTTAGTCAATCATGTATCTCTTGATACATGACTGACGAGGCAGATTTTTCTCCACAGTAGGTTGCCATTTCTTTCTGCAGTAGACCAGTAATCACGAGACCCAAAGTTGTTGGAGGCTATGTGATGCTACATTCTTTCAGCAAATAGGGACTTAGTTCTTTTGAGGACTCACATTTGTTACAAGCAGTAACGAATAGGTGTTTGTTGTGACGAGAGCCGTCACACTGGTATAGCCAAAAATAGTGATTTCTGTGTGCTATACTGGCCAAGCAGTGCTGCAGTGAGCCATAGTGAGGATTGAGGTTTCACTTGAAGGTTTTTTCAAGAAGGGATGAAAGTGTCCATGCTGGCTTTGACCCAGGAAGAAACCTCAATGGTGCAATTTTTCATTTTTTTTTAAAGTCCAAGGGGGGGCATCACAAAGAAAGTCATGGAATGAGTCCAAATCAGCATGCTGGAAATGGAAAGAGTTTTATGGATTCCGGTTTAATGGATGATTGGAACAAAATATCAGAGTGGTCCAAATTATCAAAAGGGCAGTGTTGTGAAACCGTGCAAGAGTAAGGAGAGGAGGTGAGAAATACATCAAGTAGAGATGCCTGTTGCTAGGGAAACAAATAGAGAAGTCCATAATTTGAGTAAGTGAATGGGAAATGGAAAAAAATAATCTCTGAATACATCAGTACCTTTAGAATGTTTCAGCTATGTGTCATTGTGCACATTAAAGTCACCAAAGACAATAATGTTCACAGATGGATGGAGTGAAAGTGTCTTTTTTATACTGACAGATATTATGTCTAATATACTGCTGTCTTAGGAGGAAGGAAGGGTGATAAAGTAAAAATAGATAGCTAACAGTGTTTAGTAATGAAAGATGGAAACACATGAAAGAGTAGTCATGGGCCTCGAGAGACAATTCTCTGGCCACTGGAAGATTATCCCAGATATAGACACCAAGGCCATGCATGTGAATGCTGGAATCTTTTTGGCAGAGGGGAAGATATCCTGGAACAAAGAACTCATTGGCAGTAATGGAAGAATTTAAGTTGGTTTCATATAGGGAAAAGATATCTGGTGTCCATTCTGAGAGAAAAGAATCTATGCTACAGAAGTTGGAATGGATTTCCCAAATATTGTTGAAAGAAATGTTGATGGGGCAAGGGTAGATGTTTTTTTGTTTACTGGTTTAGTTGTATTTCATTTTTTTTGTATTTTCCATGAGATTCATTTTAAGGAGAGTTCAAAGACCACTATAACTATCACTATCTGTCATCAATGGCAATACAAACCAGCCAGGGTAAGGCTGAGAACTGAGAATAATATGACTTCAGGGTTGCCCACCAGGCATAAATGCAGGGACACTTACCCATGTGTGACATGGCACTGCTGCAGATACCCCTGCTGCAGATCGACAGTCACATCATACAATGTTGATCAGAGCAGCCTCTCTAAGCACTACCAAAGAGTTTGGCCTCCTATCAGCCAGTTGTAAGCAGCAGCCAGCAAACTTCCAACCCAGTACTCTCCTAAAGGAAAGTCACAGCCATTGGTTAATCTGATCACCAAAGACAGTTAAATCATTCTAGCCCTGATAGGAGAAAAAAAGAGAATTGGTAAAACATATCCTGAACAGGGAACAAGGGATGAAACTCTACTCCTGTTCAACATGGAAGGAATGTTGGCCAGATGATAGGTGAGGCTATCTACTCCTAGTAATCTGTAAAGTATAATTAAAAGAAAAAGAAAAAAACAATAAAAAAAACCATAAAATATGAAAGAATTCATATTAAGTAATGACCTACTACCAACCAAAAAAGTCGGGATGGTAAAACTAAATTCACTCTCAATTTTTCAACATTGATAAGTAACCGGGTGTAAGCATATTATAAATTAAACAAGTTGAGAAGGAAGGGTTGAATTAAAAAGTTTGTTAATTAAATAGCAATGGAGAAAAAATAATGAAGGATAAGGGAAAACATCAGAAATAAAAGAAAAACAAAAAAACATTTAAACATTTACAAACAACAACATGGTACAAGGCTTTCTAAGTTACTTATAAGGGACTCTTGCTGCTAAATTTGACATATTTTTATGGAAGGAACAAGCCTTTTGATTTCAATGGTGGCTTGGTGAAAATAAATGGCAACTCTGAAATATATCTCGATTTATAAAATGTAAATATCCCTATAATATATCAGTAGTAAAAAATATTCAAGATGGGTGTGGGTGAATTAGAGGGAGGCTTCTTTTGATGGAGAGGGGTGGAATAATTTCATTAGTCTAGGAGCCTCAAAAGGTCATAATCCAGCCCTGTATGGTTGTGTGTATGAATCCAAAAGCCTTTGTGTCTCACATTTAAAAAGCTATGCAGGAGTGAGGCTAGATTCTCAGCTCAATGTCAAAGAAATGGCCTTCAGTAAAGAAGTGTCGGTTATATATATATATATATATATATATATATGGTTGAGAGAGACAAACAGAGAAAGCAATAAACCTCTTCATAAATAATAAATATGAAAGAAATAGAATTTCAAAAAAATGAACACACACACATATATATATCTCCAAACACCCATACATATGAGCAGTTATATTTCAATATACATCAATAGATACATATATATACATTAAGTACATGAATGGATCTCAAATTGTTGACATATTCATTCATATAAGTCTTCACTTGGAAATATATTAAGCTGAGGCCCATAGTTAACAAAAGGTTTAATTTTAAATACTTTTAAATTCCTTTTTGAAGAAAAAAGTTCAGTATTCCTTTTTTTTAAATTCATTCAGAAGAGAAAAAAGAATTTATAATTAAGGTGTATATGAGCCAGTTATTAATTTGACAAATATATCTGTTCATAAAATATTTTCCCAAATTACTTTTCCCTTTGCCTTCTTTTATTGTTCATCGTTAAATAACATTGCTGTAACATTTACTGTTGTTGAATCAATATTAAGGAAAAATTTGTCCTTCTTCAATCAAAGTCAGACCCAAATTTGCTCTTCCTCAGTTTGAAATGCTGTCAGATTAATTTTCAGAAGATCTAGGCCATCCTGGGTATGATAATAATCTACATCTGACAGCAAGGCCTTTGATCAAAAGGTTTTGAGGAGCATGGAACAACTCTTAATTGCTGGTGAACCCAGGATGGTAGCACCTGTCAGGGTCCCATCTATGGGCAAATAGTTACTCACCCCAAAAAAGGGGTCAAAACACTGTTAAAGTATAATACTGGCAATACTGTTTGGGAAAATTTTTTACCAGCAATACATTTTTGAAAAAGAAAAATATTACCAGCAATGCATTTTTGAAAAAAATATTACCAACAATATAGTTTTTGAAAAAAAAGTATTACCAGTAATAAAAATCTTGTCAGCATTAAATGTCAGCATAGAGGTTGATATGCCATAAAACAAAGCAAACCAAACCAAAATGTAGCAAAATTCATTGTCCTTTTAAAATTCTGGCAAAATTATCTAATTTTAAATCAGGAGTATAGTGAAACAGTTGGTGGTTGTTTTTTTTTTTGTTTAGTGGCATATCAACCCTTACGGATTATTTAATGTCGAAATCTCAATATTTTGCACACAGATTTTTGTTGTGATAATATTGATTTAGTGATGCAAATCTTACTCATAGCAGGAGTTGGAAGAGGTGAATTCATATCTTTTCACAAGGGTATTTGCATGTAAATGAAGATAATGAACCCAACTGGAATTGGAACTTGACTCTCCAATTAACAAATCTGAGCCATTATCTATTACACCACCCACATATCCAAGCTCACATCATTTGGAATACCCGAGCAGTCACCCATCTAGGTACTGACCAGACTCAATGTTGCTTAACTTCAGTGACTGTACAGGAGCTAGTGTTTGAACATGGTGTGGCTGGGAGACAATATGGTGAAATGAGATACAATAAAATCAAAAAACTTTTTGTACTTTCTTTTTCCTATCGTTTGTAATTAAAATGTAATTTAATTTTTTTTTCTAATTCATAATGTTGCTGCTGTAATGTAAGCAAAGAGTCTGTTGAGATCATAGGGAAACAAATTGCTCTCCCAACAATGACGGGGATAATAGGAAGAGAGGGGAGGCCACAAAAAAAAAAAATACTGTCTCGGAAACCACAACAAATTGAGGAACAAAATGCCTACTTGGCTGACTTCACAAGACACTGTGTCTTGCTGATTACTGTTTCCCCCCCACCCAGCTTTTATTGGCATGAGGCATCTTACAAAGACCTAGATCTTGACCAGTTGCAGAGAGGTCCATATCTCACTAGATATACCAGTCTGTCCTGCTGCTAAAAGGGGAAAAACCCAGATGCAACTACTGTCGACAAATATGCCTGCATTTGATCCAAGGTCACTTTTGCATCTGTACTGATGCGCATTTGGCACAATTGCAAAATCTGTTCTTATATAAGTGAATTCCCAAGTTGGAGTTTGTCTGATAACAAGTTTGAAACTCTTATAGCAACTTGGAATGAGAAATAAAGAACTGAGTTTGAGTTCCAGGTTCCTTACATTCAGTTATGTACAAATACTCTTGGAAAAGGTATGAATTCATCTCTTCTCCCCCAGCTATGGGATAAATAGTAGGATGCATCTGAAAAAAATCCCTGTTATTTTCAAAAAATTGTAAATGCAATATTCACTCAAAAAAAAAACACAAAAAAAAAACAAGAATTAATTTTTTATTCAAAAATATGTTTCAGCTTTAAATAACCCACCAAGTGTTGATAAGCCATAAAAAGCAAATTAATCAGTCAATCTATGCTTCTCAATTCTGCTAAAGTTTAATTTGTTAAAAAAATTTTTAGAGACAAAAATAACAAGAAAAAATAATCTATGTTTGCTAATTTAATTTGTACATGCTAATTTGCCTAATTTTATAAATTGATTAACTTCTATATCAATCAATTTGATAAATTGATTAACTCATAGAGTGAAAGAATGTTTCTTTAATTTGGACAATAGTTTATACAGTTGAATACAGGAGATCAAAAAAATAATAACAAGTGTCATGAATTTAGGCCCCAAGATGGAAAATGTGACACTGAAATCTGAATATACATTGTTTTAACAAAAGATGCATTCCAAAAGCTAAACAAAGTACTGAAAAACAATAAAAATTTGTTAGAAATCAAGAAAAGAGTGAGGAAATGCTATGTGATATAAATCATTTTATATGACACTGAATAATGGACAATCTCTGCACAGATGATGAAACTGGAAGCAACAGAAATATGATTCTACAGAAGGATACTGAGAATTTCATGGATGGATCAAGTAAGCAAATCTGAAAGAAAATGATAACAAAAAGAATGCTTATACTTAGAATCAGGGAGAAAGAGCTAATATTTCTTGAACACATAAGAATTTTGTTTAGTTATTTTTCTTCAGGGGCATATTAACCTCTATGAGTTATTTGACGCCAAAATCTAAATATTTTGTATGCAGTTTTATTTTTTAGGGGTGTAGGGAGATAATGTTTTTAGTGATACAAGTCTTACTAATTAAACCCACCGCTGGGTGAGAAGAGGTGGATTCATACCTTTTCCAGGAGTATATGCAAGTAAGTAAATATAATGAACCTGACAGGAATTGGAACTCAGCTATCCGTTTAACAATTCTAAGCACCTGTTATTCCCAAGCAGTTACCTATCTAGGCACTGAGCAAGCTTGATATTGCTTAACTTCAGTGATCATACAGGAGCTATTGTTTACTTATGATGTGAACATAAGCCCTCACATAATGAGGAATGAGGGTTTAGGGAAGTTGTGAAGAGCTATGATTGCCCATGTCTTGAAGCAACATGGCACATTGAAAAAGAAATATACAGCAGTCTTACAGCAGCAGCAGCAGCAACAGCTGACCAATTCCTTTCAAAAACTCAAGGTGTCTAAAGAAACCCTCTTCCCTTTTCCTGCACCTACCAATGACCAACATCCAGGCTTGTAATATATAATTTTTTTGTTTTAAAATGTAGACATTTTGGCTCTCTTGTCACTGAAAGGTATACCTTTACCCAGTCAAGTTTTTATCATTTTATTTCTATGCAATAAATGTTTGACAAAGTTTAACATACAACAAGGCAAAAAAAAAAAAAAAGATTCAGTATTACAAAAGGACATTTTTTAGACAACATAACTGTAAACTCCCTAAGAAATTTTTATTATTTTAAAAAGTTATTTTTCTAATTTTAATAAAATCAAAACATATGAAATTGAATATGTTTTTCTTGAGACATGACAACAAAAATGTTAAACACTATTTATTCAATTATATATTTTCAAGATTATAGAAGAAATATGAGAGAACAGTAACAATGTTTTACAACAGTACAGAATTTAATTTGGCTACAACAACCATAAATTATTTATTTACAAAATTATGAAAATATTCTTATAGTTCGCTATAAAAATTATTTTATATTCACAAGATTATAAAAAATATCTAACTATAGTGAAATATTTATTATTGACTATTTATAAAGAAACTTCTTTTTAAAATTATTTCATCTCAAGCAAGGCAATAATGTCAATAAATCACAAGGTGTTACTGTGAGTGAAAGAGAATAAGAAAACATTAGTGAGGTGAAAGGACAATAAAAGAACAGGATTCAGGAAGAGAGAAGATTGTGGTTGATGTTGCATTTAAAATTTGAAGATCATAAATGGCAGGGAAGCAACAAGCCAGAAGAGAGTTTCACAGACAAGTGCAAGAAAAGAAACTATTAGAATAGAGAGTAAGGGCTACACCTATCTTTATCTATAAAAGGCAGGATGCGTGTGTGTGTGTGTGTGTGTGTGTAATGAATGCACGGCCGCAATTTTCGATGGATTTGCACCAAAATTTACATGCACATGCTCCAGGTTAGCAGGAAGGCCAAGACTGACTTTGTATTTCCCAACTCCCATCAATAGTGGAAATAATCGACTTTTTCATGCTTCTACGACAGTTTTCATGTAGTTTGCAGCCATTTTCTACTGGCAGAGTGAGAACCAATAGCTGGCTGTCACGAATAGGCAGGAAGATTCTATCGGCCAGCATGAGAGCCAACAGCTGACTGACACGAATGTTAACTAGCATGCAAAAAAAATCGATAGCTCAACTCAATGTTGATTCTGATTCCAAAGAACTGGGTTGGGTGTGAAAAAGTATTTGTTGTTAACATTCTTTTTTTCATTCGGTTTTTCCAGTTACAAGTCCATTTTTAAAGCTGATCGTTTTGTGTTCATTTTGTTTAGTTCGTTTTTCGTAACAGATTTAATATTTAGTATAGAGCTTAGAAAAAATTCACAGTGTGAGATAGGCAAGAAGTAAGGCATGTAGCAACATCAGCACAGCAAAGGGCACTCCTTTAAAGGCAAGGAAGGGCAAAAATATTTTAAGTCAAGTGATAGCGATTGCTGTATGAGTTGTACGATTTTTGAATCAAGCACGGGCAATGCCAGGTCATGCTGCTAGTGTATTTATAAATGTGACCTATTTGCCAACCTAGTAGCATGCTTAAAATTATGCAGTTGAGATCCCATGGAGTTGAGCTCATTAGAATAACTTCTATAAAAATATTTATAGAAAAGACGGAAGCCACGGTGATTGAAAGCGACTAAAATTGAGATGCCAGGTCAGGAGCAATAACATTTCAGACCCTTAAAATTAAAAAAATGTCTGAACTATAAAACAAGAAAAGTTAAACAGACACGTAAAAATGAGTAACTATAATTAAAAATTTCGTAAAACTGAATTTTCTGGATATTTTATATTTGCTCTTGCCACAGAAATTTGCTTGAAGAGCTTCAGAACATCTCTTCCTTTGGACTAAACATTCTTTTAAAGGAAGAAAAGACAAGGCAGAAGGAAAGACAATGGGTGAAAGAAGGAAAGAGAGGGGGAAATGAAAGAAAGACAAAGAGGAGAAAAACAAAGAGGGAAGGATAGAAAGGCAAGGGAGAGAAAGAAAGAAAGAGAAAGAGAGAGGAAAAAGAAAGACAGAGGGGAAAAGGCAGGAAACACAAAGAGGGGAGAAAAGGAGGAAAGACAAGAAGGGAAAAAAGAAGGAAAGACAAGGAGTGAAGACAAAGAGGGGGAAAAAGAATGAATGACAAAGAGGAGGGGGAAAGGAAAAACAAAGAGGGGGAAAAAAGGAAAAACAAAGAGGGAAGGAAAGAAAGACAAAGGAGAGAAGGAAAAAAAGAGAGAGAAGGAAAAGAAAGAGAACAAAAAGAAAGACAGAGAGGGGGAAAAGAAGAAAAGACAAAGATGGGAAGAAAGAAGAAAGAGGGAGGAAAAAGAAGGAAAGACAAAGAAGGGAAAAATAAAGGAAAAACAAAGAGGAAAAGAAAGAAAGACAAGGGAGAGAAGGGGGAAATGAGAAAAAGGAAAAAAATGACAGAGGGGAAAAAGAAAGAAAGACAAAGAGGGAACAAAAAAAAGGCGAAGAGGAGAAAAAGAGGAAACACAAAGATGGGGGGAAAAGGAAAAACAAAGTGGGGAAAAGGAAAGAAAGTGGGGAAAAGAAGGAAAGACAAAACAAGGAAAAAGAAGGAAAAACAAAGAGAGAAGAAAAGAAAGACAAGGGGAAAAGGAAAGTAAGACAAAGGAAGGAAGGATGATCTTATTTTAAATTTTACCAAATGTTTCATAAACTTTCATGTCTTGTATTTTGCTTTTGTTCTGCTTTATTTCATTGAAAACATATTGAGTGGTATAGCTACCTCCTTATGAGATAAACTACCATTTCAAAAGTAATAGAAATTCTTTGCTATTTTATTCCAAATCTTAGAACACTTTTGTATTTATGTCATGCAGGTAAACTGTTAACATTAGCAAATTCAATGAATCAGTAACTGGCTTCTTCTTTCTTGCCTTCCTCTTTAAAAATGTTGTGAAAGAATTGAACTTTGGCACGACTGACAAGTGTTCTGAAATGGTAACCAGGCACACCTAGCAAACATTTATGACATGAAATCTTACCGGTGCCCACACCCATCCTCCCTATCCTTTTATCTAACAACACTTTCCAAAAATATTGCTGCATTGCATATCTCATGTTACTTGACTTACCACCTTGTGACACTCACACACATAGATGCACCCACATATGCACACCTGACAAAGAACAGTAAAAGCTACTAAAGAGAAACACTGCAAATTGAACAGTTCCTGGCAAGATGGCATACCCAAGAAATGTTTACCTGAGGAAGAATTGATAGAACAAAATACTGTAAAATACAGTATATTAAATTAAACTCAAATTAATATTGCATGTCACTTGTCGATGACTCTACACTGTTTTCGTTTTATTATCTGTGAATAGGCATGACTTCTTGGGAATAAGAGTGAAGTGGTTTGCCACAGTTTTAAATTCAGAGTTCTCCTTCTCCTAGACTGGCTACCATCCAAGCCTAAAGAGCCCAGTCCACACTACTATTTAACCCTATAGCTGGATGAGAAGAGAGCAATTTCTTTCTTTCCCAAGAGCATTAGTGTAAAATTATATGCAACAGACTAGGCTGGTATTTTAACACTATTTTACGTTCTGTGTCAATAACTGTTAGCCTATTCACACATACCCCATCCACATAAAAAAAATGAAATAAAAATAAATAGAAACACATTGACCCAGCACTGCCAGACAGGTCTATTTTCAAAAGTCCAGTGTTTACAAATTTTAACTGGTTTAAAATTTTTCCAGTTAATTTCAAAATAAGCTGGGTGAACATGAAGAAACTTTCAAATTTAGCCTGGTTCATATTCTTAAACAAAGATGGTAATTTTTACACCAAACAAAGAATTTATACTTAGGGAAAAGTTAAATAATATGAAAGTGTGTGGGTGTATAAAATTGTATTATGGCTTTATAAAACAGTATTTTTTTAAAATTTACATATATACAACTATATTAATATTATGGAGAAGTAAGAGTAAGGATAAAAATAATATATTATTATTCTTCTATGTACCATGTACCCTCAAGACATGGGCAATCATAGTTCTCCCCAACTTCCTGTCTTTTTAGCCCATTTGTCTTTTTGCTATCTCTCCTAATCCCTGTTCTTCCCACCATTTACACAAGCTAATTAGGTAAGTTATTTGCTGCTTCACCATGTTCTATGTGTGTTAACTTTTCCAAGCCTTCTTTCCTTCTTATGTGCCTTAAAAATTTCAATTGTCTCTTTTTGATTCTATGTATAAGTTTTCTTTTTGTTTGCATTTTCTCTAAAACTTTGTCATTGCTTACATATCCAGTCCATGACATTCTCAGCAGCCTTCTGTCGAAATACATTTCTGTTGCCTCAAATTTCTTCTCCCCCGCAAAGTGGTGAAATAAAGAAAACTACAAAGAAGCTAATCTGCAGAGTGATATTGTCTGCCACAGATGTGTTAGTGCTAATAACTTGGCTAGATATTGTTTTAGTTGATGAACTGGGCAAAGTAGTAGCCAGCAAGGAGACAGCCATACGGTGCAATCACTGTGACAAACTGGGCCATATATCATGGAAATGTCTGGGGAAACAGATCAGGGGAACAGACATGAGAACTAGTCTCATTCCTTACCTCTATATAAATGTGGTGCTGCCTGGAGTCAACAACAAGGAATGGTGTTCAGCTCTCATTGACTGGCTGCTCTTGGTCAATCCTTAATGCAGAGTGATGCCGGTTGTGGACTGGAAAGCACTTTAGATGTAGAAATGATTGGTGACAGAATGCGGGCATGTTGTGGCATCAAAACCATTAACATCTGCACAGTGCCAACTCGGCCAAGGTTGATATCATTGTGGTGTATGACAAACCTCTAGGCTTTGACTTAATTGTCAGAATAGATGTGATAACTGTATTAGGTGGCATCCATATCATGCAGACTGGAGATGTACTGTTCTGCAGCAAAGAAACCCCAATATGTGCGGTGATCCATATTGACCAACCAGATTTTCTGTGGAATTCAACCACCAGGAAAAGATCTGGACTGCAAAATAGAAATGGACAGTAGGTGTGAGTTGCCTCAGTTACATGACAAGGTGACGGAGTACTCCATTTCAAAGAATATAAGGGATGCCTATGAATGAGAACTCTAGACATGGATCACCAATGGTTTGGCATATGCCCAAAAGAAAATAGGCCCATCCAAAGGTTTAGTGATATTAATAGCCATTGTGCTGCACATCAAAGGAAAGGTGTACCCAGTGAACACTATCATGAGCTCAACAAACATGTTGATGTGTTCACTGCAAATGTGGATGTTTGTATGGCCAAATTGTGAGAGTAGCACCTACAAGGGTGAAATATGGCCATACTTGACTTGTGAAAAGTGTAGCTTCATGTAACCATACATGAGTCACTGTGGCTATATCAAACCATGATGATCAAGGGCAAGTGGTTTTGCCTAACGCAGTTGGGATTCGGCCTCAAAGTGGCACCTCTAGTCATGAAGTCCATTATTGGCACAGTGTGGTCACAGGAGGAATCAGTTGAAGAGCAATATCAGCTTACATTGACAATGTGTATGTCATTGAGAGCATCATTTCTGCAGAACATGTCAGTACAAAATTGGCCAAGTATGGGATGGTGTGCAAAGACCCAGAACATTTGAAAGATGGGTCTCACTTGGACTGAAAGTCTGGGAGGAGTGTAACACTCTACAGTGGATGTGGAGAAGTGTGATCCCGAATGTTTCTGATGTTATGACTTGGTGGAATGTCTTCTCACTATGCAGAAAGCTGGTGGAACATTTTGTGTGTGGATAGCTGCATATGGTGACCAGGTTCATCAAACAGTGGGCAAATGCAGTCACAAAGGGATGGGATGACCAAGTTGATGACATGCCCCTCAAACAGAAGGTGAAGGTAACCATGGACAGAGTCTGACAGGTGACCTATGTTTAAATGGATCTGAAATCAACATTTCAATTAATGTAAGCTCCCTAGTGACAGAAGTGGTGCTGGAAAAAGCAGTGTGCAAGATGCTGGTGCTTAGAAGGTTGAGCACAATCTTGGAACTGGTCCAAGAATATAAGTTGTATGTCAACGAGATGCTGGTTGCATCAAACTAGAACTTGGTAGACAAGATGACCTGTATATTTCAAAGGTGGCTTGATAGGACCAAAAAAAGGACTGATCCTGTGCAACAATTATGTACTGCTTCCCTTGACACCATGAGATCCAGTGAACAGTACTTGGTAGAAGAGTCTGGGTTTTATTTTAGAAATATGGATAGTTTTATACTGTTGTGTCCATGCAGCAATAATCAAATAAAATAAAATTAACCAGAAATTCATAACAAATCTTACAGATTCTTTTTAAATTTTCTCTATAAAAATAAAAACAAAAACGTGATAATCCAAAAGTTATACAAGTAAAGCCGTCAGATGTTTTAGTCCTATTTTCTAACAACAAACTGATGGCACATCTCAATTATTTTCTTTATTTTTATGAATCTTACACTGGAAGGATCATTGCAAAATATTGAGAAATGTTTTAAAAATACCCATTTTCTATTGGTGACATTGTTCATTCTCCTCAGTTTACAGAAGATATCAAATTGAAGTGAATAATGTAACAAAAATAAAAATAATATTTAAATGAATTTGATTGGCTAACAAAATTATCTTCGCAGTTTTCCCCATATTAAATTTAGCAGTGTATATAGAGAAGAAGAATTTTGTAGAAGTTAGAAATTGGGATTTTTTTAGAACAAGATTAAAGAAGAATTGAAAAAGTATTTTCTGTTTGGGTGAGGGATGGGGTAGTGAGACTAGTCATAGGTGGAGGAAGCAAGATCACTCTAAGTTTGCAGTGCAAGGGGAAACTTCCTTCCACTCTATCAGGGAGTCAACTTCAGCTTAAATTTAAATCTAGATGGAAAATAATGGTACAAACCTGTTTTCTATTTTTAGACTTTTAAATAGATTCAGTTTGGTAAGGAAAAAAGCCTTAAAACCTATTTAAAGAATAATACAAAAAGAAAGAAAAAACCCTATGTCTTATTTAAATAATTATAAGAAATAGCTATAAGTTCTATTTAAATAATTAATTATTAGAAAAAATCCGAAGAACTATTTAAAGAATTGTACTAAAAAGACCTATGTCCTATTTCAAGTTATATACAAAAAGCCCTTAGTTTTATCTAAAGAATTATGCATAAAGAAAAAATATCCCTAAGTTCTTTCAAGAATTATACAAGTCCTTTCAAGAATTTTAGAAAAAGTCCCTAATTTCTATTTCAAGTATTATATGAAAAGAAAGAAAAAGCCCTAAATCCTATTTTAACATAAAGAAGAAAACTCACTTCTATTGAAAGGATTATACAAATAAAAAATATTTCTAGGTTTTATTTAAAGAATTATAGGAAAAAAAACCTTAAGTCCTATGTAAATAATTATACAAACAAACTTAAGTCTTATTTAAAGAATTATTAAGAAAAAATTAAAAAAGAAAACAGATAAACTTTTTATTAAATCCTTTACATATTACCAATAACATTTTCACTTGAGCAGCAAATAATTATATTACTGAGAAGAATTTCTATATTAAGTCAAAAGTTATTTTCATCATCAGGTCAAATTTTTACTTGAGAGATTTGTTTATGAACTTCAGTATTTGAATTTGTTCTGTTACTGTTTTGTTTTTTGTTATCATTTTATATGGCAATTCATAGTGATAGAGAAAGATATTTAGTAAATGGCTTTATATTTATGTGAGACTATCATAAGACTATTATAATATTGTGGATGCATGGGAAAGAAATTACAATATTGTACAATTAACAACATTTTTTATTACCTTAGACAAAGTAAATACTAAATAGGAAGAATATAAAAAATCACTTATCCTGCCTAATTCATGAATCAACCTTTTTCATAGATATGTGCATATATTTCAATATTCATCAATAGATACATTAAGTAAATGAATGATTCTCAAATTACTGAAATATTCATTCATAAAAGTCTTCACTTGGAAATATATTGATCTGAGACCCACAGTTAACAAAAGGTTTAATTTTAAATACTTTTAAATTCCTTTTTGAACAAGAAAACTCAGTATTCTTTTTTTTTTTTTTTTAAATTCATTCAGAAGAGAAAAAAGAATTTATAATTAAGGTATATATGAGCCAGTTATTAATTTGACAAATATATCTGTTCATAAAAAATACTATATTAATCCAAATTATTTCCCCCCTTGCATCCACAATATTATAATTCTATTATAACACCATCTCAGGTGAAGGAAGAAACAGTATATACATAGTTTGGCACTATCCACAGTTTCAGGCATCAGCTTGGGAGGTTCTTGGAGAATATTCTCACTGGATGATGGGAGTTTTGAAGCATATATATACTCCTGGATGATGCAGAAAGAAAAACAATTCTTCTTTCCATATGGATCATACACCTGAAAAAGTCATAGAGTAGATTGACCAAAGTATTGTGATAACAACAAAATAATGTTCATATATATATATATATATATATTTATATATATATATATATATATATATATATATATATATGCACTATGAAAAAAACAAAAATTTTGCACCAAGGATATAAAATATAAAAAATAAGAATATAAAAAAGTAAAATCAAGATGTATAGGCAGTCAATTGCTGATACCTCTGACGTATGGATGGACAGGTCCTTCTACAAAACTCTGGAGTCAGGCTGCTGAAGGTAAGTTACAAACCTTTTATACACACACACACATATTATATATATATATATATTAAAAATCAGATCTGTTGAATCCTTCATGGTGAGATTCGGACCTGGGTCTCATGGTCAGAAAGTGAAAATTTTAACCACTCAGCCATGCACCCATTATATATATATATATAATATATATATATATATATATATATATATATATATATATGGTAAGTAAGTAAATTACAAAATGGGAAAAACTTTTAGTGTTATATTTCATTTTTATTTAGACTAACAATGATTTTATAGGTGGAATTTTAATGTAGGGATATTGCAGCCACTTTTAGCCATTGATCTGAGAAAGCAGTTGCACACAGTTGACAGTTTAGATATTTCTGAAAGAGTTTATAATTCTATGAGCGGGAGGAACTTGTGCACTTACTAAACAGCAAAAGCACAGTATGGAAGCAGGCTTGTTACATCTATTTTATTATTGAAAAAGTGGTTGGGGGGCACACACAGCCAAAAACCGAGTAAAGGGAGAAATGCTGAGTTTATTAACCTGACTGAGTTTATTGCATTTACTGATGTAAAGAATAATTATTCTTTCACCACTATATAGCATTTATTCTGAATATTTTGTTCAACACTCACCAAATTTAGTGAATAGTAAAAGTTAGCTCACTGTGGAACAATGGCTTGCAATTTAACTTCACAAACCATTACTACTCTAAATTACTGGAAGCCTCAACATTTAAATATTTATGTAATTACATAAAATATGTTACAAATGTAACTTCTCTATAAATACTTTCTATAAATACTTTCATGGTAATTGTTCTGAAGAACTTTTCTCTAAAAAATATTACTTTCATCTATGGTATCTAAACTTTATGAATTTAAGTGGTGTACTTAATTGACAGCAAGGTCTCATCATTTTACAGTTGAAATGGTTAGATGTAACTATAACTTCTATGCTAAAAGTTTCTTCTATTGCCCTTCTTGCTTGTGGAACTCTCTTCCAATGTCAGTTGTTATCTACAGTCTTCTTAATTCTTGTTCTTTTACCACTTTCTCTTCTTAATATTTTTTTCTTTTTCATATACTCTAATACTCAGTCACCCCCTTGCATCTTAGTGGTTTTATTGCCTTGCTTTTGGGTGAAATGATTAAAAAAAAACAGTCAGGGCTGGACATCATCTGTCTCAACATTTACCTTAGATAACCAGAATCAGTAACCCAATCATCCAATAACATTCTTTGCACCAAAACATCATATTCTTACTAGAGACACCAGAATACCACAAATGATTTGTTTGGCAGAGGAGGGGAATAATCAACAAAAAAGTGTATAATTACTTTTTTCTCAGCAAATTATTCATTATATCATATCCAAGTATTTTACAAAAGCTAAAAGCCAATTACACGATATGTCAACTTCAGTTTAAGTTTAGTTTGTAACCATGCAAGATTTGTAGATTTGTCTGTGGAATATCATTACATTATTGTTAGACAATTATAGTGAAATCATTAAGGATTTTTGTCAAAAGCATTTTATCTTTGGTCGTATATTAATTTAAAATATTTCTTTTTACAGGCTTTATTTTTAAAATGGAATAAGATCATTCTAAATTTCAGAATTTTGCTATTGCCCATCAAAATGACTGGAAGAAAGTGATCTAAAAATAACAATGGCAAAGAGAGGTAACAAAGCGTAAACGAAATAGTTCCAGTTTTTTTGTTCAACTTAGGAAACTTAGCATTGCAGCCAAAGTATTCTAAAATACTGCCAATAATAAAGGAGAAAATGAAAAATACCTAACAACAAATCAAATACAGCATCAAAATTTATATTATTTGTATTTATTTGTTGTGTAACTAAATACATAGTTGTCAAAAATGTTTCCATAAAAATTGATATTTCCTGTAATAAATTCTTAATATTATTATTGTTATTATTTTATTAGGTTGGTGCAAAAATAATTTCGTTTTCTCACATAGTAACATATGTTAGAAAGCGAAATTATTTTTGCACCAACCTAATACTTAAGTGTTGGGTAGTCCTACATTTACAATTCCTTATGGCTAACCATGAAATGTTGATCAAAACTGCCTGAAACCTTTGAGTGCATATTGCTGCAAAATTATCAAATGTTGAATATGTCTTCCCTCTGCCAAACACGTCAAATTCTCTATGAAGTCTATATTTCCAATTGTTGTGGGAGGTGGGTAATGATGTTAACAACAAATTTATGCCCCAATGAGTATTTATAATGTTCTTAAATATATTTAAAGAAACTAAAGATAAAAAAAAACAAGTGAGTAATATAAACACCCACCTCACAATCCTAAGTGCTACAGAAATATCAGTTAACATGACAAAAATAGTGTTCGACTAGATAATGATTGAGTCACTCAAGCAAACACTCACACAATCACCACCCTCATCCAAATGCAACAACAAATACAAAAACATACCTGAAATGATGAAACATCTCTGTCACCCAAGTGGGGAAGGGAGATGAAATTAAACAAGAAAACGGAGGTCGGGATAAAAATAAACAGGCTCCTGCGTAGCCATGTACTGCACTTAGCTAAGTTTAACAAATGCCTAAAGTGCTTGTGTGGTAATGATTCACATGATTATCTCAGGGGACCATTACTACTGTAGTGAGAGCAATTCTCACTGAGTGCCCTGCACTTGTATGCTTGTACTGTGATAAGCTAAGCTGAATGGTTAAGTTAAGAATAGTGAAGGAAAAGGAATATTCTGCCCAACAATTCTTAACTAGCATAAGCTGAGTCAGTTGGCTGAACTAACAAGAAATATAATCATGCAAAAAGACAATTGTGCAATAAAATATCTATATACAAATATTACAAGAGTTCATAAAACTTGGACCTGTGCAAGCAGGTTAAATTTAACATTATCACTTGTAATGCTTAAATCTTTAAACTGTGATAATTTTTGTTTGTTTGTTTGTTTGGGTTTTATGGCATATCAACCACTGTGGGTTATTTAATGCCAAATTCAGTTCATATGAATTTTAAATGCCTATTTTGTATGGAATAAAAAATGTATAGCTGGCAACATTATTGTTTCAAAAAAAAAACGTATAGCTGGCAACATTATTCCTTTACACAAAAACGTACAGCTGGCAACATTACTTTTTTACAAAAAAACTTAGAGCTGGCAACATTATTGTTTCAAAAATTTAGAGCTGGCAACATTATTGTTTCAAAAACTTAGAGCTGGCAATATTATTGTTTCAAAAACTTAGAGCTGGTAACATTATTGTTTCAAAAACTTAGAGCTGGCAACATTATTTTTCTGAAAACATTATCTGAGACCTTGCTGTTGGATGCAGTTTATCGCCGTACCCAGGACGCGGATGTAGTTTACCGTCATACCGAGGACGTGATAATTTTTGTATTAAAAAAAAAATACAAAAAAATGTCCACAGAAATATTTCAAATAACAATATTTAATTCTCAACTGTATACCATTGTGAGAAGGAGGAGGCATGGTGGAGTAATAGATAGTGGCTTGGATTGAGGAATCGGAGAGCCAAGTTTGAATTCCAGTCAAATACATTACATTTACTTATGTGCAAAAACCCTCGGGAAAGGTATGAATCCTCTTCTTCTCCCTGCAGCTATGGGTAAATAGCAGGATAAACCAGGTTCTTGGATGGCTACTAGTCTACCACAGAAAGAAATGACAGCTGACTGCAGGAAAAAATCTGTCTTGTCAGTCATGTATTGAAAGATACGTGATCGCCTTATCACACATGGCACATAACTGATACCATTGTGAAAGGTGAAGAAAAATGTTTTGAAAACACTGTTCACCTGTCTTTCCTATTTTTCTTGTCAGAAGAATTCATCAAGATGGGATTCCACCATATTTGAAGAAACTCCCATTGTACTTTAAATTTTTCTCTTTGCATTTCTTTAAAATCATTTTACCCCAAGCAAACCAATATAACACAAGGGATTAATGAGTGTGAGACAATATAAAAAAAAATAGAAAACATTATTATGGAGTGCACTACATAAGTAGAATTCCAGACCCCCACTAAAAATTGTACATATGAAACTAGTTAGGAGTTTGTAGAGAAGTTGTGGCATTATGGACCTTGGTGATGATCATGTTGTTTCAAACCTTGTGGAATGGTACTACAGAATCACAAAGAACTGTATCAAATAACAGAAACTGCATCATTTGAGGACTTTCAATAGCAGCAACAACTAAAATATATAGCAAATATAACTCAAATAGAAAATAATGACATAATTAAAATACTGATATGCCACACCTTCAAAATATTTAGCAAGGTAACCCCCATCGGTACTGGAAAAGGCTACTAGACTTGTACCTTTTCCAAGGGTAGCTGCAGGTAAGTTAATATAACAATTCCAACTGGAATTGGGACTTGATTCTCAGATCTCCAATTCTAAGTTGCTATCCATTACACCACTCATATTTCCAAGCTCCAGGTTTCTCAAGTAGTCACCCACCTAGATACTGAGGTACTAACCAGAATTGATGTTGCTTAACTTTGGTGATCATACGAGAACCAGTGTTTTAATGTGATATGGCTTTAAGCTATCTCTTGAATATCAAACTGTTTCTCCAAAGAATAATATTTTGCATCAATATCTCTTGAGCTCTAAGTAAAGTTCATCTAAGTTACCGACCAGTTAATGTGTCTCTTTGACTAGCTTTGTTTTCCCTCTCATGCAGGGTTTTCACATGACCCTTTATTATTAAAATTTAACTTGTTTATACTTCATATGTAATGGCAGATAATTATTCTTGCATCACAATATAATGATGCTGTATTATAGAACAATAGCTCAAAAGCTAGTCTAATTGTAGGCTACTACTGCAATAATGAGTTCACTCCTCACTGGGCATCCCATGTATATTTGTACTAAGCTGAGATGAGTAATGCCAAAGGTCCCTCATCATAGAACAGTCAGCAAGTGTATTACTAGTATTATCAGCCATACTATTATCCAAATTTTCTGGTATGAGGCATTATGGTTTAGTGGAAAACAGGTTGAGCAATAAGCAAGCAGTACTAAAAAGAACAAGATAAGATATACCTTGACATGGATGCAGTAATAAGAACATTCAATTGAACAGATTAAATAAAGGGTTCAGTTTGAAATGCATTGAAGGTTACCCAGATCAACAGACACCTGAAGAAGGCCTCAGAAATCAGAATAAATATGGTAGGAGAAAGAGAAAGAGCCAAGTCATAGAATAAAAAGAATTATGTAGAAATATTAGGTTGGTGCAAAAATAATATCGTTTTTTGACGTATTTTTTAACGTCAAAAAACGATATTATTTTTGTGCCAACCTAATAAATAAAAAACCAGGTAGCGACATTTAAAAAGCAAGTCAAGAAAATAAGAATAAAAAGGGACAGGTAATATTAATCTGACTTAATATTGACTAGGTAATATTCATCTGTGTCTGACTCCCTGTGACACATACACACATATATATGCCAAAAGGGAGATATTGAAATTCCATAAAATGGATCTTTACTACTGTAGTGAGTTTGATCCTCAAAGAGTTCTTCATATTTGTGCCAAATTACCTGAAGATTACTAAATAATGATAACTGCTCAGATGAGCTCCATTCTTTAGTTCCACCAGTTCAGACCTTCATATCTAGGAAACTGTTACTTTTTAGAACAGACTCCTGAGAGAATGATTCCCTAACTATTACAATCTTAACATCTTCAAGTCTAGGAACAATTGTTACTTATCCTACATATCTTCACAATTCGATCCTTCAAATCTACAAATCAACCATTCACCCTTGCATGGAGTATTGTTGCCATATATGATCTAGAGCCCCTTCTGTTTGCCTCAGGGTTCTTGATAAGATCCAGAGACGGATATGCAATATAATTGGCCCTGATCTGGCATCTCATCTGCAGTCACTCTCTCAAAGACGTGCCGTTGCCTCTCTCTGTCTTTTTTACAAATACTTTAATGGTAATTGCTTTGATGAGCTGCTTTCGCTGGTTCTCATACTTCGCAAATTCAAGCATCCTACGAGGCTGGCATCCCACTCTCACCCTTTCACTATTGAAACTGTTAAATGTAGCTGTCTCTTCTACTCCAATATCTTCATATCTCGCACCTCTCGCCTGTGGAACTCCCTTCCCTATTCCAGTTTCCCTGAGAGCTATAATCTCCAACTATTCAAATGTAGTCAATCGACATCTCCAGTTGCCTTGATCTATCCACTATCCTTCTCCCCATCCTTTCCTCTATCATTCCTATCTGATCTTGCTCCAGATCTTCTGTAACCCCTTGCGTCCTAGTAGCCTTGCTTGGGGTGAAACGCTTAAAATAAAAAATAAAAATATGCACCTCTTCTGCCACCCTTTTCACCTTTACAACAATCTCATTTACTAAGCTGCTGTCTTGAGTGACTTTTAGGCTTTGCTTTAGGTAAACAATAATATATAAACAATATAAAACTTTTACCCTTTTAATTTCCCATAAGTACCTTATGAGTATTGTAGTGTAATGTGTATCAGCTCAGAATGATAAATCAGAGAGAAGAGTTCAAATTCTAGTCAGGTTCATTATATTTACTTATGTGCAAATATTCTTGAAGAGTTATGAATTCACTTTTCCCCTCCCATCTATGGCTATCGAAAGCAATTATAAAAATATAATTTACTCTAATAAATAAAAAACAATAAAGACAGCTCGGAAAAAGATCAAAGAATACAAATGAAGTTTTTATTTTCTAGAAAGAGTATGTGCAAACAAAATATAGAAATATGTTACATGCCTTCTCTACGACCCTGAAAAGGAACACTTGTGGATGTTACAAAAGTTGTCTTTACTCACAAGTCTGGCACATCATCTTGACAGAGGCTGAGTCTATTAGTGTCGGGCCACATCTTATTTTTATCATCTACTAAAAGACTTCCTTGTACAGACCGAGTTTCACTGGCTGGCCGTTTATGTGTAACATATTAACTAGGGAAGAAGGAGGAAAGTTAACCCAACAATGGTAATAATGAATGTTCTGTCTGTGAAAGTACTTAGAAGAGAAATACAAGTCAGTGAAGGTGTTTTGTTTCATACAGCTAAAGTTATGGCCATATAGACTGAATCCTATAACCTTGGTTGGCAACCAGTCTACGGCAAAAAGAAATGGCAGCCTACTGCAGGAAAATCTTCTACCTAGTCAGTCATGAATCAAAAGAGATATGATCGCCCAGGCATGTATCACATATGGCATTTAACTGACTGACCTTATATAAGTGGTTGATCTTTTTTCTTAAAGAAACTTTACCTGTAATCTTTTCCATTAGTGCTACTTCACTTGTTCTCTTCCCATTGACCTCAAAGCCGGTTTTCGTCACCATCTTTGGGTAGTAGTCTGTAGCTGGGTTTAAAAAATCTAGTTTTCTTTCCTTGATAGCTGGAATTCTATCATCTGTTAACCTGTGAGTAATAGAACAATAAATAAATAATATAAAACTTGAATCCCTGCATCTGTAATACAACATTTTAGGAGTCACATGCACCCATACGAAAATACTCTTTACTCTTTCAACAGATGGCGCTTTTCATCACAGTATTGTTCTAAAATAGATTTAAAACCACTATGCAAAATATATTTCAAAGTAGTTAAAATATAAACTAAAAAGACATAACATATTTTAATGATAACAGCATTTTTAAAATTAAAAAAAATAAAATTTTAATGTCCATCAAGCCATCAAACATCAGATCCTAAGGGTGAAATCTCAAATTAATACAATTTTTCATTCATTGAGTAAGTATTGTTAAATTCATTTCATTTTTGCAGCTGGTTTGCTCCATGTCAAGTACGTATATTTTTAATGGGGAAGTTCCATCCCCACCACCATAACATGGGCTTATGGAATAGAGCAAAATAACAGTCAGCCTGAAATATTAGTCACAGGATTGTAGTACTAGTTTTTGCCTTTCAAGATGATGACATTCCACACTACTTCAAACATTAGGAAGGGAACCCCCATTAGTATTGTTAAGAGCAAATACCAGCTAGTAAACTTTTTAAAACTATTTTCCTGAAAAATTGTTTTAACAGAAAAATTTTATAAATTTCAATCAAAACCAGTACAGGCTGCTTGGTCAAAGAATGCCAAATGTTTCCGTGTAAGGAAATGGTTAATATTACTTTTACCATTAATATAAACTGAACAACGGAGGATATTTTATTAATGATGTCAAAGGGAAAAGTTATAGGTACAGACAATTATGGTGGACCAAAGAGAAGCTGTAAAGTGTTTCCTTTTATCAAAATTTAAAAGTTTGTGATACAATAATTAAAAAAAATAAAGCATAAGTAGCCATAAATTATGGTGTTGGATTTATGTGGGCCGTATTTGGCCATTGGAAGCAATTATAAAAAATATAATTTATTCTAATAAGAAACAATAAAGACAGCTTGGGAAAAGATCAAAGAATGCAAATGAAGTTTTATTTTCTAGAAAGAACACTTGTGGATGTTACAAACACTGTCTTTTACTCACAAGTTTGGCACATCATCTTAACAGAGGCTCAGTCTATTAGACAGCTTGGGAAAAGATCAAAGAATACAAATGAAGTTTTATTTTCTAGAAAGAGAACATGCTAGCAAAGTATAGAAATGTGTTATGAATGCCTTCTCTCTGACCCTGAAATGGAACACTTGTGGATGTTACAAACACTGTCTTTGGCACATCATCTTAACAGAGGCTGAGTCTATTAGTGTAGGGCCACATCTTATTTTTATCATCTACTAAAAGACTTCCTTGTAAAGACCGAGTTTCACTGGCTGGACGTTTATGTGTAACATATTAACTAGGGAAGAGGGAGGAAAGTTAACCCAACAATGGTAATAATGAATGTTCAATTTGTGAAAGTATTAGAAATACAGGTCAGTGAAGGTGTTTTGCTTCATACAGCTAAAGTTATGGCGATATAGTACATGGAAAGTGTAAAGGAAAAAATCATTAAACTCGTGGATGGAAGACATGAACAGAAAACGTGTTACAACTGACAGCAATGTGTTGCATCAATAAACATTGTACTGATATGAAAGTTTGGGCTGTAAATATCCTACTATACTGACACTAAACCGTTTATCTGTACTATTCAGATTTCGGAATAGTTTTTTTTTCTTCAATTATTGGAGAATCTGTGTCTGCTGATAAATAAACTGCTGTTATATGTCAAACAGAGTTGAAGTTAATTGATAAGAAAGGACATGATCCAGAACAGATCTGCAATTGCAATGAAACTTCTATGTACGGTGTCCATTAAAGAACGATCATGGCTCTTCACGATTTCCTCTCCTTTGTAGCTCTTAATAAATAGTCTTTTTATTATCTCTCCTAAACATCGTTCTGTCATCTATTTACTCAAGCTTACTAGGTAGGTTATGTGTTGTTTTTCCTCTGCACCCCTTGCCTTGGATCAGTCCTGTGATTATTAAATTTTCCAAGTTCTTGGTCCTCATTATGTGTCCTAAAAATTTCAACTCTCTCTTTCTGATTCTAAGCATAAGTGTCCTTTTTGATTCTGTT
Source organism: Acanthosepion lycidas (assembly GCA_963932145.1). Lineage (NCBI taxonomy): Eukaryota > Metazoa > Mollusca > Cephalopoda > Sepiida > Sepiidae > Acanthosepion > Acanthosepion lycidas. Next base: position 55,493,173 of record OZ010575.1, read on the forward strand.
TTCTCTAAAATTTTGTTGTTGTTCACAAGTTCTGTTGATGGTATTTTCAGCATCCTTCTGTAGAACCACATTTCTGTTTCTTCAAGTCTCTTCTTCGTCTGTGAGGAGATTGCTCAGCATACGCTGTTATGTAGGAGGAGTGATAATATGTATTTAAATTTTTGACATCTCCAGTTTGTAAGTTGCATGATGAGCTGTTCCTTTTGCTAACAATCATCCATTCCATCTTCTACAATGAAACAAATATTTTCTAAAAAGAAAATACCCAACAGAGTCTGCTGAGGAATATTTAGTGATGGGATATGATAGTAATATTTGTTAATATACTCTTTTGCTGATATGACATCTATGTTACCTTAGAGGAGACTAGGAGGCCCTATTTTGCTGAAACTGTGAATTAAACAAAGAATAGATTCGTCCTCTTCAATTTATGACTATTGTATTGAGCCATTTACCTAAAATCACAACTGCCATTAATTTTCAAAATAAATCGGAAAACTTCATTTTCCATTCACCCCAACCGTGGAAACATTATTTCTAAAACCTTTATATAATTCTTATATGCAAAATATGTATTTGGATCTCATTAAAAAAATATGTACTGTAGAAAATGATAAATGTGCTTTTAAAATTATAAAAAAAACAAACAAATAAAACATTATATTTATAATAATAACATAATTATATATAATACAATTATGTTATTCCTGAGTTAATTCATTAGCATGTATGTTACGCATTGCCATTACATCAGATAAACAATGGCTCATACCTGTTTGATTGCAAGAATTGATGGAAGCAAAGATATATCAAAGGCTCTGTTTGATTTTAGGTAAAAGAAAGAAGAGGTAAAAATACTCATGTGCTTAACATCAGCTTCAATGAAATGGAAAATGTTGTCAATTTTTAATCCTTTTCAACCTGTCCTCCTCATTTCTTTAAATAATGACCAGCATTTATATGTTTAATAGTTATTGGAATGTTTCGTCAAAATTATTAAGCACAAATATTTAACGAGGCAATAGGGAAATTCCCATGTGTACAGAATCATGGAAATTGAAAGAAGCTTATGAAATCATTAACATAAGAATTAAGATTCATCAGAAAATGAAAATAGGAAAACTTTTCATGGATATTTTTAGTATACATAAATATGTGGGTATTATGTATTATTTTCACACTACTTGTTTTTGTATATATGTGTTAGAATTTCTCTGCGCGAGACGAAAGTAAATATTTATAGTTTTCTGTATGACTTAGAGATTTTTATATTACTAAAAATCTTTGAAAACAAAACACGTTTGTCATTCCTTTTCTTTCATCTATTCTATTCTGTCCGTGTATTAAGGTGTTATGATATCATGGATATAATAATGCCCATAATGGGGAAAATGAAACGGGAGAATATTCCTTTTTTATATAGCACTCCCCAGTAACTTGTGTATCCGACGTGAAAAATAGCGAAACAAGGGTACCGAAGGTGTCTAGGGAGAGATGTCCCTTTTCCTACGTAGATGTGTGTGAAGTTCCGATGAAAGGTTGCGAGAGACTTATTTGAAAAGAATTATTCATTTGTTAGTTTGATATATTATTTAAACGTATTATTAAATATGCCTTTGTATAGTCAAGTAAGTTGTTTGCATGCTGTAGTTCGCTGGGCACTGAAAAGTTCCGTAGTGTAAAATGAGGAAAAAAAATTATTTTAATAAAAACAGAGAAAATGTAGCACAAGGCCACACATGGGAATAGGGACGGCTGGTCTTCACTAGTGCTATCTTTAACCTAGGCGGTGTTTACTCATTCCCCCACAAGAATGAGATGTGACACAAGGTCGGATTAATGTGGGGACCCCGAGCACGTGCACCCGGGCAAGGGTCAAAAATTCCCCTCAGCCCCCGCAACCATCGGTTGCGCTGGCCTCGGTGCGAGCACCGATCCCTCCCTCTGGTGCAATGGGAGGGCGCGTCCTCGGGCAGCTGTTCCCCAGGGCTGGGCACCTCTTCGGTATAATTATCCTAAGTTGCCCCTCTGTCCTTTGACAGGGAAGCCCCAGAGCGCACTCAGTCCAAGGACAGAGACGCAACTGAGAGATGATAAATAATGCGAAATCCCTTCCGCTCTAGAAAAAAATTATTTACACTTACCAATCACACTAGAAGCCATAATACCTCATTTGCTCTAGCAATCCATAAGTAATTTCATATATACACTTTTGTGGTGGCGGAATAAAAATAACAAAAAAAAAAAAAGAAAAACAAAAGTGAGACTTTTGCGCCCCATACTGCTTTTGGCAACAACTCCATCTAGCGGTCGTTAACCGATGTTCTTTGACTGACAGGAGCGGTAATTCCACAAATCTGCTTTCATAGACGCAAAAAGAAGATATCAGAATATAAATCATAGAAAGAGTGGCATTAACAGTGGCATAATCTAATAAAATTAAGTTTAGTCTATGGAGCGAAAACACCGTGTGGTCTGAAACAACCCATATTTTTCCGCTCTTGCTTTGTCAACATATTCAGAAATCATGGGTGACGTCAGTTTTGTTTACTGAATGATTCCAACAATGTTTCGGCCAAGAAAAAAAATCACTTGGAAGACGAAAGACTGGAATTTAAATAAGAGACAATACACCAGATATCCTGGATCTGTTATGTAATGTAAGTGACCTAAGTTTAATATTTTAAATTGTGGATTGTCGTCGTAGTGCCGGCCGCTTTCCACGGCATGCAGCCATTAACGACATCATCAAAAGAGGTTTGGATGCAGCTGGGTTCCCTTCCCAAATCGAACCCGTAGGCCTCGACCGCGGTGATTGAAAGCGGCCGGATGGCATTACCATTTTCCCTTTTAAAATAGGGAAGTCGTTGATTTGGGATGCGACCTGTACGGATACATTTTCGGTCGGTAATTTGATCAGTTCCGCGGTTGAGCCAGGATCCGTCGCCCGGGACGCAGGGATGAAAAAAAAATAGTTAAATATTCTTCTCTTGCTGATAATTTTTTTTTTACTCCTGTGGCAGTAGAGACTTCAGAGGTTATTGGCTCTCGTTCGATGGTGTTCCTTCGGAGGATTGGCGCGATTGCGTCTCGATTAAGGGACGAGCCTCGCGAAACGGAGTGGCTCTTGCAGCATGTCTCACTGGCCATGGTTCGAGGTAATGCTTTCTCCATCATTGCGGCTAGCAGAGGTTAGAAAAAAATTGTTTATAGTTACGTTGTTCTGGAATTGTCATGAATGGTCAACTGTACTTGTTTTGTTTCAATAAATTTTATGATTTCGTTTGGTAAAAAAAAATAAAAATAAAAAAAAAATCTATAATTTGCGCAGCTTGTTGACGATAAAGATCGTGGAGTCTTCCACAACAAGCTAGTTAACTCCTGCTAGGAAATGCACTATTTCTGTTATAATTTTCACCATCACAATCTTACAAATATATAACAAGCATCCATTGGTATTAACCAAGCTATTTTCAATCTAGCTTGCTGATTGGTCAGTTCCGACCAATCAAACTGCCTGCACGCGACAAATCTGTTTTACCGCGTTTTCCATCTGAGCCAGAACACGTGTAAACTCCCTCGAGTTTCTTTGCATCTCTCTCTCTCTCTCTCTCTCTCTCGCGCGCGCGCGTCTCATTCATTGCTACCAAGTACCAAGATGTAATCTTCAACAACTCCCGTCTTAACTAATGCAGTCAGACGTTAAAGACCATTACCAACATTCACGCAAGTACGAACTCTGAAATCTCTTCTGAACTTTTACCAACTTGTACAATACACAATTCCAAACATGCTAAAGAAACTTTATTCTTCTAAACTACAGTTTAATAATTACTTTCACTTTATGAACTTAGGTACAAATATTACCTAATCTAAGAGACACAACTCTGTCTAACCTTTTCAGGTCATATGCATGTATACCAAATATTAATAAATTCGTTACGTTTTGAAACAAGATGTTTATGAATCATTATTTCTATGTCTTGTATTAATTGTTGTGGATGGAAGATTATTGAACACACACACAATTTTAAGCCTTCTGATAATCCAAACCTTCTATTCCTCTATTAACACACATCACACACATCTGCAACAAGATAATGAATGATAAATATTCTCTTATTATCTTTGAACTCGCTAACAGAATCTGAAACAAAAGTTTTAGGCTCCAACAATACCAAAAATAAATTAGAAAAACGAGTTGTATATAAGGTTAATTTTTATATATTAACTTCTTCTGTGTGCCATGTGTCTTCAACATAAGTGCGACCATCACTCTCCACAACTTCTTATCCCTTGTTAACAGTGTTTTTCCTTTTGCAAAGCTCACTCCACTCTGGTTCGCCATCCATTCATACAAGATTGTCAGTTAGATGGTTTATTATTGTAGAATTAGATTTCTACATTCTCTGTTTTAAACCTGTTGAAAAAGGATCAAAGCTAAGTATTCTCAGTTTCTGCTGAACTCTTTAAAATCGGTTCCAGAGTTCAGTACGAAACAATGCCTTCTCATTGGTCCACAAATAATCATGTTGTTGCGGGATGTATATGCAGTGAAATGTATCAGAAAGTAAATTTATGTAAGACGAAGATTATGTGTGTTTATAATGTCTGTATCCTACAACATATAGATTGCACAAACAATTTAAGTGCAATTTGCATGGTAAGAAATTATTAAACACAGTTGTTAGAGATCTAAATACATTTTTATATCAACGATAAAATACACATGTAATGACAATCAAAATGTTTGTTGTTGTAATAACTAAGATAATATTATAAAGAATGTTTATGCAGAAATGTTGATGCTTTTTGATTGTTAGAAAAATTAAAATAATTTGGTTTCTGGAAAGAAAGATATCAAATGTGTTCGTTCATTTATCAGTGTGCGTTCGTGTGTAATTTAGAAGTAAGAATAAATGTCGTCAAGAGTTGCTTGCCTTTAACTGATAGGTTAAATAGGTGGAGTGCACAATTACTTTTTTAGTAGCGAAAACGTTCACTTTTTAAGTCAATTGTAGATGTTGATTAAACACGCGGACAATGGTTGATGAATGCTTTATTGACATTTCAATGTGGTGTGAGTCAGTGAAGTTTCGTATCATCTCATAAAATTCGATGACTGACTGTCTGAATTGAGTAATGCGGTTATTTTTATATGGAAGTGTTTTTATACAATGGCATTTGTGTTTTATTTTAACTTTTCATATATTTATGTTGTCGTATGTTTCATTCCCTTTAATAAAGTTCGATGTTTCATATCCCACACAACAACACAAGTGTGTTACTGGGTATGGAAGAATTTTAAAAATGATAAACTTTACTAAAGAGCACGAACAAAAGAAGAGTAATTAGGAGGACAGTAAAGCGAATGGCGTTGCATTTAAATATTTAAAGATTAAAGTTGGGTGGTAGGCATGGAGCCGGAAGAGAGTTACAAAAGCTAGAAGTGCGAGAAAAGAAACTGTTAGCATAGCACCTACGGTTAGATCTAGCCAACTCAACTGTTTTATCCAAACATATTTTGTCAGTCCCTGCTCAAAGGTGTCTAGATAATCGTGGAAATACTGGATTTATGTGTGAAAATGTTATTGAAAAATGTTTTGCATTCACAGTATTAAGTTTGAATTTAGGCCAATTAAACGTATTCAGTAAGAAGCCTTTATGCGCGTTAAATAGAGTATATATTGATAAGAGGCGGTTTGTTCGTGTGCAGGAGAAAAGGAAAAGAATAGCTGACCGTTTTGGGAGTAGTAGTCAGGCAGGTTTCTTTTTAAGTCGTTGTAGTATTATTGTGTGATCATATTTCCTCCTACTAACTTTTTAAGATTTTCGAAGAAAAAAAAAGGGGGCAAAAAGAGACCAATGATCATTTACTTTTTACTTGCTTTCTGATTAAATACCGGGTCCCAGGCTTGGGGATTTTGAAAATAAAACAGAACCATTTCATTCGTTAATAAACAAACATCTGATGTTTGCTCTACTACGTCCGCCAAAATAGCTCAAGTTATTTTTCTTTTTCTTCTCGAAACCAGACATGAGGGCTATATACATTTTTTTTAATTCTCGAGTTTATTACTAATGTTTTTTTCTGATGTCACCTCTCATTGGCCATTTATTGTGTGGGAATAAGTAAAAAGTCGCGGTTGGAAATTCCTGACATTTTTAATATGAACAGTCCAGTGATTCAAGGCCACGTGCACCAGTCTGGTATTTCAATGCATTCAGGCAGCACTTTATGCAAACCTTAATCTTACCATTATGCAGTCTTGGTTTGGTTGATCAGCCTCTATGGGTTAATGCCGAAATCTAAATATTTTGGACACAATTTTATGGCTATAACTAAATTCTTCCTTTTTATGTACCGTGTCCTTTCAGGACGTAGGTGATCATGGCACTCCACTTCCCTCTATCCCTATTTTTTAATATAAAATTTATTTTTATACTTTCATACTGTTTTGTTTTTGTTTGGGGGTTCACTATATGCCTAGAGCTGGGATCCTAACAGATGCTACTACTCCGGGTCAGGCTGAAGCTGGGGACAACAGCCATTAAAAGGTGAGTCAAAACGCTCCTCAAAACTTTCAATATCCCGCTCAGAGGTCTTACTGATGATTTAGTTTAAACGCTCCTCAAAACTTTCAATATCCCGCTCAGAGGTCTTACTGTATACTAGCAGCATGGCCCGGCGTTGCCCGTGCTTGATTCAAAAATCGTACGACTCATACAGCAATCGCTATCACTTGACTTAAAATATTTTTGCGCTTCCTTGCCTTTAAAGGAGTGCTCTTTGCCGTGCTGATGTTGTTACATGCCTTACTTCTTGCCTATCTCACACTGTGAATTTTTTCTACGCTCTATACTAAACATTAAATCTGTTACGAAAAAAGAACTAAACAAAATGCACACAAAATGATCAGCTTTAAAAAAAGGACTCGTAACTGAAAAAACCGAATGAATAAAGAATGTTAACAACAAATACTTTTTCACACCCAACCGACTTCTGCGGAATCAGAACCAACGTTGAGTTTAAGCAAGCAAATGAGCTAATTGGAGTAAAGTGACATGCAGGTTTAAATTTTTCCCACTTGTGACGAATGCAGCTATCGATTTTTTTTGCATGCTAGCATGCTAGTTAACATTCGTGTCAGTCAGCTATTGGCTCTGACGCTGGCCAATAGAATCTTCCTGTCTATTCGTGGCAGCCAGCTATTGGTTCTCACTCTGGCCAGTAGAAAATGGACGCAAACTACATGAAAACTGTCGTAGAAGCATGAAAAAGTCGATTATTTCCAGTATCGATGGGAGTTGGGAAATGCAAAGTCAGTCTTGCTAACGCTAACTTGGAGCATGTGCATGTAAATTTTGGTGCAAATCCATCGAAAATTGCGGCCGTGCATTCGTCACATACACACACACACATATACATACATCCTACCTTTTATAGATAGATATTTAGTTTGTCGTCATACCCAGGACTAACTTAGTCTTGAAAATATTTACTGATGAAGATGCAACGACATTCTTGAAAGCTGCAATGGATAAATTAAAAAAAAGAAACTGAAAATACCGACTGGAAGAACGGTTGAAATGATGTGGTTAATGATTTTAAATATTTATCTAAGATCGATGTAATTGGTGGAGAAGGATACTTCGATATGATTGATGAATAAGTGAAAGCACAAACTGAAGTCAACCGGAATATATTAGCAGACAAAGAATTCAAAGAACTCGTTAACTTATCTATTGGACGAATATGAAAAAACTGAAACAGACTCAGGAATGTGGCCATAACAAAATATTGCCGAGGTTCTTTTCGTCATGATTTAGAATATGAAGCAATTTTTCCTGAATGTGATTCTCGGACAGAACTTAATTTGATAACCAAAGCATAAAAAATCTGCAGAAATCTCATGAGAAATTGAAAAGGAAAAAAGATACTTCCAGTCACAATACTTGTTTCTAAATAGTAAATAGTAATATTAGCCGTTTCCTTATAAGGAAATATTCAGCATTCCTTGTTCGAGTAGATGGTACGAAATCTTTAATTACGCAGTGTGGAGTAATTGGCCGCGGTTAAGTATAATTGGCAAAATGCTCAACAAATATAATTGACAAAATTGACTCAATAAACAATAACCAAAGGAAGAAAAAGAACTGTAGGGGACCGTGGCTGTGATGTTGTTGAAGGAAGTAGAAGAACACATGTGGGATTAAGATTTTCCTGCTAGCCGGTCCAACTACATGAGAAAGTTGGACTTTAATTAAGTCCAAAGAAGGCAAAAGAAAAACAAACACAAGACCGATAAATATATGTATACAAATATGTGTATTAATGACAAGAAAGGTTACATGGACAGTTACAATGGACAAAGTGTCTGTGTAGTGAGTGTTCGTACGTACGTGTATTGTGCTTAGCGTGTTCCCAGCATTTGGGAAACGCTATCTCTGTGAGCGTTCACATCTGAGTGGTGATAAGGCTGAAAAGCCTGAGGAAAAAAAGAGGAAGAGGCGAAGGGTCAGCGACTATTTATAGCCAGGGAAGAGAGACACCGGGGGAAAGGGTTAACGAACTAAAGGAGGAGTTAACTCCGACAGAACCCCGCAAAATAATACATAAGCAAACAATATATGGTGGTTTTCTGAACGTAGCTTAGATGCGGTACAAGACCGAAAGTATGCGGAACTGAGAGAGGATCGACCTCACTATTCAAACGTAATTGATCCAGCGTGACAAGTTTGCTAACTATTACACAATGTTGAAGTGCCCTAAGCTAAAAGTAATTTTGCCGGTCAAAACTAGACAAAACAACAGTAATAAAGCAAAAAATTAACGAAGTAAGAATTGTGTTCACACGCAAAAGGGATACAATCAAGTGATTGTAAAGTTCTGACTTCAAGACAAGAAAGAACAAAAATATGGCGGATGAGATCTAGAAGAGGTCCATTTTTATTTGTGATATTAGCCGTTTTCTTCGACATCCTTCTGTAGAGGACCGTGCGGATTTAAGCATTGTTGAATTAGAAACACGTGCTGTTTAATCCTGCTAGAAGAAGGTCCAACTATAAGAACATGGCGGACTCAAGTTGAGTCTAACCGAAGAGGTAAAGAAAACAAGCAAGACCGATATATATCAACAAATATATGTATTAAACAACAAATTTACACGTGACAAAGACATCAACATTTGTGTTTGTGTGTGAACGTAAAGAGTTTGTATATTGGTGAAAGTTTGTACGTACGTGTATGTGTGTTACATGGCATTTTCCCACAAGTGGGCGAAAACGCGGATCTCTGCGAGAGATCACATTTTTAAATGTGTCCACTGAAATGCAAAGTGAAAAAGAGAACGAGGCAATAAATTGCCCAGTATTTATAGTGTAAGGAGAGCGTCCCCTAGTGAACAATTAGGGAATTAAGGAGGAGTTAACTCCGACACTTTGACCGAACAGTCGGCATGTTTCACAAAAATCTTCAATTACGAAGTATCACCCATGATCAGTATTTTTTTTTTTTTTTTTTTTTCATGATTTCACTCCAAGGAAGGTGATAATGCCGCTATAGCACAAGAGCTTACGGGGCTTACAGGAATGAGAGAGAACACGACTTTAGTGAGGAGAAGTGATAGAAAAGGACAATAAATGAACAGAGTTCAGAAAGACAGAAGATGGCGATTGACGTTGCATTTAAAGTTTTGAAGATTATAGGTCACAGGGAGGTAAGAAATCTCAAAGAAGTTTCAATGGCGAAAAGTGCAAGAAAAGAAAAAGAATGAAACAGACGGGTGTACCTTGCTAGTTCAACAGTAAAATGGTGAGAACTAGTTGCCAATCTTGTAGCACATTTAAATACATGAAGTCGAGGCATAAGGTAGAAAAGACCATCAGAACAATTCCCATTAAAATATTAAAAAAAAATAAAAAAATAGAGAGTTAAAGCCGCGTGACATCGGTGAGAAAGTGACTAAAGTCGAGATGCCAGGTCAAGATCGATTTCATTTACAGACCCTTCATTTAATTTTATCAAGAATCTCGAGTTGGAGTAGTTGGACCACCAGATCAGATATGGTAGCAATATTCCATGTACAGGATAAATGGTAGATTTCTAAATGTGCAACAAAGATTAGGACGAGAAGTGAATCAACATCCCCAGCAGTTGACCTAGATTCAATATAATCGCTCAACTTCATGTCAGTAGTTCAAGAAGGCGCAAAGTGTTGTTCTCCTGGAGGTTAGCATCAACCATGCTGATTATATATATATATATATATATATATATATATACACACACATTTTTTAAATTAGTTTTAATTTTAATTAGTTCTCGTTTAATATAGCGAAATGATTAACATAAAGTCGACTAGACTATTTATTGTTAAATAAACAATGACTTAATAGCAATTCAATTCTATATAAATATTAAAGAAATTTTATTTATCATTTTTTTTTTTTTTAGACTAAGATTTTTGGCTTTTATATGGAAAAAAAATAGAAATAAAATACTCAAATTGTTTTTATATTATCTAAACTATTTACATGGTTCGGAACGTTGTCCTCATCTTTATTGCCATATTCACGGTGTTTCAGCTATTGTACGCTCCGGCCTTCTTCAGGAATTGAAATTTCGAACTGAACCCTTTGTTTCAGTCCACCGGAGTAAGTTGTTCTAGTTCCACGCATCTTCCGGCTGTCTTAGTATTAGTTATCTCTGTTTAACTCAACTCTCCAAGTTTTTTGCTCACCTCAGCTCTAGTGAGACATTGAACTCTTTGGGTCAAGTTACGGGATTCAATCAACGCTTTTATCCACTGGGATAGACTACTTTAAAATAAGGTGTTGGTTTTTCGATGAAACTATTTGGACATATTTTTTACTCGCGGATTTCATCATTCACGTGTGAGAACTCGTTACTTATCAGCGAACATATGGTTCCTTTACCTGTATATATGGTTCCTTTACCTGTATATATGGTTCCTTTATTGCCCTCTCGTCAGGGTTAAGTAACATCACACGCAACTTTACAGGTGCACATCCATAAAGACAATCCAAACGTTTTATCTTGTAACATTACTTTCACGCTTTTTTTTTTTTGACACGGTTTTCTGTTGCTTTTGTTTTGTTTATCATTCATTCTTTTTCCTTTGAAGTCTCTTCCCTTCCCAGTTCTCTGTATTTCTCTCTTCTTGGTCCTTGTCTTACTTCTCTCTGTTTTTTTTGTACGATTTTCAATATACCATCTTTATTGATTCCTTTCTCCTTTTATTCTTTCTTAGTTTCCATTATTATTTACCCTCTCTTTTTTTACTTTTCGATTTTCTCGCTTCTGTTTTTCCTCTGTTCGCTTGCCTCTCTATCTCTCTTCTTATTGTTTATTACTGGCTTTCTTTGTATTCTTCTTTTATTTGCTACTCAACACCAAATTCAACTACTGCCTTTTCCATCAGGGCCTCTTTCTTTACATTTTTTAACTCGCGAAAGAAACTTGAGATACATTTAAAATGGTACCCAAAGAAAGAATATAAATCGGAGATACAATTGCATCCCAACTTTCTTTTTTTTTCTCTTTCTTTCTCTCTCTTTCGAGCATCTAAATTGTTTCCTACTTCATGCGCATGCGCTATCCTTATTTACAAAGCCAGTTCCGCATCATGCTGTTTTCTATTATTTGTTCGCCTTTTATTCATTTATTTCTTCGTTTTTGACTTCTTCAGCCTTAGCGTCTCGATTTTAAGAATAATTATGCACCTTTATTTATCCAGTTTTGCTTCTCTTTTTCTTTTCTTTTTTTACTTCTGCGACCGTTACCATTCATTTAACTCGGAACATGGATTGTACTTGAAAATGAAGAAGATTACTACAGCCATCTAGCTGTTGTTCTTCAGCGCAAAGTAATTATTAACTAGCTAGTCTGGTCAGCCATTATAACTGTGTTGTGAGTTTGATCCTCACCGAGTGTTCTATACTTGGGTCCTTGCACCAAACTCAGCTAAACGATAATAAGGTATCATACAAGAAATCTCTTGGCTCTGGATGATTCACAGACGGCGAAGGCGGCAGTGAAAACAATAATAGCTCTGATGAATTCAAGGTTTACTGGGTTGCCCAAACTTAGGGCCTTGTGCCAAAAGCAGTGCTTAGTAAATATATATTTATCCACCAATTTCTCCATGGCAACTGATGCCTGGGATTCAAGAAGCATTGTCAATTTATTAAAGCTCAACCAACACCAGAGTCGATGTGACCGCGCGCCAGGCATGTCACTTTTTTTTTAGGGGGGGGGGGGGGGGAGGGCCTTTAAGTAAGTAAAACCGTTTTTATTTTAGCACGTTTCTTTAAATTCTAACCCTCAGTAACTGTAACTGGTCCTGAAACTGGAAAAATTCATAAAAAAGACCAATTTTTTTTTTGGGTGGGGGGGAATTCCAATAAAATATTTGTTTTTCTTGACCGATATAAACTATGGAAACTTATACTTAATATCAGGAAGAGACAGTTGAAATTTCAGGGGCACCCAACGAGGAAAGAGGGCTTGGAAAATCTGATAGACACAGGACATAGTAAGGGTAAGAGGGACAGAGGAAAACAATGCATAACATTTCTTAGTGAACGTTAGTAAACGGATGGAGGAACAAGGTTTAGAAAAAATAGCAAAAAGACAAAATTTATTTAGAACTACAAAGGAGAGGAAATTGTGGAGAGCCACGATCGCTTAGGTCCTGAAGTGACAGGGTACATAGAAGAAGAAGCTGTACTATGGAAAGTAAGATAGTATCCAGTGTTGGAAATGACGTTCGATGAATGGTTAATTTTGTAAGAATTAGTATAATAAAATTAGTTTACGTCATTTTCAAAGCTTGGGGGATGATTTTGTGGGGGTTACATGCCCCCAGTTACGCCCCTTGGCAACGTATCTGCCGCGCTTACACGTCTAGAATACTCAAACTCATAGTGATTCTTTACTTCTCCCAGGTTACGTGATTCTTGCCTTTCATTTAATTCCTTCAATTATGATGTTATGACTGCATTGCTTTAAAACTTATTTACTTACCTGCGTTCTCCTTCCTGTTCCTCGCTTTAAAGAAGGAAATATCACGCAACCACGTCCGCCTTCTGGTTATTTGGCTCTCGACCCTAGATTAACTCCCTTGGTGAGTGACAGTGCTGGATGCCACAGACTGATGGCTTTCACGGCTTTCTCGCCAGCCTTAAGTAGAAAATTCCTCGTTCTTTCTGTTCCATTCCAGTATTATTGGCTCAAATGTGCAATCCGTTTTAACAACGTCGTTTCCTTGCCTTCGCTTTCATTTCAGTTGTTATTCCCTGTCGTATTTTCCCGTTCCAAGCAATGCGACGCCTGGTGTTGCATAGACTAATCTTGCCTTTAGAACCAGCGTTGGAATTTACCCTTCTCTCTTTTGCTTCTCCGTCTCTTACGTATACACATTATCTAGTCTCCTATCCTGGCCACGCTGCACCTCCTTCATCATATATATATATATATATATATATATATATATATATATATATATATATATATATATAAGGATTACGGGCCTGTCTGACAGTAACCAATTAGGGAGGAACGGCTCTGCTCCAAATTCTGGTCGACAGCCATAAAATTTTCAGCCTATAGAGAGACAGGTATCAATCTTGTCTTTTTCTTAACTCGCTGCTCGGGCCTGGTCTGAAAGTGAGTGACTACAAGTGCCAAATGTAAATCAAACAACAGTGAACAGAACGTGACAAACCTGAAGAAGGGCTGAGAAATAATTGTTTGAAACAACAATCACATTTTTTCCTAGTGATAGGAATTCGGATATTGCGATTGTTGGCTCATGGCCACGCATATACAGTAAGATCTCAGTAAGAAATAAAGTTATTATATAACTGGCTTTAAGAGACTCTCTAAACACAGTTCCATGAACTGGGACAAATCTGTGGACTTTGAAAGGATTCGTAGTGATTGTATCACCGAACAAGACTCCCTCTCTTCACCTCGACCGCAGCTACGTATTAAATAGCAGAGTAGACAGTGCTCTCTAGCCTTAACTGGAAAGCAGTCTAAGAGAAGGAAAATCCTGAAATCAAAACCATGGAGAAAATCACTTCACTAGCTTTCCCAAGAATACATGGCGATCTACAAGTTAATAAGAAAAGGAACATATGGAGAGTCATGATCGCCTACGTCATGAAGGGACTTGGCATTTTGGATATGAACTTGCGAGTCGTGTAATGGATATTAGCGCGGAAAGTGATCACAGTAAGCCGAATTCAAATTCCAGTCTTTTCTGTTACGCTCACTTTCACACTAACGCTTTTGATAAAGGCATGAACCCGACTCTCCCCTCAGTTATGCGTTAAATAGCACTACACTTGCGTGACAACTAGTCTAAGAAAAGGAAAATTCTGAATTCAGTCCACTCTATTATCTTTCCCAAGAATGCATGGCAATTCACAAACAATAAAGAAAAAGGGAAGCATGGAAGGAACATGATATTAAAATAAAAAGAAAATGCATGATATCGCATTTTACTATGCAATTCAATAATAGCAGATTAAAATTCGTATCAACCAACCGATGTCGGTAAAATTTCCATGATACATTTATATTCATACGAGCAACGGCTTGTACGAGTTACATCTTATAATATCCTTATAAAACTAAGAAGTCCGCTGTGAATAAAGTTGTTGTGCGAGACAGTTTTTATCTCCAGAACTTATCCTAAATATTTATAAGTCGACTATTCGTCCATGCTTAGAATATTAATGCCACATATGGTCCGGTGCTCCTGCTATCTATCTAGAGCTCCCTGATAAAATCCAAAGAAGAACCAGCAATATTATTGGTCCTGATCTGTCATCTCGGTTTCGGTCCCTTTCCCACTGCCGTAAGTGTGCCTTTTTTATTATCACTTTCATGGTAATTGTTCGGATGAACTCTTGAGTGTTTTATATTATTAAAGTCCTGCATTGATATCGTCCAGTTAACTGATGTTTCTGTCACAATTAAGGATTGTGTTTTTTTTTTGTTTTTTTTTTATTATTAACACTATTTTATTAGGTTTCTTGTAAATAGTTTTGTTCCTATTTGTAAATAAACGTTGGGGTTTAGATTTTAAATTGTGGTTTTATTACTCTCCCCACAGACAAAATTGTACTTATGGGAACTAGTTAGGACTTCATGGACAATCTGAGGTATTATGGTAGATGTAGTAAAAATAGTAAGTAAAAATGCGTTGTTTTGGTGTAAGGAATATTGTGGTATACATGAGTCAGTGATTGTGACTAGCTAAGTTTAATTATAGGACAGAAGACAGCCATACGTTTTCCCTCATTCCCCTTTTGGCCTTGTGCCACATTTTTGTAATATCATTACAAAATAAATATCACTCTTCACTTTGGTACCTAAACTTTATTAATTTTAGCGCAGTACTAATATCGAGGTCTCATCAATTTACAGTTGAAATGGCTAGATATAACTAAATTCTATGCTAACAGTTTTTCTTGCTTGCGGAAATCCCTCCCGGCTTCAGGTTTTCCAACTTTAATCTGGAAAAAATTAAATGCAATGTTAATCGCTATCTACTGTCCCCTTGATTACTCGGACATTAGTTATGTTTCTGTCTAATTCTTTCACAACCAGTAACCCCCTTGTGTTTTAGTGGTTTTACTGCCTTGCTTGCGGTGAAGTCAATTAAAAAAATTAGATTTTATTATACAGGGTGCGGTAGAAATACCTCCCACATTTTAGACTGTCATCTATTTGGTGCTATTGAACTTAAGTCAGTGGAAATGGTGTCTTCATCGAATGTTTTACCATTTTCTTCTTTAGATACCATCAGTTACCATCGTGGCCTGGAGCAGTGTACACCGTGTTTTCTGTTGAAACATTTTTTTTTAGACTGGTGAATCTGTAATTGCAACACGCAATCTTTTCGTGCACATTTCATGTTACCGTGTTTACTCGTTCCCCCACCAGAACGAGATGTGACACAAGGTCGTTTTAAAGTGTGGACCCGAGCGCGTACACCCGGGCAAGGGACAGAAAATGCCCACAGTCCCTGTCGGTTTCGCTGGCCTCGATCCCACTCTCTTGTGCACCGATCACACCCTCTTGTGCACCGATCACACCATCTTGTGTAATGGCAGGGCGCGGCTTCGGGCAGCTGTTCCCCAGGGCTGGGCACCTCTCAGTATTATTTTCTCAGTTGCTCCTCTGTCCTTTGACAGAGAAGCCCCTGAGCGCACTCTGCCCAAAGACAGAGACGCAACTGAGAGCTAATAAGTCTGCGTTAGAAATTCCTACAAGGAAGAATCTTCACGTTACGTCGGAATGATTCTGTTCCGGATAGCAAAAAAGATGCTATGGGTGGAAAACTTCAGGCCCAGTGAAAAAAAAACAACAAAAAAACGGTCACGTGTAATACCTCGAAGCGATCGAACTTCCGAGTGAAGAAAGCTTTTAGAAATCCTCTACAAAAATGTATGGCGAATAGAGGCCACCATTTGGTGGATGTCAGTTTTAAAACCAAATGAAAAATATATATATACAGTCCTTATTTAAACAACGGCGAATTGTTTTCATAGCGGTCACCTTTATCAACCTTTTAAATGTAGGAGATATTTCTTTTGCACCCTGTTCAAATAAATTGCAATATAAATTCTTATTTATCAATAAATCCTAATGTATTTTTTGTATTAATGAATTCATTAACACAACATATAAATGAATTAATTATTTTATTTCTTGAGGGTAAAACTCAAATTAAAGGAAACTCATGCACAGATGGTGCAATGGACAATGGCTCGGAATTGTTAATCAGAGAGCCGAGTTCCAATTCCAGTTGGGTTCGTTATATTCACTTATCTTGCAAATACTCTTCTACTCCCTCACCTATGTTAATTATTAAGACTTGTATCAATAAATCATTATTATCTCAAGAAAATATTACAATCTAAAATATTTTCTGGCTTTAAATATCCTGTAAAGGGCTATTTGATAAGCTGTAGAAAACGCAGAGAATGAAAAAATTGATACATAAAACGTACAAAGTACAAACGCTATAAAACGTGATATCTAGAAGATGAATGAAAACATAGAATTTAAAAATCGAAATAACCCTGCATTATCCTACTTACAATATAAATAAATACCGAAACGTTATATTTACAAAGACTTTCCTACTTTTCAATATATATATATATATATATATATATATATATATATATATATATATATATATATATATATAATTGTGTATTTAGGCAGCAATCCTAATTTCCTATGAGAAATTACATCAAAACTTAATCAAAGCACCTTGCCTGTCATATTTAATGAAGCTTATCTCTCTCTCTCTCTCTCTACATTAAGAAATGGACAAAGTCCGACAATTTATTTACTAAAGACATTTTTTATGTTTAACGTTCTTTTTATAGATACAAGTATTTAATATTTGTTTATAATAAACAGTATTCGGGCCCGTAAATGTTATTTAATACTGTTTATTATAAACAGAGCATTTACTTAAATACTTGTATCTATAAAAAGAACGTTAAACATAAAAAATGTCTTTAATATATATATATATATATATATATATATATATATATATATATATATATATATATATATCGAGAGAGAGGGAGAGAGAGAGAAGCGTTTTCAAAATTAGAAGTCTAGAAAAACGTATAAAAAATTTATAAAAATGTGTCGTCAGGTAATTAAAATGTGAATTTAAAATAATAAAAAATAATACAATAAACTCAGTTTGCTTATTACGCTTTCTCTTGAGGGGAGAATACAAAATTTATATAAAATATGTAAATTAAATAAAAAGGTGAATATAAAAAATATTACTATAGTCCAGGTTTGTTTATTACACTTGCTTGTAAGAAACGTCTTTAAAATAATTAAAAGAAAGTCAGATGGTGAGTAAAAACATAATTAATAAATTTGACGTGTAACGTTTGTTTTTTTTTTAAATTTTCAAAAAGGAAAATAGCTCTAAAAAAAAAACAAAAAAAAAACGCCGAAATATGGCAGACGTTATTGTGTAAAATTTGGTTTTCAAATTTGAAAATAAGACACACGTTTGTATTTTTATCCAATGAGTGGAGTAACTTCCTTCCACGCAAATTAAAAATTGGGGCTCGAATCTGGATCTTATTTGGGACCTATATAAGGAGTCGAGTTGATTGGAAAAGACGAGAAGTATTTAAGAAGTACAGAGAAATATTTCGACGTTTACTAACTGAATGATATTGGACTAAATAAGTAGGAATTTTGGCTGTCACCAGTGGATGATTAAACAGTTTTTAAACTGTTTCTTACAGTGGACGATTTAAACTGTTTCTTACAGTGGACGATTAAAAACTGTTTCTTACAGTGGATGATTTAAACTGTTTCTTTCAGCAGAATAATAAGCGAAAGAAAAAGAAGTAGATGCAAACAAAAAGAAATCAGAAAAGAGAAAAAATACCTAAAATTTATTGCTGAATTGTTGTTTAAGAGAGAATACAAAGATTTTTCTCGATATAATTATGAATACTCTTGAGAATTAATTTATTAAAGTCCTAGCGACTCTGGTGAATCTGCCAACTTTCTCAGTTTCAATTTTCAAATAAGCTTATCTTGTTTGAAAGAATATGTATTATTTGAAGATTTTTACTGATGTATCTTTTCAAAAGATATTTCGACTGTTTTTATAAGACCATATTTTAATTTTTGAATTGGTTATCTTGCCTTTCTAATAATAAGGCGCACAAAATGAAAATTTGGTGCCATTTTATTTGTACATTTTGTATTCTGTTAGTTTTTGTCTTGTCAATAAATGTAAATTTCGTTTAAATTAGACAATGGTGTTTCGAGTTTATTTTTTATTTCTGTATGCACCTTATATAATAATCAGGTTAAAAGAGGAGGTGACGTTATCTCTTCTTCTACTCCCTCCCCACGAAAAATAAACTCCCTTTTAAACGTTGACTAGGAATAAAATGGAAATTGTCTTTTTTTTTTTTTAAACATTGTTTAATCTGCAGTTGCACAAAGTAGAACTCAGACGGAGGCCGTTATTTTAATGTGAGTTTTCCAAAATGGGTTTCCAATCAAATTGCAGACACGAAAGAATTCTTGCCTATCAGTGTTGAATGCAGAGGGGCGAGTGATATTCAGAAAGACAAGTCCTTGTTCCAAATCAAAACATCTGCCCACACACACACATTACACCAGATCTGTAGTATGGCAGGATGCTGAAAAGTTCTCGGTCTGATGAACAAGCCTTTTGAAAAAGAATAATAAACTGATGTTTGGTCAAATTTTGAGAAGGGGTCGGGAAGAGAACCTTTCAACATCTCCAGTGGTGTTTATTCTGTAAACAAAAAGGACACATATACTAAGCAACAGAAAGAGACAGCTGAAATTTGCAGGTACCTAAGACGATGGACAGATGGAGAACGGGAACTTTACTTTTAATTATAGTAGGTCTCATTTAGTTAATGGAACAGGCCTAGCAGTTCGCATAGCATGAACGTTCTTCTCGTATCTCCACATGCATCAGTGTGTTTGTTACTTGAACAACTTAACCCCTCCCCGATAAAAATAGTTTTCTTTCTCCACTCGCTTTTGTAAGATTTCCTTCGCTCATACTTGGTCTATAATATCACTTTTATGCTCTTTGCCTTTGAAATAAATAAATAAGAGGCCACTGCTGAAGAGTTATCGGCTCGACCCATTTCCCAAATTTTGACCAAATCTCTATACATCGTCTTTTTGAAGGCCTTCACAGTCAGGCTGCGATCTTCCCAAACCCCATTATATACACAGATATATGTATCTGTATCTAAACTATATATATATATATATATATATATATATATATATATATATATAAACTTTATATATATATATATATATCTGTATCGAAACTATATATATATATATATATATATATATAAACTTTATATATATATATATATCTGTATCGAAACTATATATATATATATATATATATATATATATATATATATAAACTTTATATATATATATATATATCTGTATCGAAACTATATATATATATATATATATATATATATAGCTAATATCAGTGGTAAATATACACATGCAAAATATATAAATATATATTACATAGGTGCATACACATATATGTATTTTTTTTAATAAAAAATTCCAAGAGGATAGAATCCAGGTAGAACTCAATGTCCAGGACAGAGTAAGGATATAATAAAAAGGCTTAAACACTAATATTCCATGGTCATAATTATTCCACTGGAATCGTAAATACGATCCAATTCATCAGACCTACAAATTCAAAAAGAAAACAGAAAAAAACAACTCCGGAAATAAAAATAGAATTTAGAGAGAGTGTAAGTATGAGAGGGTAGGACGAATGTTAGAGCTAAAGAGACGAGAGAAGGTGGGAGATTAAACCTTAACACAGAGAAGTTTAGGAGAGGTGAGTGGAAGAGGTTTAAGTGAGAGAAATATGAATGTAGTCGGATGTCAAATACATTAAAGATACATTTCGTGGTGGCATACACACACCATAGACAATTTTAAAGATCAGAATAAGACGGAAGGAGAGGAAAGGAAAGAAAAAGGGGTAGGGGATAGAGATGGGGGCGGGCGAAACTAAAACTGAAGGGCATTTACTGAAAGGGCCGCTGTGTAATTAAGAAAATTTGACAAAATTAATATCGAAATAAAATCAAATATAAACATATAAAAAATAAATATAACGATTATCTAATCTAGCAAGGACCTATATTTTCATGTTCAAAAACACATGCGAATACACACAGATACAATAACATATACACGTATATACATACATATGGGCGTGTACCAACATACACACATACATATACCCATGTACACACACACACACACATATATATCCACATATACACACATACATATATATATACATATATATATATATATATATATATATATATATATATATATATATATATTTGGTTCAATATGTTAGCTCTATCTCTGATATTGAGCGCTTTCTAATAAGTACCGCGCATATAATATACAAATAATTATATATATACACATGCACATACATATATACATACACACACATACATACATACATACATACATACATAGTTTAGAACTTAACCACCAGACTACTCACACATATGATTTAATTATTGGTAAAGACTTGTACAGAACCAGCTTCATTTTTCGGAAGAACTGAGAAATGGTGCAGAATGCGTGACGAAGTATCTTCAGGTTTCAATTCAAAGATGTCCTTTTCCTAAAGTAATTATTAATTAAGGCTTGGGTGCTCAGTTTGTCTTGCTTTTTAAACCATAACTGGAGATTTAAGATTTATATATTTCCAAAAATATTTGTACGAAAGTGGACGCAACGACCATGGCCAAATTTTGAACTCAGCATGCCGATTCCAAAAGCTGTGTCGATACACACTACGCTAGCGCACGCATGTATTTATCCCTCTCTAATACACGTTTAAAGTCAAATAACCGACAAGGTACTTCCGTTTAGATTTTTTTTTTCTGGTATGTGAACAAGAGATTTCTTTTTTGGACATGATATCCAAATGATTTTCCATTCCGAGTGCCTTCGTCTAATTTATTATTTACCTTTTTCTAGGATTTTGGTTATACTATAGCAAATGGTGTATGGTTTTTAATTCCCAAACCAACTTTTAACAACATCAACTACATATACGGACATATCTGTACTATTAAAAACATGTCTACATATAAGCTACCGACACACCATTTGCAATAGCATTATCAAAATCCTCGAAAATGACTAAGTTAGCCGAAAGCATTCGAACGAATAACCATATGGAAAATTTTTACATACACTTTGCCCTATACCCCAACAAAAAAAGATATCTCTTGTTCGTAATGAAAAAAAACTTGTTAGTCATTTTCAAGGAAATGTATATAAGAGAAGGACTGATAATCAAATATATATTTGGTATGCGTGTGTTACCTTGCTTAAGGTTTCCAGAATCAGTCTGTTGTTAATTGGAGCAAAGGATGGGTTGTTAATTTTAACGCTTCCAAAACTAAACTGTTAATCGCTATTTATTATCTGAGAGAAATCTTTCTGCCTTCGATCAGCATGGCTGATGCTGACCTCCAGGGGAGTGACCCACTGCGCCTTCTTGGGATAACGTTCTCGACTGATATGAAGTAGAAAGAGTATTTTGAATCTATTGCTAGAACAGCAGCCAGGAAAGTTGGTTCACTCGTTCATGCTGGACTTTTTTTTCTCTCCAGAGTCTATTTTACATATCTATAATTCTAGCATTCGTCCAGGCTTAGAATATTGCTGTCACATATAGTCCGGTGCTCCAGCTGTCTATATAAAGCTTTGTGATAAAATCCAAAAAAAGAATCAGCAATATTATTGGCCCCGATCTGGCATTTCAGCTTCAGTCACTTTCCCACAGCCGCAAAGTTGCCTCTCTTTGCCTTTTCTATGAATACTTCCATGGTAATTGTTCGGATGAGCTCTTCGGTATGGTACCTAGACTCTTCTAGATTTAATTGCAGTACTATAATGGCGACCAGGTCTCACCAATTTACTGTTGAGCTGGTTAGATGTAACCGTAAATTCTATTCTAACAGTTTCTTTCCCCGCACTTCTCGCTTATGGCACTCCTTTTTGCTCCATGCTTTCCAACTAACTTTCATTTGGAAAAATTTAAATACAATGTCAATCGCTATCTGCTGTCCCCTAATTAGCCTTTCTTGCGTCTCAGTGGCTTTACTACCTTGTTTGGGGTGAACACTATTAAAAAAACAAAGACAGATTGTTTAGAAGACAATACTGATATGATAATACTTTTTGACTGTCTTATTGACAGTACTACACCAATGATAAAGTCCAAACCAACCTGACAACTTCCAGGTGCCTCTCATAGGCACGCCAATAGGCACGCCCAAATCATACCATCACTTATATATATATATATATATATATATATATATATATATATGTGTGTGTGTGTGTTCATTTTAGGTAATGGTAATATTAACAGTTTCTTTATAAGAAACATTTGGCATTGAAAAACAATAAAGAATATTATATAATTCATTTATTCCTACCTTGCCTGGGTGTCAGCTGTCAGCGATTCAGTCGGAAATCCTTCTGAATTGTTGGATTTTATTTCAGTTGGGACGGTGTCGGCACAGGTTACGTAATCCTTCTTAGAAGCGATTACATTAAGTTGTTTCAACGCGGGAGTTTTATTGTCTGAACACCGGATATAACACGTTGTCACGATAAGCACAGTTGATATAGCCAGAGTTACCGACACTATCACAATAACAATGGCCAAATTAAGATGAATCATCATATCTGTTTTATTTTCACTGCCCGTTTCAATAAATCCGTTGCTTACGGACAAAAACAAATGCAACCGGGTCTTAGCTGAAAGAACGGGTATACCGCTGTCCTTAACAACAATCTCGAGTTCATAGAAGCTGGCATCGTGTTTGTTGACCATACGATTAAATGATAACAAGCCTGAATAACGGCCGATTGCAAACAATTCATTGACGTTGCCTTTCATGATTCTATATCTGAGGAGCGCGTTCTCTTGAATGTCATCGTCTGTTGCTTTTATACGTGTTATGTTTTTAGAGTAAACTGGATGGTAGGTAACATTCATTATATGAGGACTTACTCTGGGAAAGGTAAAGTACGGGGCGTTATCGTTCCTGTCTTTAACCTCGACGATAACATCGGTCATATTGCTGAACGAAGGAATCCCATGATCTTTTACGAAGACTTGAAATTTATAGACATTTTGAAACTCGCGATCTAGTAATGCTTTGGATGTTATTAAACCGTCTTGGGAAATTTTAAAAGGAAGAAATTCTTCGTTGCTAGTTAACAAAGAGAAGCTCATTTGACCTCCGTATCCAAGATCCGAATCGGAGACATTAATGAAACCGACATAGAAGCCGGACTTTTCGTTTTCGGCAACGGAAAATTCAAACGTTTTGGCAGAAAACTGCGGACATTCGTCGTTGACATCCAATACTTGGACAGGAAATCTTTTCTCGCTCCGTAGGGAGGGAATCCCCTGATCCTTACAGACGATAATTAAATCGTGAACAGCATCTTCCTCTCTATCAAGAGGATTCTTTAAAACTATATTATACTTTTTCTTTGCAATCTGCTCGAGCCGGAACTTGTTGTGATGCAAATAACACACAACCTCTCCATCCTGACCCTCATCAAAATCTGTCACTTTCAAATACGCTACAAAACTGCCTATGTCAGTGTCCTCAGATAACCCGACCCCTTGATGCTCGTCTTCGGATACTACATTTACATCTATAATTGGAGGGTGATTATCTCCGCTTGTCACATCTATCAAAATCATTGCTATAGAACTTAAAGGAGGGTTTCCTGTATCTTCTGCCTCGATGAATAACTTAAACTGTCCGTTTGAAATCGGGAGTAAATCTCGATTTAAAAAAATCTCCCCTGTTTCTTTATTTAATTCGAAATGGCGTCTGGTTCCGTTCGATGTATCGGAACTAAATCGATACATAACCTTGCCGTTTTTGCCTAAATCAAAATCCGTTGCCGTTAAAACGATAACTGGTTTCGATATGTTATGTAATTCCCCAATAGAAACATTATAAACACTTTGACTAAACATCGGCAGGTTATCATTCTCATCACCAACGTTTATCTTGACGTTTAAAACGCATTCTCTTCTCGGCGATCCCATATCTCGGGCTAAAACTTGAACCGAGTAAGAATCAGTGACTTCTCTGTCTAGACCTCCTTCCAAGCGAATTGAAAGCTTAGCTTTTCCATTAACCCTTTCCAAGACCGTCAACATAAACGGATCGTCTTTGACCTTCTTTAATTCGTAACTGATCATGGAATTCTTGATGCTGACGTCCTTGTCGACGGCGCTCGGAATTAACAACTGCGTACCTTTCATGTCCCGCTCCGAAAACTCAATAACCACTTCACTAATAGGAAATTCAGGTGAATTGTCATTGACGTCTTGTATAATTATCTTGACTTCTAGCATCTTTATGAAGGACGTCTGACGGTGTAGTGCAACGTCAATTACCCTATAGCACTCAAGGTGAAACCTACAGACTGTTTCCGCATCGATTTCCTGAGAAGTATACAGTTTACCGGTATTCTTCGACACATGGAACAATCGTGAGCTGTTGGCGAAATCGGGTATCAGTTGGATGAACTTGAACAGACTGTCGTCTTTAGGTGGTAAACTGGTCATTACAAACGCATCAGTTGCAATGTCACCCAGATAAGTGCCAGAGATGGTCTCTTCAGATACTGTATACGTGAGGTCCACACCAAAGCAGGGAATGAGTAGAAACAAAAGAATGGTAACATCTAACAACATGTTTATTTTGAAAACATGTGTTCTTAAAGCCCAACACCTGAAATAAAAAAGAAAAGATTTCATTTAAGACGGAAATATGCAGTAGTATAAATCTGGATTATGGATTGTAAATGTTACAATCACTTTTAGTGAAGAAAATAGGGTAAATGAATTTGATTTGTTTATAAATTTCAGAAACCTGTACATAAGCTATTTCTCATTTGAAGTTAGAGAAACCAGACATCTGGCTTTAGGGTGGACAGTCCAGCTTCAGAGTACTATCTGCTCTTCCTGGCGCTACATCGAGCCAAGAATTTCTTTTTCTTTTAGGCAATCTGACTAGATAAAAAAAAAAACTTTCAGATATTATTTTCACGTCATGAGTCGCGTAACACATTAAGACTCTTAGAGTATCACATGTACTGCACTCATAGCAGCAGTGATGCGTCTAGGGATAAATAGCCTGACGGAGACCATCCCTCTTCAGGCTGGTTTTGAATTTAGTCATCTTTCTCTTAAACTGATTGCACCCTCAAGTTAAGAGAGTCCAGTCTGCCTGCTATGTGATTCACAGCTGGAGGAAGATGGAGTCGCGCCCTTTTCTAAAGCATTAATAATAATGTCAAGATCGAGATGGAAACTAAAGGATAATTGTGCCTCCCAAAATGACTCTTCTCGTACTAGACAGGTTGTTATTAATTTCTCTGTTTAAGAACGTTTATAGCAATAAGAAATAATGTCGGATTAAAACAATCCATTATATATATATATATATATATATATATATATTAGGAAAATCTATGACAAAGTGGAAAAAATGTTTCGGACTACACGTTTCATCCTTGATGAATTCATCTAACTAAATTGGTGTTCATGTTGATGCAATTACACATACGCATGAATGAGAGGAGATGCTGAAATTTTAAATTTAAATTAATTTTTTTTTCATATATATGTTTTGTTTATATATTGGGTAAATTTTCCTAAAATTTTTCTAGATATATAAAAATTTATATATCATTTCCCATAATTATATATATATATATATATATATATATATATGGTAATCAGTGATGAATTAGGGGTAGATCTATTGTATTATTCTAACGGTTATTAGGTGGGCGTAACGGTTATGTTTTGAATTATTCTCGGGGGGTATTGAGTGGAAATAATTGTGGATCCGAATACATTTTTGTAGCTATTTCATAGTGTTGTTTGCTAAATTTATTATTGATTTTTTTGTTATTTGTTGCCTATTGTTATTATTGCAACATGTGTGTGTGTGTGTGTGTGTGTGTGAAAAATTCAGATATAGTATATCTGTAAAAGGACATATGAATAAAGACATGGAAAACTTACCGAAACGAATGCGTCGGCTAAGTTTTTCTTTTCAATATATGTATATATTGAATTGAACTCAGCATGTCTGCCGAATTCACTTTCCATGTCAATGACAATACTATTCTCTCATCCTGAAATTAGCTTTACATATTTTTGAAATAGTAGGAAGTGAAAGCAATAATAATATTAGGTTGGTGCAAAAATAATGACGTAATAATGTCGTTTTTTGACTTTAAAAATTACATCAAAAAACGACATTATTACGTCATTATTTTTGCACCAACCTAATAATAAAAAATAACAACAAAAATTAACGTTTTTATAATTGACTTCATATGCAGTAGGTTAACGGTTATCAGAGTGGATAGTGAAATCATGTTCAAATTCCAGCCAAGACTATTGCTTGCACTTTCGCACTAATACCATAGGAATCCATCTCTCTCCTTCAGCTGTGGGTTAAATAGAAGAGGAGGTTGAGTAATTGGTTGGCAACCAGTCTAAGAATTCCAAAGCGTGTATGACAGGAAGCTATTCCATTCTTTTTCCCAAAAAGGTGTGGCAGTTCGAAGACATAAAAAAGGGGGAAAAAGGAGAAAAAACTGCCATTGTCAACATTAGTTATGGGCGTTGTGTAGGAGTTACGTTGTCAATACGTCTGAGGAGTCAGTTTGCACAGAGTTTCTTTTTTATTTGGAGCACTGAAGTTTAAACAGATATGGAAGGCCTCTTCGCAACAAAAGATTCTAGGATCCAAGAGCTAAAATGTAAGCTCTGAATAAATTCTAGCGAGCTCATCGTGTCCATACAGCTGGGGGTTCAGGCACTACAAGCCCACAAAAACATTTTGAAATTTGATGAATTACAGGGGAATTTTGAGGCCATATGAAAAGGGTATTAGAGCAAATTCTAAGGCCAACATGAGCTACTTCAACTCATTGTCACTAAAATGTCCTTATTTTAATAACAAGGAGTTTTAAAAAAATACTGATTTTGTAAAGATTCTGGCAAGCTCAATAAGCCCATATAGAAAATTTTGAAATTTGACGAATTACAGGGAAATTTTGAGGCCATATGAAAAGGGTATTAGAGCAAATTCTAAGGCCAACATGAGCCACTTCAACCCATTGGCTTATGATTCTATCACTAACATGGATTTATTTTAATAACAAGGAGTTTAAAAAAACCCATTGAATTTATAGAAAAATTAACTGATAAAAAAAAGTTGCTTCAGGGGATTACCTGTGATTAGCGGTCCTAAGCTTAAGCTTTATTAGTTTCATGGACTGAGCATATGAACAACGATAAGATCTTAAAGAGGTTGCAAAACAAGGTTATAGTTAATATCAGAAAGAGGCAGCTAAAGTTTCTGGGTCACATAATGAGGGCCTGGAGAATCTGATACTCACGGTCCAAATAGAGGGAAAGAGAAACAAGGGACAACAACGCGTGGCATACCTGGTAAGTAGATGACAGAATGTGATCTGGGGGAGGAAGCAGAGGGAAGGAACTTGTTGAGATCTGCAAGGAACAGAGGAGGGTGGACAGCCATGATCGCCTACGTCCTGAAAGGACATGACATAAAAAGAAAGAAAAGAAAGAAATTTCATACTAGATCCATCACTCCCTAGCTTTTTATAAATTTGAAAATGGCTAGCTAGCCTAATTATAATGCAAAATAGCAATGTATTTTACACTTAAAAAATAATTTCCTCGACGATGTTCAACGATATTTCCACCTTTGATAAGCAGGGGAGTATCGAGGTTATAAAATTAGCACGGAAAAAAAGGCTTCTTCTATGCATCATGTCCCTTCGGGACGTTGGCGATCATGGTTCTTCACAATTTCCTTTCCTTTGTATTTCTTAGTAAAGTTTGTCTTTTTGCTATCTCTCCTTATCTCTGTTCTGACAACCATTTATACAAGCTCGTTAGGTAAATGATGCACTGTTTTCATCTATCCCTTTTGCCTTCTATATCTCCTGTGAGTGTCAATTTTTCAAAGCCTCTTTTCTCATTATATGCCCAAGAAATTTTAACTGTCTCTTTTTGATTCTACCTGTCTTTTTTGTTTCCGTTTTCTCTAAAACCTTTGGAATGATAGTGAATACTTTTGAAATTATAGAAAAGACTTTGAAGTATTTTTTTTTTTTTTGTAATTAGTTTTAACCATTCTGTACAGACCTCACCAAATGTCCTGACTTTCCAACACGTCCTCACAAGAATGGGCAAATGAACAACAAATATTTGTATAAGGATTTCTGTATAATTCATATTCTGAGTGGATAAGAAGTAATGAGAGAGACAAAATATGGATATACTGAATAAAACATGAAAATATACAAATTGTTACATTCTTCTTCTGTGTGTCATGTCCCCTCAGAACTTTGGCAATCATGGCTCACCACAATTTCATGTCTTTTTAAAGGTGCTTAGTAAATGTTGTCATTTTTCTATCTCTCCTAAATCCTACCAACCATTTACAGAAGCTTGTTAAGGTAGATTATGTATGATTTTCATCAATATCTCTTGCCTTCAGTATGTCCTCTGAGTGTCAAATTTTCTAAACTTTCTTTTCCCATGATGTACCCTAGAAATTTCAACTCTTTCTCGTTTTAAATATAAGTGTCCTTTTTGTTTCCATTTCCTCTAAAACTTTGTTCTTGATCATATGTTCAATCCATGGTATTCTCAGCATTCTTCTGTAGAACCACATTTCTCTTGCCAAAAGTCTCTTCTTCATCTGTGAAGAGATTGTCCAGACTATGCTAAACATTGTAAATTCATTGAAATTTCAGATATCTCCTTCATATTCTAAGTATGTGTCCTTTTTGTTTCCATTTCCTGGGGTATGGAATTTCCCAAAGGATTCCAGCACACAAACTAATAGGTGTTTAACATGAAACAGGCTTTCCTTCTACATATTTTAGCCTCTCCTGCCATTTCCTACTAGTGAATTTGTCATTATTCTATATTTTGTCATTGGGGCAATTCCATAACCAATTATGCTTGGATGTTTTAATTGCAGAAAGCTAAAATTGTATGAAACTTTCGTACTTAAATAACTTATACTTTGTCCTTTTATGTTACAGCAACAAAATGGTGAGGAATTACACAAGGAAGACTGCCAAGTACAGTGCAGAAGCCATGGAAAAAGCTGTCAGTCTTGTTTGTGATGGAACATTGGGTTACAAGAAGGTTGCCAAGCTCTACAACCTGAAATGGCAGATGGTCAGATGGAGTGATGCTTCCACCATATGTTTTGTATGGTGCAAAAAATCTGCGTGTCAAATGGACAGAAAACGGTCCAGAAGTAGCTCGATACAATGTATCCCACAAAGGTTGGATGGACACTGATTGCTTCCATGATTGGTTTTCCAAAATGTTCATCCCATTCCTTCCCCCTGAAAGACCTGTGATTCTCATCTTTGATGGACATGCCTCTTACCTGAACTTTGCCACAGTAAAGGAAGCCATCAAACATGATGTGATCATCCCCAAACTGCCATCCAACAGCACGCATGTTCTTCAGCCGCTTGATGTAGGAGTGTATGGGCCAGTGAAGACAGCATGGGAGAACATTCTTGTTCGGTTTGCCCGGCAGAATCTGGGCATGCCTCTCAATAAAGAACTTTTTCCAAGTCTCCTCAAGACCTTATGGCAGTCAAACTGCTTCTCAGCAGACAACATCAAGGCAGGGTTCAAAAGGTGTGGGGTAATGCCATGGCATCCCACACAGATACCACCCTCTGTGTATGAATCTGCAGAACTGTTTGATCAACCTGCACCAGCCAGAAGAAACATTTTTGAAAGTTTCTCTTCTGCTATGAACTAAGGCTTGTGAAGTTCGTCTTTTGTCAGACAATTGACAGTTGAACAGTCTCTCTGCGCCTTTCTTTCTCTTTTCCAGTCATGCCTCCTATTCTATGCCGTGAAATAAATGCTCAATTTATCTATACTAGTTGGCTTTATTTCTATCTTAATTTGTGGATGTTTCTCATATTATGTAATTGTCAAACGGAAGGTATGGAATTACCCCATTTTCATATGTACTCAATGATTTTCTTATGTCAACTTTTCTACTTTTCTGTTTGATTCTATTTGTTCTTGGTCTGTTGTATGATAACTGAACTGGCTGTAATGTTTTTTTATCTATATCAAGTGCTGATATGCCTTGCCCAAGGATCAGAATTCAACAAAGCAAAAAGTATGGTATGGAATTGCCCCAAGTTACCCTATGTGTCTTTGTTGTTTCCATTTCCTCTAAAACTTTGTTCTTGATCATATGTTCAATCCATGGTATTCTCAGCATTCTTCTGTAGAACCACATTTCTCTTGCCAGAAGTCTCTTCTTCATCTGTGAAGAGATTGTCCAGACTATGCTAAACATTGTAAATTCATTGAAATTTCAGATATCTCCTTCATATTCTAAGTATGTGTCCTTTTTGTTTCCATTTCCTCTAAAACTTTGTTCTTGATCCTATGTTCAATCCATGGTATTCGCAGCATTCTTCTGTGGAACCACATTTTTGTTGCTTTAAGTTTCTTATCTGTATATAGATTGTCCAGTAGTTTCTGCCATATAGGAGGACTGATATCACATAACAGTTCAGTACACTTATTGAGGAATCGGAGAGCCGAGTTCGAATTCTAGTCGAATCCATTACATTCATTTATGTGCTAATACCCTTGGGAAAGGTATGAATCTCCTCCCCTGACTATGGGTAAATATAATGACAGACTGGGTTTTATAGCTTTGAATGACAAATGGTCTACCGCAGAAAGAAACGGCAACCTTCTGCCGGAAAAAAATCTGCCTCGTCAGTCGTGTATTGAAAAATATATGATAGCCCAAGCATGTATCACCCATGGCACATAACTGACTGACTGACTCTTTCCTCTGTTCCTAATGAGAATTCCCCGTTTCTTAATATTTTACTTTGCTTTTGGAAAGCATTTTTAAATTCATATTTCAGTTTTAGTATAAAGCATATCCGAAACTCATTTTGCATTTTGCCTGATGACATGAATAAAGTTTAAACTCTCATGTGATCGTCTAGTGTTAGTGAAGAGGTTACGATGTCAAAGTTTGTTCAGGATTACCAGATATCAGCAGCTACCCAAGTATCACAGGACATTGAACAGACAGTTGATTTTTACGGTTTATAAATTATTTGTGGATTATCTAAACCCGAAATATATTTCAGATTGTAAGATGTCGCTTATAGTATCCAGTGTTTTCAAGTGGTCCCCTATCTAAGTAGGTTTTAGTGATTGCGAAATGATAATAACTCTATTCACCCACTCCCATCAAATTCAGAGGATTGAGGAAGGAAAGAGATTCATGATCCTATGTGAGAATTTTGCGTTTCACAGAAATTAACCACTGAATAAAAGAAATAGCGAGCCGATGTGAAATTGTTTTTGGATCAATGAAAACCATGCTTTCACAGAAATTAGCCGGTCAGCTAAAAAAAAAAAAAAAAGAAGGAAAGAAAGTAGCGAGTCTACGCGAAATTCTTTTTGATGTAAAATGAGGAGAAAAATCAAATTAACGAGAAGATTGTCTGAAGTCACGTGAAAGGTTTCGTTGTAGTTCCTCGCGACAAGCGATGAAGTTACTCGCCAATTACATTATCAGCTTCTAACCAACATGTGACAATTAAAATAATTTTATTGCAATAATCCAAGAAAGTTAAATATATCAAACTATCTATCTTCGTCTATTTTTGAATGTATGCAACTGTAAAAATCTTCTGTGAGCAATCAACTATTACCTTTGTATTAAACATTTTTGAATATTATTTTGTATCAGATCATTTAATCTGTTGTATAAACATTTCCTCTTCATGACAATGCATTAAAACTATGGACTTTAAGAATTCCAAAGCGAGTAAATTCCTTATCTTGTTTAGTTAAAATTACCCGTATGTTTTCCCGTCATTATGATTAAACCATTAATCTTCTTGGCGTGGGTAAATCAACTGTTCATTTTAACCCCTAGAGGTTAGCATCAGCCATGCTGATGGAATGCAAAAGAAGTTATCTCAGACAATTAAAATAGAGCAATTTCATTTTGTAGGGGTTAAAATTAACATGCCATTTCTTGTTCCAGTCCCACACCCCTATAGGTTATTTATCCGAGCACACGCGTCACAACAGAACGTGGCACAACGTCCGAGTTTAATCTGGGATTTCCGGAAACCCCATACAAAAATTGCTCAAGCTCCCTTGGCACTTACTCTTTTGAGGACACTTTTTTAGAGTTCGGGTAATTATGCCAGCTCCCACCACCCCCAACGAAAGAGTGGTACTACCTAGGGGTTGGCCCTCTGGGACTTACGCTCATATTAATTAGAACCTCTACTGGTGTATTGCCATCTCGACGCTACTTCGGTGATCGAATGAGAACCGTTTTTTTTTTTTTTTTTTTTTTTTTGCGGGCGTTTTCAAGCCTGATTTGACCGTGAGCTCAAACAAAATGGGATGGTTGTGTCGAATGCAGTAAAGGAGCCCAGAAAGCGCTTCAAAAGCCAGGTGATGAAATAAGAGAATGAGATGATGATAAAAAAAATAACGAGATTTGGCTTTTATCACATAAAATTAAAAGGACTAAAAAGAGAGAAAAAAAAATAAGGTTTCACGTTTGAAGAATGTGTACAGACAGGAGAAGAAACCATTTTCCCCCTGGAGATGAGCAATTTATGTTAAGCTCTTCAGGATTAAATCCATGCAGCTTTTAATCTAAGAAAAGAATTAATTATCTTTCTGTCCCATTCACGAATCTATCATTATTTGAAAGTATAAGATTTTCAGCTTGACATAAATTTTTGTGCACAGTTAAAGTGGAATAAGGGAGATAACTCTTACTTTTCAGATGCATAGTCATAAATTGGAAAACACTACTAAAATTTGATTTAATGTATTTTTGATTTTCATAGA
Source organism: Acanthosepion lycidas (assembly GCA_963932145.1). Classification (NCBI taxonomy): domain Eukaryota; kingdom Metazoa; phylum Mollusca; class Cephalopoda; order Sepiida; family Sepiidae; genus Acanthosepion; species Acanthosepion lycidas. The sequence goes on from OZ010575.1 coordinate 55,526,844, forward strand.
TAAATAAATGTAACCGACACGGAAAATAAGAGTGAGGCTGCGTGATATATATAGGGGAGGAGATACAATGGGATGCAAAAAGATGTTCTCAGTAAGAACCATTTCCCAAAATCTGATTTTTAAAAACTTGCTTCATGGTTTGGCCAAAGACTTTTCAGCATCGTTCATAAATATGTAATGAAAATCAAGCTGAGAGATAGAAAAAAAAAAAAATAGAAAGATAGATAGAAAGATAAATAGAATGAAACAAAGCTAGAAAAAAACATTGATAGAAAGAAAGAAACAAGGCAAGAAAAAAGATAGATAAATAAGGAACTTTTGTTTTTGCAATATTTTTAGTGAACATATACATAATTAAGTACCAAGGCTAACTGAAAAAGCAATTGTGTTATTTAGATGAGATCCAGGCAAATGTTTGCTCTCAATGATTAGAACTTGGTGCTAAAAAAATATGATATATTTGATGAACATGAGTGTTGGTGTTCACCAGTTGATAGAAAGTCACCAAATAACCAAAATTAACTTGGCCACTTTGGTAAAGAGTCAAATAAACAAACATAACAAGGAATTCATTTCAGCTTTTGTTTGGCTGATCAATTGGAAAATTTATTTAAAATGCTTTATAATTCAAGAGAGATTTTCTGTGAACCTGAATTCCTATAAAACTAAAAAAAAAAAATAAGATGCTTGTCTTATTTATTCAAAGTGAATCACTGCTGGAAACTAGAAGAAATTATTTTGAATTAGTTTGTAACATTTTAATTCACAGCAACAAGACAATCATTTTCTTTCTCTCTGGTAACTTGTGGAGGTACAGTTGAATAATGATTAGCAGCTCGGATTGATTCTACTCAAGTTCACTAGATTCACTTACCAATACCCTGGGAAAGGCATGAATTTATCTCTTTCCAACCCAGCTATGGTTAAAATACCAAAACAGACTGGGTTCTATAGCCTTGGGTGGTAACCAGACAAAGAAAAGGAAACTGAATTCAAACCAGCCCAAGAGTATTGAGCTCCATCAAGCTAACTGGTCCAGGAAACGGTTGGATTGCACTATCCTAAAAGTGTGTATACATGTAGTTGGGGACTGCTTGCGAATCCAAATTTCAACTGGAACTCCTGTGAATTTGCATGTATGAATGAATATGACCTCTGCTATGTTTGGTCAGCTTTCACTCAGATGTGGCAGGTTTGTTTGACCAAGCTGTCTCAACCAATCCCGGGTGAATGTTGCAATAAGTACAAGTATGATAAATATTTTCCATTTGTCATATTCTTCAAATTTTGTCTGGATTTTGTATCCTATTACACACACACACTCACACATATAGATGAGTTAGCAGAAAGAAAGAAAATGTAAGTAAGAAAGTAAGAAAAAAAAACTAGAAACAAGTAGCTGGCCATTGTTATTATATATATTTTTTAAGCATACCCAGCATTTTCAAGAAGTTAGAGTGGATAACCAGTCCCTGTTGTAGACACCTGCTCAGGAACATCTGTGCTTTTTCAAGATCCACAGAGCCCACTACAACTATACTGAGCAGACCTTATTTACAGTTTCTAGGAGAGTGTATATAATTTGACATGATCAACACTTTGAACTTGGCCAATACATTTAAAAAAAATTGTCTTCAATGACATATGACTTTGTACAAAACAGTTCAGTACTCTTTTCTTTGTTTCTAACAAAATTTGATTTTGTATACTATGTAGTGTAGGGTTTTCGATCGAACCCACAACCCATCTATTGAGTGAATAACTGAGGTGAGTTAGTGCCCTTGGCATAGTAAGGACAACTTAGATGAATTAAGGCCCCTTGCCACAGTTAGATTCAGTCCAGTGCTGAGAAGTTAGAGCAAGATGTACTGCAACCAACATCCAGACTCACATCTTACTCTCACCTCCTGGCTTGACTGAATCTAACCAAAGCCACCTTAATTCATGTTGGTTGACCCTACTGTGCCAGGGGTGCTAGCTCATTTCAGTTATCTCTTCACTAAACGAGGGTTCTATCTAAAACCCTACAGTTGCTTAGCTTTCGAAAAGCATCTTTTGTTATCCTAATGTGCCTTCAGATTTCACTCCTTGAACTATTCAAATATGAAAGAAATGGTCAAACTTCATTTATGTGCAGAAATCAAAAGTACATTAAATAAAACTTAAATTTGACTGTTTTTCTTTGCAGTAAATTGTACCTTGCTTTTTAGGAATGCTCACCAATGATCAGGGTACAAAATAAATTGACTGAACTTACTGACTATTGCACTATGGTAGGTAATTTGATAGATTGCTTTTTTTTTCTTGATTTTTAAGGTCCATGCGTTAGAATTTTAAGCATGGTTATTTATTTTTCTTTTTAAATCATTTAACCCCAAGCAAGGCAATAAAGCCACTAAGATGCAAGGGTTTACCGAATTTTACAGAATATATGAAAAAAAAAAAAAAAAACAAAAAAAAACACACTATTAAAGATAAAGAACAATAAAAGAACAAGAATTAAAACAGTAGATAATGACTGACATTATATTTAAATTTCTGAAGATCAAAGTTGACTGGGAAGCAAGGAGCTGGAAGAGAGTTCCACAAGTAAGAAATTGTTGGCATAGAACTTGGTTACATTTAGCCGTACCAACCATAAAATGATGTGACCATGTCACTAATCCAGTAGTATGCTTAAATTTATAAAGTCGAGGTTGCATAGAGGAAAGTTCATCCAAACAATTACCATGAAATTATTTATAAAAAAGGCTCAAGGAAGCTATGTTATAGTGGTGGGAAAGAAACTGAAGCTGAGATACCAGGTTGGGACCAATAACATTGCAGATTCTTTTTTGTATTTTATCAAGAATCTCTAAATAGTGTACCAGAAGAAACTAACCAGTTGTGGCAGCAATATCCAAAGCATAGATAAATGGTAGACTTATAAATATATAAGAAAAATTCTCTAGCACAAAACAGTGAATCAACTTTCTAGCAGCAGACCTAGTAACTGATTCAATATTATATTCATGTTAGTGGAAAATATTAGCTTGAGCTGGTTCAGTGGGTCACTCTCTCAGAGGTTAGCATCAGCCATGCTGATGGAAGGCAAAAGAAGTTATCTCAGACAATTAAAATAGAGCAATTTCATAGTAGGGGTTAAAATTAACATGCTATTCCTTGTTCCAGTTAACAAAGATTGTAGGTCATTTTTTGGATCAGCTGCCAATTTGATTTTATTGAACTGATAAGACTTATTGTTACGACAGGAGTAAATAATTGTAATGTCAACATAGATACCAAGTTGAGAACTAATGACATTGGGTACTATAGCAAAGAGTTCATCCAAACAATTACCATGAAAGTACTTATAGAAAGGACACAGGGAAGCAACATTATAGCAGAGATAAAGTGTCTGACCAACTTGATTGATCAATATCTAAAAATAATTAATTACATTAAAATTTTTCCCACGCACCTGAAAAAAAATATCAGTAGGTCTTTTTATTGAGGGATGATAATCAACCAGATATCTTCTATATGCCATGTCTCTTCAGGATGTGAGTGATCATGACTCTCCACAGTTTCCTATCTTTAATAGCTGTTAGCAATGTTTGTCTTTTTGTTATCCCTTCCACTCCCTGTTATGCTATCCGTTTACACAATCATGTCCGGTAGGTTATTTGCAGTTTACCTCTGCCCGCTCAATATATCTTGGGAGTATCAAATTAACAAGGTTATCTTTAATATGCTGAACTTAATGTGATAACAATAATACAGTTCTGGTATCATAAGTAAGATTTGAACTCACTACAGTGGTACTGAGTTGGGAAATGAGCTTGCTAAACACTGCTTCATGGTGAGGATACTTCAGCCTAGTTTGAATTCAATTTTTGCGAGAAAGTTTTTGGAGTAACGAATGAAAGGGAGATAATTCATGCCAAACAAAAATCAAATTTTAGTAAGAGTTCTCTGAATTGGTTCACGGTTTCACATATGTGAATAATACTAAGTTATTAGCTTTGCAAGGCTTAGACTGATAGCCATAGAATTAGTCTTTTCTTTTGATTGTCATATCTAAGTAGAACATTTTGTCCGTTTGCTCGCTAGTTTATGACTGGAGATGGTCTAAATTTAATAGCCAATATAAACAAACGGGAATATCTGATCTGATGTGATTATTTACTAAGCTTTTCTGCATCTGGCATAAGTTCAGCTTAGTAGACATGCAATTAAACTTACTGACAATAGCTTGCAAAATTATCTTGCTGTCCATTGGCTTTTAATAATAATAATATTGAGGGCATTACAGTCATTGGTGAAAGAGGAAGAATAATATCATCATCTTCTTGCAGTAATTGGATTGTGATTTGAAAATAAAGCTATTACACTATTTACATTATTCAGACTATTGTCCTCATCTTTGTTGCCATATTTATTACAATGTTTCGGCCGTTGTGCACCCTGGCCTTCTTCAGGTGGTTGGAATGTCGAACTGAACCCTTTCCACGTGCCATGTTTAATGGATGTCACTTATCCTGTTAATTCCCCACTCCAAGTTCTCCACTGTCTTAACCAGGTATTGAACTCACACTCTTTGGGTCCTGTCACTGGCACGTGGAACTAGAACAGTCTACCCCAGTGAGTGAAATAAAGAGATCATTTGGCATTCCAACTGCCTGAAGAAAGTCGGAGATTACAACAACTGAAACGTTGTAATAAATATGGCAACAAAGATGAGTTCAATAGTCCAAATAATGTAAATAGTGTACATAATACCTCATCTCAGAAATATGAACAGATACTGAAGGGCTGAAATGTTGTAATAAATATAGTGACAAAGATGAGGGCAATAGTCTGAATAATGTAAATAGTTCACATAGTGCCTCATCTTAGAAATATAGACAGATACTGAAGGGCTGAAATGTTGTAATAAATATGGTGATGAAGATGAGGGCAATAGTCCGAATAATGTAAATAGTGTACATAATGCCTCATCTCAGAAATATAGACAAATACTAAAGCTATTACAATAATCAGAACATCATGAATACTTCAGAAAATACTGGATACAACCTGTCGGGGAAAAGAAGAAAGGATCAGTTTATTTTCTTAAGTCCCAAGTTGTGAGCTGAAAATAATTGGGTGTTAGCTTTTTATGGTTTATCAACCTTTTGCAGGTTATTTAAAGCAAGAAAATATCTTTTCAGATGGTAAGACTTTTTTTTAAAAAGATAATAATAATTTATTGACACAAGTCAAAGTCAAGATAAATAAACCCATATCTGCGGGGTACATGGTGGGGAAGATGAGGTGCATTCATACCTTTCCCAAGGGTATTTGCATGTAAGTGAATATAATGAATATGACTCTCCAGTTTCTAATTCTGAGCTCTTTATCCATTACACCACCTACACATCCAAGTTCACAGTAAATGGTATCCCAAAGCAGTCACCCATTTAGGTACTGAACAGCCTTGACATTACTTAACTTAGGTATTTTTAATCTGATATGATTGGCAACTAATATTCAGTGCTGTGCTTAATAATAATAATAATAATAATAATAATAATAATAATAATAATAATAATCACAAGTACAGCCCACACTTTACGAAGGCCTTTATCTATGTAAAATTTTTTTTTTTCTGTCAGTGGAAAGTGTCATGATGTCCTTTCTAACCTTAGGTCTCTGGGTGGGACCCGGAAAGAAATGTGTACACGCCAGAAATCAAAGGAAATAAAAATAATAATAACAATGCTTGTTTACTAGAAATTATCAAGCACACATACTGAAAAATTGTGTTAGCCTAAAATGCAGATTCTGTGATAAATATCCAGAAACAATTTAACCATCTTGTATTAGCTTGAACAGTACTGGCACTCACTGAATATAAAACATGGCATGACAGAGTGGGCCAATATCTGCACTGGAAAATTTACAACATCTACAGAAAGGAAGCTGAAAGAAATTGGTATGAACACCACCCAGACCCAGTTATGAAGATAGGACCTGTAACAATTTTATGGGACCTCACAATGCACACAGTCAGAATAATCAAAGCTAATCACCCAGACATCGTTATTAGAGAACGCAACCAAAAAAAAGTGCCTCCTTATTGATATGGCAGTCCCTGCAGACTGCAATGTATCTTTGAAGATCTTCAAAAAGCTATCAAAATACAAGGACCTCGAAATCGAAATCTCAAAAATCTGCTACATGAGAACATCAACAATTCTTGTTGTAGTTGGAGCCCTCGGATTGATTAGAAAAGATTCTAATAGACTCATTGAAGGGATTCCTGGTAGCCCAGGCCTTAAAAAAATACAAAAAATTGTTGTCATGAGTACAGCCCACACCTTACAAAGGGCTTTATCTCTGTAAAATATGTGGTTTTTATTTGTTCTTTTTTTTTAATGTTTTTTTAAATTGCACAGTTGAAAATGTCATGATGTTATTTCTGAACTTAGGTCTCTGGTAGGGACCCAGAAAGAAGTGAGTACACACCAGAAATCAAAGGAAATAAAAAAAAAACTAACAACAACAACACAATCAAACCATAATTATCAATGTCTGTTTATGTATATAATGTGTATTTATTTATATATTTCTTGCCCCATCTATAATGACAGTACATTATTTAAATCAGTAAATTTATGAGGGCTAGTAAATAATAATAGTTTATGCTATTCAAACGTCATGACAAAAGGCAACTGTTTTCAAATCAACTGAAAAAATACTTTTTTTTATTATAATATCTTTAATTTTCACCTTTATGGACGCAAATATTTTTTTTTTTTTTTTAAACATTTCAATTTCTTTTTGTCAATTTTATTCTTTCAGAACTCAAAATGGCAGAAGTTCATCAGTCATTCTATATGATGTTTAATGTGTGAATTAATATTTAATATTAAGAAACAAGATTTAATGCATATTGTGTTATGCCTTATATTTCCAAAAGTTTCTGGGAAAAAAATTCAATATTAACAAAAATTACAAACAAACGAGTAAAAATGTTAAACTTGAATCGTATTTTTAATTTTTTTTATTTACTCAATCTTAGTTATGAACAAAATTATTCCTAAGTATTCCTGTAATTCAATTAACTATAGTTTCATTCTTGCTTTCCTCGTAGGAACTGTAACAGATCTTAAAAAATTAATCCTGTAATATTCGTTTTTATAAAATCTTCTGAGCAGTCAGAACACACACGCATTTTTCGAACGTTCAATGAACAGTTTTCTAAGACCAACATTAAGACCAAGGGAGGCAACTTTGTTCATATTTATTTTCTAGTTTTATTAACTTATTAGTTTTTGAATGTCTATATGGTGTATAACATTGTAAAAACTAGTTGTTATATAGTCTAATATTCTCGTCAGAAAAAAGAAAATATATCTACAGCCTGTCTGAAGTTATTATGCAAATCAAATACACTTCCATAACTCAAATCGTTCTAAACAAGCATTTATTTATTTTAAACACAGGGAGCAGAAAAATTAGGAACAGAAACATTAATGATGAGCAGAAAGAGAAGAGAATAATCAGGTGGACAGTAAATAGTGACTGACATTGCATTTAAATTTTTGAAGATTAAAGTTGGCTGGAAAGCATGGAGCCGGAAGTGATTTCCACAAGTGAGAAGTGCGAGAGAAGAAACTGTTAGCATAGAACTTACAACTACATCTAACAAGCTCAACTGTAAATTGATGAGATTTTGACACCAGTCTAGTACCAATTATAAAATCATAGAGAAGAGCTCATTTGAACAATTACCACAAAAGTATTTATAGCAAAGACATAAAGAGGCAACCTTACAGCTGTGGGAAAGTGACTGGACCTGAGCTGCCAGATCAGGGCCAATAAAATTGCTGATTCTTTGGATTTTATCAAGGAGTTCAAGGTAAATAGCAGGGGTATTGAACCATATGTGGCATCAATATTCTAAGCATGGGCAAATGGTAGACTTATATGATAGATTCTGGAGAGAAAACAGACTTTCTTAGCAGCTGACCTAGGAATTGATTCAATATGGTCTTTCCACTTTATATCAGCAGAGAATGGAAACCGGAGAAGGAACAATGAGTCACTTTGCTGGAGGATAGCATCAACCATGCTAATGGAAAGCAGCAAGTGTTCTCTCAGGTGATTAATGAAGAGAGCTTTAGTTTTGGAGGTGTTTAAATTAACAAGCCATCTTTTGTCCCATTAACTATGGACTTGAGGTAGTTTTTGACATCGAGTGCCATTTTGACCCTGTCAGACTGATAAGCCTTACTATCAAGGCAAGAGTAAATTGTTGTGTTGTCAGAGTAGATAAGTTGAGAGCTGATGTCATCAGAAAGGTCATTAATGAATATGAAAAATAGACTACAGCCAAGGATGGAGCACTGGGAGACACCTGCATTAGTACAAAAGGATCTAGATGAATGGCTGTTCAGGATAACTCTCATTTTACGATGGGATCAGTTCAAAAAAGTGTTTTCAACTTGTAGAGAAAACCTGAATGACAGACCCAGTCAAAGGCTTTTGAGATGTCCAATGCAACAGCTCAAGCTTCACCATTTTAATCTAGAGCCTGATAAACTATCCATAAATATTGTCAGTACATCAGCAGTTGACCTGGTGAAACTAAAGCCATATTTCTTGTCTGAGGAAAGACCCTGTGATGAGAGATGATGAAAAAATTCAGCATTGATTAAGACCTCTAAGAGTTTCCCAAAAAGTGGTAGAAGGCTAATAGGCTGATAGTTAGAAGGGTCAGATAGTTTACCAAAGTTCTTAAAAACTGGAACAACAGATGATGACTTCCAGCAAGCCGGAGAGCAGGAGGCACTGAGGCATTTATTATACAGTTTAGAGAGAACAGGAGTCAGTTTGGGAGCACACGTCTTGATGACTATTACAGGGATACCATTAGGTCCACAAAATTTGTGGGGATCTAAGTTAGAAATGAGAGCAGAAACATTGGAAGGGGTTATATGCATATCACTCAACAGACACTCAGTTATAGAAGGGAAGTTAGGTAGAAATATTCCAGATGAGTCAAGAATAGTGTTTAAGGAGAATTTTATGGACAAAGCATTAAGCTTCATCAACAGAGGATAATAACACCACATATTAATTGAAGAGGGGAGGAATAGAAAACTTACACTTATTTAATACCCTATGAAATAGTCACCAGTAATCACGAGAGCCAAAGTTGTTGAATTTCTCAAATTTAAACTTGTCTATTTCCACTCTTAGTAAAATGTTTAAATATTCTGCCATTTTTAATGGGTAGTTTTTTAAATATTTGGAATTTACGAAAATGAACTGACTGAAGTTATTATGCAGATTAAACTAAAAAATCTAATAAAATCTGAAATCTAATAAAAACTATTTTTTTTTTGTTTATGATATATGTTGAAACATGAGTAAAGGGAAGGATCTAACAACTGCTGAAAAACAGAAAATAGCAAAGTTATCAACTGAGGGAATGTCCACATTAGAGATATCAAAGCAGTTTTGCAGATATCATTGAATGATAAAGAAGGCTGTTGAAAATATAAGTAAGGTGAAAACTCAAAGGAAAAGACTTTAAGAACTTGCTTCCTCAAGATGAACATAAACTAAAGTGAGTTATAGCAAAACAATCACTTTTGACCAGTCCTCAGATCTTTGAAAAGGCTGAAGTTAGGAAGGACAAAAAGTGTAGAATACTTTGTGAACTGGAATCTGTAAAATAATTTTGTAAGCATCCTCCTCTCATTAAAGCAATTATTTTAAAGCATCAAAATTGGGCCAAGAAATACATGAAAATTAACTTTTCTAAAGTAATCTTCATGGACAAATTTCAAGTGAAATTTAATGAACCTGATGGATGAGCCAAAGGATGGATTTTATCCAATTCAGACATGCCTATGGCTAAAAGAAGGCAACAAGGAGGCGGTAGTGTTATGATATGGGCTGCAATTGTCAACCAAGCCATTATTGGACCATTCAAAGTTAATGAAGCAGTTAAACTGAACAGTATTAACTATTGCAATTTTATAAACAAGACTTTCTTTGCATGGTACAAATTGCAGTTTGACAGTTTCAAAGTGAAGTGGGTATTTATGCCTGAAAATGCTCCTTCTCATGTATCTAAGCTAATCCGTGAATTCTTTGAGCATAAAAGATTTACATGAGAGAACATAATGGAATGGCCACCATTAGGGCCTGATTTGAATCCGATTGAAAATCTATGGTCAATTTTGAAGATGCAATTATATGAAGGTGGCAAACAATATAGCAGCAAAGGAGATCTTTGAGAAGCAATTAAAACTACCATGTTGCAAACTGAACCTGCTAACGTAAAAGAATTAACAAAATCAATGGATAATAGCTTATTGGCTGTTATTGAGAAGAAGAGTCACTATATTAAAATGTAAAGGATTCAAAGATTTATCATGTGTTTTTTATTTGTTCTATCTATTACATGTGTTGATCAATTTTTGATGATTTTATTACCTTTTTATTGAAGTAAAATGTGATTATTTGGTTTTACCTAATAACTTCAGACAGCAGTTTTTTTTAGAATACATCAAATCACTTATTAATACTACCTAAAATTTTAACTCTGGTTTTGTTTTGACATCTAAATTGATTGTTTAAAATTTTCTCAAACCCAATTTGAATTATTGAAGTTTATATGACTTGCTTAATAACTTCAGACAAGGTGTAGAATTGATTATTTCTATAAATTTTTCTTTCTCATGCTTTATTAAAATAGTGTTTTCTTTTGTTTTTTTTTAATTAACTAGGAATTAAATGTTTATTTATCAATACTCAACAGTGATGCCTGTAGAGTTGCTGGCACCCTGGGCAAGCTAAACTTCAGTGCCCTTACAAGTAGATTTTTTTAAAATTTCACAAGGAGAAAAACTGAAAATGTAGAATAACACGTTTATTACAATATACGACTTAATACAAGCTAAAAGAAAAAATTCATTATGTTACCTAAAGCATTTTTTCTAGCCTTTAGATCTGAAAATCTTTTCATGGCACTTTGCACAACTATCTTCTTTACAAGACCATTTTCAATTGACAAAATAGCCAAAGGATTTAATCTGTCATGAACCAGCCCTATTAATTAAAGTAATTTTAATTTCAGGTAAAATAGTTTTCCAAATTCCATTATGGATATGGTGCTAATTTATTTTAATTGTTCTTACTATTGGTGTTAGTTTTCAATTTTCTTATCTTTTTGCTGTTTTAATGTTTTTAAATAAATGTTTATTACTTTTCATTATTGATGAGACAACCACCTTTACGGGGTTTGATTTGGAGTGGCATTTGGATGTCAGCTAGGTAAGAGGATTTGGGGGCTCTGACCTGTGCATATGTCAGTCTTGTCCATTTTAGAATAGATTAGTTTTTTTTTTATTTTTAGTTAGTCAATAAATTTTTAATTTAGTTAAAGAATGTAAGCTCATCGGCACCTTTATTTTTGTCCTGTTTTTCTTTAGTTTAATTCTGTTCTTGGAATGTCATTCGACATTTTTTATTTTGCATTTGTTATTCTATCTGACTGAGCGGGTGTTTGCATGAATGGTTTTTATGTTCAAATCCTGCATTTTCTCAGCTAGTTCACTGTTATTTCTCCAACATTTAGGATTGTGTATAGTTTGAAACACTAACAATCAAATTTTGGAACTGCTTAAGTACATTGGGCTACTTGTAAAAACTAGGGAAATTTTTTTTTTAAATAACTTTTTTTTCTTTAAACTCTCCTTAAGCAGTAATAGTTGCCAGAAGTGAAAAATATTAATTTTAGAAGGCAGGGTTCCTGTTCATAATATTGATAGTGTTAAGTCATGGATTGATTTGATACTGTATAAGTATTATGAACAGGACCCCACTTCTAAATAAATTTAAAAAATCAAGATGTTTCCATTCTGACAAATGGTATGGATTGTGGAAGGTCTAAAGAATGCTTATCCACAAAAATTATTCCCTGGAAAATATTTTCCTAATTTTTACAAGGGGACCAGTCTATTTAAGTAGTGCGCATATTTTTTTATATATGATTTTGGTCATTGTAAATACATATTAGGGAAATTTCTTGAAGTTGTTATTTTTAACATCATGCCTCACCTCCACAAAAAGAAAATGGTACACATGGGACAAATGTTGATTTCACAAAGGAAATATGGTCTTATGGTGTTTGCAAAGTGAGCAAGAATTATAAATGTGGACTTTTGGTGAAAGGGAAAATATTTTAGCAAATGGATTAGTGATTCTGACTAGCTAAGTTAAAGGAAAAGACAGAGAAAACTAGTCCTCCACTCCTTCACTATTTTTGGCATTGTGCCACATTTACTGGGTTACATCCTTGTATAACAATAATAAATATCCCACTTTACCCAAACTTTCAGCTTGGATGAAAGTGATGTACCTGTTTTTCCACCTTTCTGCCATGTTTCTGTCTTTGAGAAGTTCTCATAAAAGCTTTTAGGGATGTCTAGCTCCAAAAATTCCAAACCTGCAGTATTGCACTAAAGGAGGGTGTATCAGTGGAATACTGACATCAACATAAGAGTAATCATTGGGAGTGGAAGATCAGTCACATCTTGTCACCGTGAGGAGGTAAGTAAATAACCCTGGCCTTTAGGCTGAGATAAACTATTTTCATTGACTTCAAGAGTACAGTAGTTCGCATCATATAAGTTGTACTCCAAAAATGTGAAAGATTTAAGAGGACTTGCTGTCAACTGATCTCCACTGGCTGCAACTATTAAGTCTTGGGAAGTGGGTGCTAAAAAAAATCTTACCTAAGTATTCAAATAAAAAAAAGATATTTTATTGAAATCTTGTATATTCATTTTTCCTTCTGTAACTACTGCATCCACTTATATATATATATATATACTGTATATACTCATGTAACACTTGATCTTGCATATATGCCACTCCCAGATTTTCACTTTATCTTATCATGTATCTCGTATATCATGCGAGTTCATATTTGAGACACCAAATTAACCTCTTTTTCTCTATCTTTTTATCCCATCTTCTATCTAAATAAGTTTAAAAAGTAAAAGCGTATGATAAAAGTATTGTTAGTAACGCTGTACTTGTTGCATAAATGCATTCAGCCATAAACAACCCAACGAAAAACAGCTAAACATCTTATAAATGTAAACAATGGAAAATATGCATATTCGCTATGTTTGTATTTTATAATATGATACTAATATATGAATATTACATGCATTATTACTGGACACAGTTAAGTAAAATATCAGTTTTATCAAAATCATGTTTATTTTAAATACAGCCGTCCTTTCTGACTACAGTAAATGGATATATAGTTTGATCAACAGCATAGCCAGGGCTAGCAGTACATACACTAATTTTATATCTGGTGTTTGATGCAATTCCCTTAAAATTAACTTCAAAATTAGGTCTTGAAAAAGTCACATGATACATTAGTATGTACAGTACCTAGCTTAGGTACACATGAGATTACATCAATGGACATTTATATACATTCAGACATATATTATGAAATGGACTAAATCCGACAATTATTTCAATATATTTTCTCTTTATACATTATTTTTATACATACAAATATTTAAGTAAATGCTCTGTTTATAATAAACAGTATCAACTACATTTACCAGTCTGAATGTCTGAGAAATTTCATATCAAAAATGTGTCCTTCCACAGGAATCGAACTTGTATCCTACACAGAACAGTTATTTGGCCCGACATGCTATACTATTTAGCTACAGAGGAAGTGCCTGGTTAGCAAAATCAAATTTATGTTTTTAAACAACAAATTTCCCATGATTTTTCTCGAATGATCATATCTGCTCACAGTGTATCAAAATGTAAACAAATTCATTCATATATACAGTGTAACCCGGATATAAGAGAGATTTTCTCTGGTCCTAAATTATTCCCATACTTACCTAAACAAAACAGACCAAACCCAGATATAAGAGACCTCTTCTCCGCTCCTGACAACTCTCTTATATCCGGGTTACACTGTATATATCATTTTTACACACACATATATACAAATAATGGCTGGATGCTTGTTTCCAAGTGTTCCCATTGTAGGTGGTTAGCTAATCCCTGTTGTAAACATCTGCTTAGTCACATTACTGTTTTTCTAACACACAAAATTTCAACCTGTGGTTTTTACTGCAACTATGCTGAGCAGATCTTAGTGACAGTTTTTGAGAGAGAGCATATAATCTGGCATGATCCGAAATTGAACAAGGCTAGTACACTGAAGCCTTTAGTCACAATTACTTGTGACTTCATACTAACACAATTACCAATAGCTTCTTGATTTCAACCATGATCACTTTCTTAAAATTAACCATTACTTGACTATCCTGAGGTCACAAATGGCTTCCTAGACATGCGTATGTTTTGGCAACAAATTGGTTAATGCAACATAGAGATTTGAAGTTATCTCTGGGTGCATTTTGCTATAGAATGTTTCTGCTATGGGAATGAAGATAACATTTCAAGCCCATATATGATTTGGCATTAAATGCACTGCTGTTTAATTTCAAGAAATCTTATGTGGCCTTCTTGGCTCTGGTATTTCTTATGGTTAATAAAACCTGCTCTGGAGAGAGTGACTACAAGTGGACAGATGTGTCTTGGAGAAAATCCTGGGTCAGAATATTCTTCATTTTTCTGACATGCCTTCTGATGTTTTGGTGCCTTGTTCAAGGGACCTGAAAATTTTAAACTACACATATATATATATATATATATATATATATATATATATATATATATATATATATATCGTTTTATCATTGACATTATCAGTATTAGAGAGAAGTAGAATAATTATCATCACTGTAATTTGCATAATAAATAATTATCTGAATACTCCAATTAAATGTGTATGTTGTAGTTTTTTTAATCTCATTTGATATTTGCTCATCAAATAGAATAAAAGACAAAGTAAGTTGGAATTGAAATATCTCATTAATGGAAAATGATCAAGAAACCAAAAAGTAATTAACAAAGCTTGTCATGTATTAATGTGCAGTGCCTGTGTGTGTGCATGTGTAGATGCATGCATTTCTTAGTTTCTATGATGATATAAATGTATATATATATATATATATATATATATATACACACACACACACAAATATAGGATTGGTGTATATGGAACAAATTCCTATAACCAAAAAATACTATTCTTAAAAGAGTGCTCAATACAGAGTAGAGCAAATATAATTAATTAAAAAATGATAACAAACATGTTATAAAATCACTACAAAAATAGCCATTTTGTTTCAACACTTCTGGTGACTTATCAAGTGATGGTGTTGAATGTAGAATATATATATGTATGTGTGTGTGTGTGTGTGAAGAAGATACACATGTATATGAGGAATATACACATGTTTGTGCATATGAGGAATATACACATGTTTGTGCATATGAGGAATATACACTCTCTTACATGGGCTGAGCACTTTTGGAAGAAAGTGAATTTGTTGGTTGCTGCTGCTGGTTTACGCTAAGCTCTTTGTTATGAATTGAGCCCTCTGGTAGCCAGTAAAGCATGTATATAATATGTTAAACATTCCCTTTCTTCCTAGCATACACTGATGGCCTATGGGTGAGAGGCTCTGAGTGATCGGTCAAATCGGTCGGGTTTCTACCCCAGCTTGAAACAATTGCATGTTTAGCCACACTGATAAGGCAAAACAGCTTGTCTGTGAATTTCAAGATCTCTCTCTCAATATATATGAGAGAGAGATAGATATTGAATATATAATATACATAAATAAAAGTTATTTCTGACATTCATGTATAAGTTCATAGATAAATGTCTTCTTCATTTGTATGCAACATACACAAATCTCTGTCACTCCCTCTCTCTCACTTTTGATGTGTTCACATCAATACTTTCTCCTTTATAACCCCTGCAAAAACTTCTCAAGTCATTTATGGCTTTCCTTTGCTTTTTTGAGTTCAATATATCTTATGGGTGTTAAATTCTCTAAGTTTCTTTTTTCATTATGTATCTCCAAAATCTTAGCTGCTTCTTTTTTTTACTTCTTTTTCTCAAATGTGCTATTCATAGTTTTAGAAACAATCGTTGGTGAAATCATATCTTTGTCACTTCATGTATATTTCTGTTCATGATAAAACTATAAAGCTTTCTTTGACTATATAATACATATATAAAGTAAATATCTACATATATCCACAGCAAGGTATGTATATGTGTACATGGAGCTGTGTGTATGTGCAAAATTGTCCTATGGGTGGGGAATAGAACAACTACATCCCCTGCTCTGGACTAAGAAACCTTTCAAAAATGCTACCTAAGTAAATGCTTATGGACTCAAATATAAGCAACCAATATTTATCTATAGACTCAAGTATAAACAATTAACATTTACCTATAGACTCAAATATAAAATGACTGTTTCTTACCTACAAACTCTAATATAAATCCAACCAATCTTTACTTATAGACTCAAGTATAAAAATGACCAATGCTTACTTATAGATTCGAGTATAAGCCTGACAAATATTTACTTACAGACTCAAGTATAAACCTGACCAATATTTACCTATAGCCTCAAGTATAAAATTGACCAATGCTTACCTACAGACTCATGTATTCAGGAGTGAAGATAATTAAAATGATAGCAGTGTCAATGGAAAAAACATCACTCCATTTTTGTGGGGTACACAAAGGTCCAAGTCTTCCAAAAAATTAATGGATGAAAGAATGTTAAAACTTATTGAATATCAAGAATCCTCAACTCACCTTTAGGATCTGTGGGTGGTATAATAATAGTGGCTCAAAATGAGAAATCGAAGTACTGAGTTCAAATTCCACTTGAAGTCATTTACATCCCCTTAAACGCAAATACTCATGGGAAATCTATGAATCCATCTCTTCTCCCCACAGCTATGGGTAAATAGCAAGACAGACTGGTTGCTATAGCCTTGTTTGACAACCAGTCTAGAAGAAAGAGAACTATGAATTCAAACCATTCTGAAGAGGGTTCCATCAGATTACCTTCCCCAAGACACATGACTGTTGGCTCCTTGCTTCCCAGTTAACTTTGATCTTCAAAAATATAAATTCAATATCAATCATTATCTTCAGTCTTCTTAATTCCTGCTCTTTTATTGTCCTCTCTCATTAATTTTTTTTTCTTCTATTTGCTCACACTTAGTAATCCATTGAGTCTTAGTGGCTTTATTGACTTGCTTGGGGTGAAATGCTTACTAAAAAAGGACCACTGAAGTAAATGCTTATAAACTCCACTTATCTCAAATAAATTTCCATATTATCAGTTGAACTTCACACAATGAAAACTGCTTCATTTAATGTTAAATCAAAATAGTAGATCAGTTATTAAAATCAATGGGTGGAGGACTGAGGAAGGTTATACAATGTCAAAGTGCTAATATTAACATGTGAAATAATAAAATAATAATTTATTCAGGTATATGATATGGTGTGTTAATCAAATATGATTCTATGGCCTATATTTTTTTGGAGTTATTTATAAATAAAAAAAAAATTATGTTGCATGAAGTTTGTTTGCATAATGTTATAACTTTTGCTTTGAGCAGTTATACTATTACATCTCATTTAGAGCTACGCTTTTAGGCTACTCATTGTGACGTCATCAAAAATTCTCCTCTGATGACTCCAACGAACTTCCTTGATTCTCTAAGTGTTCTTTATTCAAGGCATCTTGATTGGTTCATTTGTGTTAACAGGAGTGACTTATTTACTTCACAACACATAATAAAAACTAACATTGCCTAAACAATTTACAATCCAGGACAATTATTATAAGTTGTAACTCACACAAAATGGTGTTCATACAATGGTGATCCTAAAGCCTTTATCAATACTGGTTGGTTAATACCAATGTTATTATAAAAACAGATTTGTATAACAAAATCTCATACAACATATACATATGTATATAGGTTCATGGCTGAGTAGTTAGAATGTTTGCTTTCTGACAATGAGACCCAGGTTCAAATCTCACCACGGTTAATTTGTTAGGAAGGAGACTTCCTGATGTTATCGATCTGGACGGGGGATGATCCTAGCATGCGGCACCTTTGGAAAGTGCCTGAAAACCACACTATGGGTTGACCCAAGCCTTGTGAGTGAAATTGGGTAGACAGAACACTTAGTGGCTGTTGATAGCTGTGCTAGCACAAAGCCACAAGTCTTCATGGCCGAGGGCTTGAGCATGCTGGCCTTGTTCAAATTGTTGATCATGCTAGATAACACACTCTCTCCCAGAAACTGTAACTAAGGTCTGCTAAACATAGTTGTAGTATAAACCACCGGTTAGCTCTGTGGGTGTTGAGCAAGCATCTGCAATAGGGATTGGCTAACCACCCTAGTAGATAGGTATCCTTGAATACGAGTGGCCAGCTAATACATACATATATATATATATATATATATATATGTAGCTAGCTAAATGGATAGATAGAATGAGTTTTATACAGTCAAAATTATTAATATACATTGTCATGGGTCCATCTTCTCTATTATAATTCAGCTTGACCCTCTCTTCACTAGTTATTAGGTTGGTGCAAAAGTAATGTCGTTTTTTGACGTATTTTTTAACGTCAAAAACGACATTATTTTTGCACCAACCTAATAGTTCCTTATTTAGTTCACACAACTGTTACGCCCTACTTATACCTCATAAACAATGGACTATTCCATTTTAAAAACATGGAAATGACATATCAGAGATGCTATCTTATGTCAGTGAGAAAATAGAAGAAAGAAAGATAAAATAAGGGAAGCTAGAAGTATTTGATGTTTCCTGCCAATACCCCATAAATAATGGACTCTTCCATTTTGATTGCGTGGAAAGACATATCAAAAAGTACCACTTGGTTTCAGGTAGAAAGAAAGGAAGATAGAAAATCTGTTTCAATGAAATGGAAAAAACTGTCAATTTCAAATATTTTCATGACTATTATTACAATATTTTGTTAAAAATCTTAAGCTCAAATATTTGATGATGTTACAGGGGAATTTCTATGAATATTTTATTATTTTGTAGAGCTCTTCATGAGATCATTCAATCATTAACTTAAGAATTAAGATTCATCAGAATATTAAAAATAGGAAAACCATGAAATTTTCATGGGTCTTTCTAGTTAATATTAGCCTAAAAGAAAATCTATAACAATTAATTACCATATAGTTTATGACATTTTAACTTTAGTGAAAAAGAGATGAAATTTGACGAAACTATTTTTCTATACTTTATGCCAATGTTAAGATTTGAAATGCAAAATAATTATGGTCTTGAATTAAACAAGACAAAAAATAATGTCTGACAAGAATAAAATATTTGTTTTACAAAGCAAAGAAATTTAATGCAAATAAAAAATAATAAACAGGATTTGTAAAATAGAATAGCAGAATTTCAGAGAACGTGCTGGAGGAATTAAAAATAATCGGTAGTTAACTCTTTGGAGGCAGTATCTGGAAAATCAGTAAATATTATTCATAAAAGGCTCTCAAGTATCTTCTGGGAAACATATTTTTAATTTTATTTTATTCTTTTGAAATATTGATTTTCCTTATTGTCTTTTTTTCCACTACCATTTTAATTTGAACGCATGTCCCTCTCAGAAATGTTCAGAAACATTTAATAGGAATTTATTGAAACAAGTCTTCATAAATTAAAATACTGAAAGAGTAACAGAATTATCTATAACATCAACTTTTTCTTAAACCTGAAAACTAAACAGAAGATTAACAATCTTCTTGAACTCAATCTATGGCAATGCTCTTGAGCTGTGCTGTATCATAGCTGTCAATAATTTTGAAAATAAATAAAACTTCCTCTTGTTTCTTTCTTTTCAAGTCATTAGCTTGTTGCTCACCGTAATGAGATGGACCACAATTTTGATATAAGAAACGCTATTCTAATTAAAAGAGAAAACAATTCACTAAAACTATTAGGTTGGTACAAAAAATAATGACGTAATAATGTTGTTTTTTGACGTTAAAAAATACGTCAAAAAAACGACATTATTACGTCATTATTTTTGCACCAACCTAATAAAATGTTTAGAAAGTGCTTTAATTGCTAATTTATCTTGCATCCAGGTTTTTACAACGTTTCGCCATTCTTGTTAGATCTTCTGTTATTTAAATGTGGGATATTTAATAACAAAGTTTATGGAAACAAAAACAGAAAGAATATAAATGAAATCAGCTTGATTATAGACCCAAAACACATAACAACAACAACAAAAAAAAAAAGAACAGATTCTCAGTGTCTCTCATCTGTGCACTTGTGCAGCAACACCAACATAAAAAAACTTAGTCTGATGAAGTCCTAAAGGATGAAACATGTCACACAAAAAATACATACGTTTTTCTAACAAGATTGTTTCTTGATATATAAAAATATATATATTCCATAAGTTTTATATGTTAGTCTATAATGGTTAATTCCAGAAAATAAATGTAAAAGCAGAACAAAATATGTGCATTTACTACCAAAACAAAAAATTGACAGTAGAATAATAGATATAAACTTGCAAAACAGTGCAAGTCAGTTAATAAGATAACTATTGATCAGTTTTTGATTTCTTGAATATGAGTATATATTAGAATTATACATAATACTTATATATATATATATATATATATATATATATATATATATATATATATATATATATTAGAATTATACATAATACTTATATATATATATATATATTAGAATTATACATAATATATATATATATATATATATATATATATATATTAGAATTAAAATGAAAAGAATTGAAACGAATTCAGATACAGAGATTAATTTACAGTAAGTAAATTTTTCAATTTAAAATATAATTTTTTTAATGTTAAAACAAGGTGTACAGGTTCTAATGTAACACTGCATAATAAATAAATATTTAATGCTCTACTTTTGTATTGAGCCCTGTTTTAAATTAATGTTTTGAACGTTGAAATCTTACACTTCAATCTTTTACATTTAGATGGATATATATATAATTTAAATAAAATATGCCTTTGAAGGAAATCTGCTATACAGGTATACTGGAGAAAGTGCAATGTCATATTAACTGGCAGAACCTTATATTCTAAAGAAATTCCCAGTGAACAGGGGCCAACCACAACTAAAATTTTCATGCCTTCTGATACAGTCATCAGGCAGTAGGCAACAGTCATTTTGGAAAAATTGGCACTTTATACCCTCTTGACTAAGTTAGGTTGGTGCATGCATAGTATGTATGTGTCTATTACTCTTATAAATCTTGAACTTGCTAAAGGACTATAAAGTGCCCATTTTCACAAATAACTGCCTGATGAATGCTTGAAACTTATAGTTGTACCCAGTCTCTATTCACCAGGAATTTATTTAGAAATATATATATATGAAAAATTATAGTTTTAAGATGTGCTATATTTATGAGATGAAGTGATCAATATCAGAAACAGAGCATATGTAAATATAAAAGTGAACATTAACGTCAACACTCAGAGGCAACCGGCTGTTTCATGCTAGATGTGATCATCAGGCCGAGAGTCCTGACTGAACTGTATAAAAATATATTCAGTTATATGGATATGAGTTTGTAACATTGGGTTTCACACTTTTGCGATCATCAGACAAACTGATTTTTTTTTAAATTTGAATCTATTCATGTTAGTATGTTTTTGATTATAGTAGGGCAGACTGGGTACTTTAGCAAGAAAGATAACAGGTGAAGTTAAAGGCTGCTTCATTGATACTCAAAAGGTAGCAAATATCACAGGAAAGGATGAAATAGAAGATGAAGAGATGAAACATTGTTTGTTGATACAACATGACAGAATATAGCACAGCCACAGTTGTAATGGAAGGATTTGGTAAAGGTATTTGTTGTGCGATGGATTAACAATGGCTGGTGCTGTTTTAGTGTGTATTTGTGTGTTGGGGGTATTATAAGCTTATATATATATATATATATATATATATATATATATATATATATATATATATATCTCCAGGTATAGGATTGGTGTATACAGAATAAATTCCAATAACCAACAATTACTATTCTTAAAAGAGTGCTCAATACAGAGTAGAGCAAATATAATTATTTATTCGAAAATTATGACATAAATATGTTACAAAATCATTATGTTATAATTTTTGAATAAATACTTATATAGATAGATAGATAGTTAAGTAATGAAAAGTTTGGTAATCCATATGGATAATCCAAAGGAGGATATAATCCAGAGAGCTCAGTGCTAAGTCAGTGCAATTATTAATTTAAATAGAAAACAGTCAACCTTAAGAGTCCATTGGTTATAAATTATTTCCCCAGGTGTAGGATTTTTACCTGGTTAATCAGACTGCACTTCCAAGGGTGAAAAAATGTTTTTACACACTTTTGAATGGTAGTTTTAAGTTGATGTAATATATATATATATATACACACACATATACATACATTCCTACATGCATATATATACATATATATATATATATATACACACATGCACACACCCATAGATTCATACACACAAACGTACACATACCCATATATATATATATATATATATATATATATATACATACACACATCTACATACATATACAAGCAAATATACACATATGTATATGCAACCAGATACACACACACATATATATATACACACACATACATTCCTACACATACATACATATCTATATATACATACACACATCTACATACATATACAAGCAAATATACACATATGTATACGCAACCAGATACACACACACATATATACAACATACATATATCTTTGCATACATACATCTTTGCATACACACACACACACACATATATATATATATATATATATATACACATACACACACATATGTGTGTGTGCATGTATACATCTTCATATCTAAATATGACCAAGTAAATACAACCATATATAAACACTTACATATATATACACACCAACATGTGTATACTTATAAATACCATATGATCATCTATCAATATTAACATAATTACAAGGATACATATCAAGACAACTATGCCCATATACAAATATCTATATGCATATATAGTATAATATAAGCGATTAAACTTAGACACTACTTGTTATTTCAAGTATAGATAATTTAAAATTCTTGAGTTTCCATGGATAGGTCTTCAAAATATTAGATGTAGCTTATTATTTTGAGATGATGTCTGTGTCAGCATTTAAAGATGATCTCATAATATTATATTCCTATCTCTCCCTTCCCGCTCTAATTTCGACCTTGTCTGTCATACTCCTCCTCCCCAACTCTCTATATCACATTACATTAAAACTATCCCTCAAAAGACTATATGTAAATTTAAAACATTTTTTCCCCTTTGGAAGTGTGATCTGATGAACCAGGTAAAAATCATACACCTGGGGAAATAAATTATAACCAATAGACCCTTAGGGTTGTTTGTTTTATATATATATATATATATATATATATATATATATATATATATAAAGAATTCATGTATTTTATTAAAGTATTTGTTTAAAGTAATAAAAATATGTTAGGTTAAAATAAAATCCATTAATTATTTAGAAATTGCTTTGTTTACATTTTAGTTACACAACTAATCACTTATGCCTTTCAAGGAAATCTGAACTAGTGAAGTGTGCTTTAAAAGCAAAATAGAACCTTGCTTGATTGTGAAGCTGTTCATAGCTAAATAGTTAAACCATGTCAGATTAAACAGTGGTTTCTTCTGCAAAGGGGGTTGCAAGTTCAAATATTTGCAGGATGTTAGGTGAATTAAAAAACTGTTTAAAATAAATAAAGTGTCTATTCAAATAGCATTTTATGTAATAATGATAAAAGGGTGCGATGGATAAATTGTCGTCTAAATTATGCAAAAATGAAAATAACACTGGCATCACGTTTTAACAGATATATTTACCAAAATTACACAAAAAAGCCTTGAAATATGAAAGAGTAAATTTAATCAATAAAATCATCATTGGCTTCAACCATGGCCTCCAAACGACTTCAGAATCTCCTGCAACTCTTTTGTATGGTTTCCTTGTTTAAGTTGGTGAATGCTGCCATAATCCTTGCCTTCAGTTCATCTTTTGTGTGACAAGGAGTTTTGTTAGTCTCTCACTAAACTGTGCCTCACACATAATCTCAGGGGTTGCAGTCTGGAGAGTTAGGTGGCCAGATGAAAGGGGTGATGCGGTCACAGAAATTGTCTGACAGCCATTTCTCCTGCTTGTGTGGCATAGTGCAGAGCCCTGTTGCTAGACATAGGGTCTTCTAGCAGCCATCCTCTTGACCCAGGGCAGCCCTACCTCCCTAAGGCAGTTGGTGTAAGCCTCCGTTTTAAGTTTGAAGCCCTGTAGTAAGATGAATGGAGTCAATATAATATCCTTTCTTGTCAATGCAATTAATTCACTAGTGAATCTGTTAAATTCAACATAACCTGAAAATTCCGGATCAAAATTCAGTTATTTTGTTACAGAGTCACACTTACATGTATATGTGTATGTCTACACGTGCACACATAAGCATATACACATACTAACATATATTGAAGACTATATCATAATTAGCTTGCAAGTATAATGTTTCAATTCAAAATGTAAATGAAAACATTATCTCTACTCTAAATCCCCAAAATGTAATTAATGTTTAATTAGAAATGTAAGTGAAATACATTTTATAAAATAATGATAAAGAAAAACGCTGATGATGAAACTGTTAATTAAAAAAAAAATATGAAATGAATAAATTGGGAAAACAATTGTATTATTTGATGAAAGATAATTTTTAAATCAGAGATTTAAAAAGAAAATGTTATGATGTTTCTTCAGCTTATAGATAAATTATTCTAGATTTCAGCTTTCTCCTCACTGCTTCTGAAATGCAAAATTAAATTATTCTAATTTCTAAATTAATTTTTGAAATTATGCCTTGTGTATGAACAAGGTTTAAAATTATAAAAAAGAACCACAAATTTGAAAGGCGAGTTGTCTTTTTCTGATCATGACTCATATTTTGCATTCATTAAGGTGAATAATTATATAAAAGTTTTAATAATAATTAATGATGATCAGATGGACAAAAGCCAGTTCAACACCAATAGGTAAAGGTCAGATTATGGTTGGAGGAGGTGCAGTAGCAGTTGTTAAATGATGAAAGAAGGAAGGATGGAAGTGAAGTCTAGTAAGAATAAGACAGAAGAAGAAACTGTGGAAAGAAAAAAAAGAAAAAGAGAGATAATTAAATTGAAGAAGGTTAAAGAGTGGAAAGAGTGGCAGGTTGAGAAGTGGAAAGAGTGGCAGGTTGAGGAGTGGAAAGAGTGGCAGTTTGAGAAGTGGAAAGAGAAGTTCTAGGAGTGAAAAGAGTAGAAGGTTGATGAGGTGAAGGAGAAGTAGATTGAGAGAGATGAGGAGTAGGTTCAGAAGATGTAGAATAAAGAGAAAGTAGTAAGAGGAGGAGAAGGTTAAAAAAAGAATACAGATGACAAAAATAATTAGAAAAAGAAAAGAAAAAATAGAAGTTGTTAAAAAGATGCTGAACAAAGAAGAGCATATGAGGAAAATGATAGAGAAGATGAAAAAGAAAAGAAAAAAATCTAATTAATGTATTTTAATTATCTCACTCTTTACTCTATGCACGTTCAGGATATGAGCGATCATGGCTCTCCAAAGCTACCAGATTTTTGTAGTTTTCACTAACTTTTTTTCCCCCTAAGGCCCAAACTACATGAATATAAGTATACTGCTAGACTGACAAATAGGTCCCACTGTTTTACTGATGAAATATTTAAATGCTAAGGCTAATTCTACTCCAAGTTTATTTTCTCACACTTCCCACTTTTGGAACTCAATTCTGTTTTCTTGCTTCCCTACAACCTTCAAAAATTTAAATGCAATGCCAATTGCCATCTTCCATCTTCTTGAACCCTGTTCATTTTTTGTGCTTCCCCCAGTCCTTCCTATTCTCAGTCTTCTCACTCTCTTTCACTCCCTGTAACCTCCTGCACTACTGCCTTGCATTGGGTGAAATGGTTAAAAAGATTAAAAACATCTTTAAGACTTTTTGTTATTGTAATCCTTGTTTCAACATTTTTTTTTAAAAACAAAGATTTTTTACATATTTATCCTGTTCATAAAATGTCTAATTTTTAAACAATGACTTGTCTACATAGTTAAAAAATTTATAATTTTAACAAAAAGACAGTTTATGAAAAGTAACAGAATAATTTTTTTTTCCCTGGTAAGATGCTGGATATAACAATATGAAGATAAGAACCATTTTAAGCCAATATTGAGAATTACTGTAGCTTACCAATAATTTCTTGAATATTGTCAACTAAAATAAGGAATCATTTAGTCTTACTGATTATTTCCTTAATATCTTTGTAATTTTCTGTTCAGGTGGTCTTTTCCTTAAAAAATATTATTCAATTTTCTCCAAGTAAGGTGATAATGCCACTAAGATGCAAAGGGAGTAAAAGGGAATGAAAAAATTTAGAAGGAACTAGAAAGCCAATCCTAAACAGAAAACAAGGTATAAACCTCTACTTTTGTTCAAAAGATGTGGAGGGGGTGACTAGTCAATAAGCAAACCTATCTACTACTATTGAGGAAAATAAATAGTAAATAAAACTTCAGAGTTTAGGCCATGACATTAGAAGTATAGATTTGAAGTACACTTTAGCAGCTGGAAACCCAGTTCTAAACAGAAAACAAGGGATAAACCTCTACTCCTGTTCAAAAGTCTGAGGAGATGTGTGAACTGGACGATGGACAAACCTACCTAAGCCTCCAAAATGATTAAAAATACAATGTTGACTGCTTATATTATACAAGTTCAAATTTGCCTATAATGTCACAAAAGGCTCAATGAAACAGCAGTTTCAAATTTGGCAATGGTATTGTTAATATCAAAACTATATAGAAACGGTTTCAGATATTTTGTTCAGGCAATAAGAGGCTTGAAAAGAGGCTTGAAAATGAATCAAACAGGAGACTTAGTTCATTCATAAAGTATCCATTGAATGTATTTGTGACACAATAAGCAAGAGTCAGCAAACTTTCAGTTGGAATATCTCAAAAGATATAACCTAGACTAGTGAACAGTTCTCCACTGTGACTATGCATTCCCACACACTTTATGGTCCACTATTCAAAAGTTGCACAGCCTTGGTTGTAAGATTTCAGAACAGGGATCTTATACATCAGGCATTTCCCTCACGGATTGTCACTTAAACCCTTTGAGCTTTCCATATATAATCTTACTTATTATAAAACGCAGATTGTGTGTGTGTGTGTGTGTGTGTGTGTCTGTACATTTGTATATTGGATCAGATTTCCTACATTTTTCAATGGATTTCAACAAAACTTCACAGGACTACGTACAATTACCTTGCGGTGGTTCTGACAGCACCAAAATCAGAAAAATACAATTGTTTTTGCATGAAATCAATTTGAAAACACGATTAAGAGGCATTAATGAAAGGGTGACAACTCATATCGAGTTATACTTATTAATATTGAGTTATCAAGTTATACTTATTATAAAACCCAGGTTGGTTGTGTGTGTGTGTGTGTTTGTTTATATATGGGGTCAGATTTCCTACATTTTTCAACCAATTTCAACAAAACTTCACTTTTTTTTTGGCAGGTAGTGTTTCTTATTGTCTTCCATACTTTTTTCTCTATTTTTACATTCAGAATGCTTTAAAAATTCCATTTACAAGACAATTGTTTATAATAAAATTTTCTTCAATCGGTAGACTCATAACGATTGAAAACAATGTTTTTTTGTTTGAGTTTGGGTTTGACCAATTCGTAAAAAAAAAAAAAAAAAAAATAAAACTAATGCGTGTCCGTCAACCTTAAACAATAATCTTTGTCAATTTTATTTTTCAGTCTTTATGATGGTTGATACTTGATCTATCTCTTACTGTTACATTCACGGGTAACGCCGGGCTCTCCTGCTAGTAGAAGATAATCATATACTGAAGAAGTACTAAAATTATTTGAGTCGTTTATTAAAGTAAAAATGTTTAAAAACATTTTAAAATGCAATAAACAGCTGAGAGTTACAGGAAAATTTCATGAGAAACAAAGAAAAGAGTATTTAACTTTTATGTAATATTTATCCTCCTATATGGCAGTGAAGGTTGGATAATCTTCTCACAGATAAAGAAGAGACAGCATAATCTCTATTTTAGTCCTGTATTTTTCAGTCGCTGATGCGTTTTGTGTCACTGCATCATTACTTCTAAGTACATATTGATAAAGTAAGGGAATTTGTTCCCAGGCATTTTTAAAAAAATTGTTTAACCCTTGTGTCATAGATCCCTTTTACATCATTATTATTATTGTAGTGGTGTGTGTAATGTATTAGTATAATAATAGGATTAGTAAATGAACATTTAGTGCTATTAGGTTGGTGCAAAAATAATGACGTAATAATGTTTTTTTTTGACGTATTTTTTAACGTCAAAAAACAACATTATTACGTCATTATTTTTGCATCAACCTAATATTATCATTACAGTCATCACAACTTTGAATGAAATCTTTGATAATAGCTAACAACAGTCAAAAGTAATCAGACACCAATACATGAATTTAGACATACTACTTGATTGGCAACTAGGTCTCACTGTTTTACTGTTGAACTCGCTAAATGTAGCCCTATGTTCAATTTTAATAGACTCTCTTTTTCTTGCAATTCTATTGAACTCTCTTCTGGTTTCTTGCTTCCCTGCCACCTTCGCTCCTGAAAAATTTAAATGCAATGCCAACTGTTATGTCCTGTCTTCCTGAACTTTGTTCTTTTATTGTTCTTTTGCCAAAATAAAGTCTTTCTCATTCTCTTTCATTCCCAGTAACCCCTTGCATCTTAATGATATTATCACCTTGCCTGGGGGTGTTATGACAAAAACAAATAAATAAAAAAATAAAACAAAAATGTACCAGAAGCCAAGAAAATTATCCAAATTGTAGAAAAAATAAATAATCCTTCAAGAACTTTTTTGGTCTTTAACAAGACTGGTATTGTTATTACTGCAGAAGTGTGTGTAGTGCAATATTTATTGGTATAAAATATATAATCCATGACAGTTTGGTGTTAGAATCATGACAATAAAGCCACTAAGGCACAAGGGGTTACTGGGTGTGCAAGAATTAGGAACAGGAACATTAATAATGAGTGGGAAGAGAAAAGAGTAATCAGGAGGACAGTAGATAGTGATTGACATTGCATTTAAATTTTTGCAGATTAAAGTTAGATGGAAAGCATGGAGCTGGAATGGAGTTCTGAAAACAAGAAGTGTGAGAAAGGAAATTGAATATAGAATTTATAGCTATATCTATCCAGCCCAACTGTAAATTGATGAGACCTTGATGCCAGTCTAGTCAGTCAGTTTGTGCCATGTGTGATACATGCATAGACAATCATATATCTTTTGATATGTGACTGATGAGGCAGATTTTTTTTTTCCCGCAGTAGGTTGTCATTACTTTCTGCAATAGACCAGTTGCCATTCAAGGCTATAGAACCTGGTCTGCCCTGCTATTTGCCCATAGCTGGTTGGGGGTAGAAGGAGAGGATTCAACCTTTCCCAAGGCAAAGTGAATGTAATAGATTACAAGTGGAATGCAAACTCAGCTCTCCTATTCCTCCATCTGAGCTGCCATCCATTATCCACCATGTCTCCTCTGCCAGTCTAGTACTGTGCTTAAATTAAAAGAGTCTAGGTGTCATAATGAAGAGCTCATCTGAACAATTACAATGGAAGTATTTATAAAAAAGGCACAAAGAGTCAACCTTATAGTGGTGGGAAAGTGACTGAAGCTGAGCTGCCAGATCAGGTCTGATAATATTGCTTATTCCTTTTTGGATTTTACTGACATTATTATTGTTATTATTATTATTATTCACTAAAATCTTATTTGATCTGAAATTGTTCAATGGATTTCCCTTTAAATATAAGAAGAATGATAATATTTGAATGTAGACTAATGTTAGCAATCGTAAGTAAAATCCAACCCGACAAGTTCAAAACATCTGTACGTATTATGAACAATGATAATGTCAGTAATGATGACAAATGATAACAACACCAAACTTTATTATATTCCTTTCCCACTGATTCTCTCTCTCTCTCTCTCTCTCTCTCTCTCTCCCTTAGACAAGGCTCCATTTGTTTTGTTTACATTCACACAACACCTGCTGACCTATCACTACAAACTCCTGAGTTGATTCCACACCATAAATTTACGCACAATATACTGGGGGAGGTATCCTTGCCCAACAAGTATTATAAATTTTTGCACTATTGATCTACAAGATAATGTCAGGAATAAAGAAAGTGAAGGGAAGGTCTTGAAGTATTGTTTAAATCTCTCTGATTTGAGTGCTTCCTCCTAACTTTGCTCTGTTGTCGCTTTTAAAGGTGGCTTCGTTTTTATTTATGTATGGGTAGCACCTGCAGGCTGCACTGTTTGCGCACAATATACACCAGAGGTAACCATCCCTTCCCTGCTACCTCTACCTCCACTGCTGACAAACCAACTATTGTATATTTTATCTTTCTATTGATCATAGGTTTAAAAGAAGGATGCTTGGCAAATGACTTGGAAATGAAGACAGCCCCTTTAACTGCAAAGACGAAATAGAAAATTACTGCCAGTGTCGTTTTGTGATTGACTGAATGGGTAAAAGGGGGTGTTACTGAGATTTATGGAAATGCTTTCGTGTACTTTCTTGTCTCACAATGGTTTGCAGTTTTGCTAAGGTTTTCATTTCACAACTGTTTCAGAATTTACAAAGCTCAGCTTAGAATGGCACAAGGAAATGAGGTAGGGAAAAATTGTTTCAGGCCAGTCTAGTGAAACAGTTGGAAATTGTGCCTACTTTTGAAGTGTGGAAGACCTGTTAGAATGCCTGCCTGAAAAATCAGCATCCAAAATCTTAAATTTTACCTGAGCTCAAATAAGAACTTCTGGGATTCTGGACAAAATTCAAAGAAGGGTTTGCAATGTAATTGATTCTGACCTGGCATCTCGACTTCAGTCACTTTCTCGCTGACATAATGTGGTTTCCCTTTGTTTTTTCTGTAAATATTTTCATGGCAGATGTTCTGATGAACTGTTCTTATTGTCTCAACTGCATGAATTTAAGTGTGCTACTAGATGGGCAATTAGGTATCACTACTTTAGCGTTGAAAAACCTAGTGCGGACATTGTTTCTATTCTAATAGGTTCTTTTCTCATGCTGTGTTTAAATATTTGCCAAAATTTGCTTTGAATGTGATATATATATATATATATATATATGAGAGAGTGGGAAATAAAAAGAAATAAGAGCAGAAAGATTTTGCCATTTTTTCAAGTGGACAAAAAAATTGTCAGAATCCTGCCAATAAAATCAGCATTTGGGAACCTAGTTTTTACCTGGGCTTGAAAACTGATATACAAGCTTTGAAGACACTACCATTTACTCCTGCTTTGAAAGCAGATCCAACATGTTCCTTTTTGCCCTTTTCTCAATCTTCAATCTTCCCATTCTCGATCACTCCATGTAACCTTCTGTGTTCTAGTAACATTGTTGCCTTGCTTGGGGTGTAATGATTTAAAAAAAAAAAAAAAAAAAATCATTCAGCCATGAGACAAACTAAACTGTTCTTTTTGTTTTATTTTCTGGGGAATTTCTGAAATGAGATGTTATCGTTATTTACATGCAGGCTATTGTCCTTTGAAGAATAACAAAGATGAGGAAAATAATCAGCATGGAAAATAGTGTAAACAGCAAACTGCTTTTGCAAGTTCTACTTTATTTGAACATTGCCACTTGTACTATCCCATATGGTAGTTCAAAACTTCTTTTAGTATTTAGACAAAATTATACAAATTGGTTATTTGAAATTTCAGTAACCACATCACTGATATGTGAGGGCAGTTCTTTGTAATCTCTGAATTTTGTAAGTTTTCAGTTTGCTTTCACCATTCCAATGCACCTTTAGACAGTCCTGCTATAGTTTAATTAAAGGTGCATTGGAACAGTGAAAGATGTGTATTGAGAAACAGGAAAATTGTATCAGAAACTAAAATAAAACTGCTGAAATGTTACATAATATCAGTCCTCTTATATGGCAGTGAATGCTAGACAATCTTCTCACAGATGACTTGAGGAAACAGAAATGTGGTTCTACAGAAGGATGCTGAGAATACCATAGACTAAACATGTGAGCATGACAAAGTTTTAAGGAAAATGGAAACAAAAAGGACACATACTTTGAAGCAGAAAGATATGGTTGAAATTTCTCAACCACAATGAGTAAAGAAGACTTGGAGAATTTGATACTCACAGGACATACTGAAGTTAAGAAATACAAAGGGGAAACCGTAATTAAGGTAGCTAACAAACTTGGCTGGCAGAAGAAGGTGTTAAAGCATTGTAAAGCATTCTCATACTGGGGAGCTACTGGTCATCAGCGCCAAATTAATTCTATGTTGCATTCTTCTGATCACTAGTTGTTTTGATTTAGAGATGAAAGAATTTCAACACAGGGGATTTTAACTTAGCTAGTTTATTAACGTCAACATACATCTTCTAACTAGCCAGTGGGTCACTTTCTCCCTCCACTGAGGAGCAGATCCAGACATGAAGGAAACATATCTACATTGTTCGATGGTTAAGACAACTCATTGAAAACCTTTTTCTATATATTGTTCTCACATTAACTCAGCCAATCAAAATTGATTACCTTGTTTTGTCTTCAATCTGATACCAAAGGTCAACCCCGGGAAGTCCAAGCAGAGATACCATTCACCCTCAAAATAATAGTCTGCTAAACTATTATTTAACAAGAGAAATGGTGAAAATACAGAGCATAACTTTATAGTCCAAGACCTCCCAAATTTTTAAGCTTCTTTTTTAGTGCCTCAAAGTTTTTCAAATACAAAGCCTCTCAATTCTTCTGTCCCACATCTGCCTAAGACTCACATCCAGTACCTTTCAATTCTTCTAAACTGAGGCCTTCCAATTTTCCTCACTCAGGATCTCCAGTTGCAGTAATCTGGCACTGATGGTCAGGAATTAATACAAGTGTTACTGACAGAACTGGGCTATAAATTGTATAATCAATATGTAAGTATAAAATGCTTTAATACACATGCATGCACATACACACACACGTATAAGCTAAAAAGCAAGTTTTTATAAGATGTTAATATTCTTCAACTAGCAGAAATTGATATTTAAGTTGTGAATCTGGAAAAATTATTACTTTTTACAATGAAAGAAAAAATCATAACACTCTTGATATTTGCCAAATGCAGTTCTTTTGTGCATTTAAATGATTCAATTCAATTTTTTTCTATTCCCCCACCCTCGACTTTTATAAGACACCCCAATTACCCTTTTTGTTCCTCTTATAAATTAGTTTGCATTGTGTGACCTTGTCAAAGTTAATTACTTGTATTACCTCTTCAATCAATGCTCTGTAGCGGCAGTATATGAGGGAAGTCGAAAGGGAGCGGATTATGATTCCTACCCCATCCAACTCCAGTAGTAAACTTGAAAATCTTCCTCAATGGGGAAAATGAATAAGTAAATAATATCCATGCATTTTTCAACTTGATACATAAAAATGTAAATGTATACAAAAAATAAAAAATGAAATGAAAGCAAAAGTTGGCTTGAGACTCATTAATTTCTTTGGTGACAATTACAAGAGATGAGTCAGGTGTTTTCATTTAGTTAACAGAATATAGTGTAGTTTGCCAAAACATAAATAAACAACTAATAAAACATTTGCTAAAGTAAGGAGAAAAAAGAATTCAGATTACAGAATTTTAGAAGTTATGTTAGTTGTGAAACAGAAACCCAGTATTTTTGAGACAAAGAATTATCATTATTATAATTTGAGCACAATGTTTCTGCCATAATTCCTAAAAAATATATAAAAAATATAATATATTACAGAAAATGGAAAGCCACAAACATTGTTGTCACTAATCAGAATAATTACATCTGAACTAGTGATGACGAACATCGAGTATCAATTTCACTGCTCAGTAAAAGACTGTGTTTCTTGTCACAAATCAATTACCTATACTCTCATTTCCTTGAATAGAGCCACTTATAAGATCAAAGTGCTATAAAAAGACATCTATCTACTCATAATTTACAAAATGCTTAAAAAGAATTCTGGTCAAAAACACTAAATTTCTATACAAATTGCATTACTAAAAACATCTTCAGGACCTGTATACTAAATATTATTTAACAGTGGAATGGAGTTTTGAATGTTTTTTAAAAAATAGAAAGACACTTGAAATCCAGCCATGCTCAATATTCTAAGGCTCAGAATAAATGCTCCTAATAGTATTCAAAACAACACAAAAATAAAATATATCTTAAACAGTCAAAACATGAAGATAAACTAACAACACCCTTGAAAATGGTTAAAGAAGTGACCAAAGGCACTTGGGACAATGGACATTATGGAAAATTTTTGTACTCCCATCAAACAGAAAAGTGTAAAACTGCTGGAAAATCTAAATAAAAATTAAATTTTCTTTGTCTGCCATATTTTAAAAAATGTTTAAAAGTAGGGTTGCTTCCTATATATATATATATATATATATATATATATATAGCTAAAAATTCATAGGTAAGTAATCCAAGTTAATTTTAATAATATAAAATATTAGAACTGATCCACAAAAGTGAGCTCATATTTGATAGAGCACATAAAAAATGAAACTCAATTTTACCCCATTTATATGACTATTTGACTCATCGAGAAATTTGTCTGTCAGAGAAATTCCCTGGAGCTTGTCAATAGTAAAATGTTTGATAAAAATAAAACATTTTAGTATTGACAAGCTCCAGGGACTTTCTCTGAGAGAGAAATCTCTTGAGCAAAATGGCCATATAAATGTGGTAAAACTGAGTTTCATTTTTATTTAATTCTATTTATATATATATATATATATATATATATATATATATATATATATATATAGATATGTTTCATAATATAATTCATAATATTATATAATATATATTTCAGATATTTTGCTTCCTCTGTTTCATATGCATGAATTTATCGTTGCATGGCAGTCTTCCATGCAGACAGAGCAGACAATCATTGTTACAGTGTCCACATAGCCATTCTGAAACAGAAGTTGCCATCTTTGTTATATAATTTATTATTTAATTTATTGTAACGTACTTGTAATCTCTGATGATGGCTTATGTAAGCCAAAAGCTTAGACAGGATTAACAATATAAACATTTATCAACATAGTGATTTTCTTTCGTGTTTCAGTGATAACGCTAAAAAGCTTATCTGACAATATGAAAAGAATTTACTTAAAATAAATAGATAAAACTTGTCTATTTTATTTAAGGAAACATGCATTAATAATATATATATATATATATATATATATATATATATATACAAACACACACACACTAACTCTCTCTATTCTATCAATCCATGTGTGTTGTGTTTAAGCTCGACTATTTATAAATTCTGGTCAATGATGCATTCTGGGTAGCAAAGTCTATTGTATTATCCTAACAGTTGTTGGTCAGTAACAGTTTCAAATTATTCTAGAGGCTAATGAGTAGAAATACTTATTGATCTGAATGTGGTTGTTTGTAGCCAATGTATAGTGTTGTTAATTACTTATTTGTTTATTATTATTATCATTATTATTATTATTATCATTACATTTACTTGTGTTTATGTATATATTTGCCATTTTTTTTTTTGGTTATTTACTTAATTTGTATATTTGTTACTTAATTATTATTATTTTGTTTCAGAGGTTTTTTTTCGTTTTGTTTGTCATCTGTGTTTTATATAGTATGTATATTTTTATTTCTTATCTGTCTCGTTTAAAGTATTGGCATTGTCTGAAGTTTGTCATCTGTGTTTTATATAGTATGTACATTTTTATTTCTTATCTGTCTCGTTTAAAGTATTAGCATTGTCTGAAGTTTGTCATCTGTGTTTTATATAGTATGTACATTTTTATTTCTTATCTGTCTCGTTTAAAGTATTGACATTGTCTGAAGTTTGTCATCTGTGTTTTATATAGTATGTACATTTTTATTTCTTATCTGTGTCGTTTAAAGTATTGGCATTGTCTGAAGTTTGTCATCTGTGTTTTATATAGTATGTACATTTTTATTTCTTATCTGTCTCGTTTAAAGTATTAGCATTGTCTGAAGTTTGTCATCAGTGTTTTATATAGTATGTACATTTTTATTTCTTATCTGTCTCGTTTAAAGTATTGGCATTGTCTGAAGTTTGTCATCAGTGTTTTATATAGTATGTACATTTTTATTTCTTATTGTGATATTTTACAAGGTATTTTTTTAATTTTTAATTTTTAAGTAACATGATAAAAATTTGTTTCTGTGACTTCATCTTGAGATATATATTTTTTCTTCCTTATCTGCTGATTTTACAGTGACTTGGAATATTAGATTGTTTTGCAAGCAATTGCTTTGCTCTATATAATTACAGGTGGGTTTTATTTGTATGGGTGGTTTGTTGGTTAGTTTTCTGTTATGTTTTTTTTTTTTTTTTTAATTTGTGTCATGTTCTCATTGCAACTGTAGCCAATTTTTACTGTTTTCTTGAACTAAGGAGATGGCCTTATTTAGCATGGGTTCAGTTATTCAAAGGTAGAAATCTTAAATATAGTTGCATAAATTCACAATTATGTTTGGTTTTAGGTTACAGTACCATTCTATGGTTATTTTTGTTTTTCCACTAATTTACTCCTAACTTCGTCTTTAGTCCAGGGTTAATTCATACTAGTATTACTTATTTTAACTAGTTCACTTTTATTTGGGTTTATGAGTCTGCATGTTGGGTTTGTTTTGAAGTTTTCATTGTGGTCTTTAAAAAATACGTCAAAAACCGACATTATTTTTGCACCAACCTAATATAATGAAAACTTGTTATTTAGTAATGTGTTATATATACTCCATCGCAATTAGATCCCATTCTAATTCATTCTGCATGTTGGTCAGATGTGAGCACCTTGAAGACAGAAAATGAAACAACAAAAGTCATTTTCTGCACACTAGGCTCCACACACCACATCCAGTCTACAAAGTTAACTCTGGGGGTAGCCAATTGTGAACATTTCCACCAGTAAAAGAGATACTCCTTGGAACTACCAGACCTGCTTAAAAGCAGGCTCTAAGGATGAGCAGACACAGGTGCCTGGCTGCTGGCCATCATGCAGAGCACTGCTGCTGTTACAATGACCTTGTCACCATGACAACAGGGTTGTGGACTGGCCACCACACAAAGCACTACCACTGTCACTGTCTTGCCTTCACCGCCACCACTCAACATGACCACACATTTCAATGACAGTTACCATTTTCTGGCTTGACCTACCTTGGCTATCTACTCAACATCTCAACCATGATTCCTCCCAGTTCAAGCCTTCATCGATACCAACCCATGCCGTCACCTCAGCTTACCTTGACTTGTTTACAAAGCATTCTCTTCACAGTCAACACAGTGACCTCCATTCCACAGAACAGGTCTACCTCAAGTCGTTTACAAGGCATTCCCTTCACAGTCGATGCAGTGACCTTCATTCCACAGAACTGGCCTTGAAACATTTGCTGTCACCTCAGCCTACCTCAATTGATTTATAAGGCACTCCCTTCACAGCTGATGCAGTGACCTCCAAACCATGCCAATCCGAAATCACCCTGTTTCAACACAACAGGCCGACCAACCGCCAAGACGACCTACAACTGTGACCTCCATCAACCAAACGTGCACCAACAGTATTCTGTGACCTTAGCCACACCAGTACAAGAAATTGTTCAACTCCAGTGTTACACATACACCTGATTGCTATTCCTGTACTCTCTACCAACAATAATTTCAATCTAATCCTTGTTATTCTTTTCTCTCGCTACCATACACTTAATATAACAGATGCAATTTATTCAGTTGTCTCCATCTAATATTTGAGTGATTTTTTAGCTGCCATGTTAATATTATATTATATATTTATTATGTTAATATTGTATTCTATAGTTTTTGGTGCTTTTCTGTAAGTTTTAGTTATTTTGTCCCTGAGTAGTTTGCTGTGTTTTAGAGGGTTTGCTTCTTATAAGATTCATAAGTTCTTTATTCAATATTTCTAAAAAAAATTATAAAATATAATAAAATTATAATATTAATAAATTTTTCCTTGTCTGTAACAATCAATGAAACATGTGTAAAAGAAAAATAGCAGCCCCAAAATACAATATATATATATATATATATATATATATATATATATATATATATATATACACACATTGTATTTTTGGTTTTCTATCTTTCTTTGAAACAGGTTTCATATAGAGAAAGACACTCATTTATTTTGTTCTCATTTCTAGTCTTATCTCTCTCTCTCTCTATATATATATAGATATATATATAAATAAAGTGAGAGAGATAGGAAGGAATATCTCTCTCAAAGAGAAAGAAAAGCTTCACTTCTCACTTTACCTTCCTTTCTCTCTCTACAAGTATATGAAGAAAGAAATGGAAAAAGAAAGATATATATTTTCTCTTTGCTTTTCTCTATCACTCTACATACACACTATATATATATATATATATATATATATATATATATATATATATATAAATAAACTGCAAAATAGATTCTAATAATTAATGTATGAAATAAATTAAACATTACAGGAAAGATATATTTGGATGGTGCAGTGATTCTGAAGAAAAGCCAAATTAAATATCTATTTTTATTTCACAGATAACTCTAATAATTCCTCTTAATAAACATTATATGCAAAATGACTTTCAAGGAAAATAGGAATCAGTAAATCAATCAATCCACTCCATACTTTCATTAAAGCCAATATAAAAAGCACAAGTTTCCTACTGGTCATAAAATTATTGTTTCTTTTACCCTAATATTACTTTAATATGTATACACATAAGTCCTTTCCTAATGATGCACAAAACATTTGTTTTACCTGACAAAAGATTTTTAATTTTAAACTATATTCAATGTAATACTCATTGCAGAATTGTTTTTAAGATTTCCCTGTAGACTGTGAAATTCAATGAGAATCATCATCATTAACCAAAAATTTTCGCCATGAAATCAACAATTCAAGCAAGAAGAAAGAACTAAGCATCAGTTGTATGGAGACACAATGTAGGCTTATCAGACCAAAGAACAACCAAATATACAAACTATGAATTGGAAATGCCAAAATCAAGGCAGTACAAAAATTTAAATATCTGGGAAGCATTTAAACAGGGGATGAAAGACGAAACACTAAAATCCAAATGGAATCGTAGATATCCTTCCAAAAGCTAAGCAAAGCATTAAAAAAAATAGGAAAACTTCATTAGAAACAAAGTAAAAAGTGCTAAAATGCTATGTAGTAACAATTCTTCTCTATGGAGTTGATGTTGGACATCAAATATTGGACTTACAAATGAAGAAGAGACTTACCTATTTTAATTTGCTTCATTCAATTGTGTGTCCACATAATGTATATTTCGAGTTTGCCATTTGTTTGTGGATGACCCGTTGTTTTTGGTGGCTGGGAAAGAATTGAATTCCTTTGATAGAAGCAAAAAAAAAAAAAAAAAAACCCAGAAAAAAATGGAAAGGAAGGTAGATGACTAAGTAAAAATCTTTCAGTACCACTGTACCATCACCATCAATCCCAAGTGAGAGATAGTCGTATGCTTTTAGCCATGAAAATAAAAAAAAAAATTCATTTCAGAGTCACTGTAATTTTACTAAAGCACCATTAAAATTAAGTCAGCCTGCTCTGTCCATAAAAAATCTCCAATTCAAATATACGAATGAAGCAAGTGAAGTGTCTCTTGTAAGTAAGTTACAATGCCTTGTCCCATCTTGCTGTTTGTCAATTTTTTAATTTAACTTTTTTCTTTTGGTTTTGCTTCTCATGTTCTTATTTCTTCGTTATCCTTTATTTTATTTTCTCAATTGCTATTAATTATTAAACTTTTCACTTCAACCCCCCCCCTCAACTTGTTTAAATTAGAATGTGCTTAGTTGACATCAGAACGAAGTCATAACTTTATAGGAATTCTTTCGTACTTTATGTACTGTATTTTTTTTTTTTTTTTTTTTTACAGGTTAATAGGTGTAGATAGGTTCACCTATAGTCCGGATCACACTTATTCCCTGTCTGTTCAGAATATGGTTTACCAGTTCTCTCTTTCTTTATTTCTTTCTTCTACTAAGGACACAGTGATTTAACTGGATTAACCTTTTGGTGATCAGACTAACCAGTGACTGTGACTTTCCATTGTGAGGGTACCAGGTTGGCAGTTTGCTGGCTACTGCTTCTGAATGGTCGTTAGGAGCCTGAACTCTTTGGTAGCACTTAGAGAAGCTGCACTGATCAAGAGTTGCATAATACTGGGTGTTTGTTTGTAGTGCCATATTGTGCATGGGAAAATGTCCCTGTACATATTTGTGATGAGCAACCCTGAGGCCACGTTATGCTCTGTTCTAAGCCATGCTATGACTTGTTTGTTTTGCTATGGATGACAGATTGTGATAATTATGGTTGGCTTTCCTCTCTCATCAAAAACTCATGAAAAATGCATAAAAAAAGAATACAAATAAATTAGTAAAAAAAAAAACAAAAAAAAAAACACCTTCAACACCTTTTTTTCTATAATATTCGTGATATCCGTTCCAACTTCTCCACCATAGCATCTTTTCTCTTGGAACAGTCACCAGATATCTTTCCCCTCTGTGAAATAAATTAAAATTTTTTCATTGCTAACAATGAATTCTTGCTTCCAGGCCATCTTCCCCTTTGTCTAAAAGATTCCAGCATTCACATGCATGGCCTTTATGTTTACATCCGAGATAATCTTCGAATGGGCAGGGAATTGTCTCTTGAAGCCCCAGACAACTCTTTCATGTGTTTTTATTTTTCATTACTAAAATCTGTTAGTTATCTCTTTTTCCTCTATCACCACCCACTCTTCCCAGGACTGCAGTATGTTAGATATAACAGCTGACAGTATAGAAAAGCACTTTCTTTCCATCTATCTGCAAACATTTTTATCTTCGGTGACTTTAATGCTTACTAAGACACATGGCTTAAACATTCTAAAGGTACAGATTCAGACATAAAATTTTTCTATTGCCCAATCCTTTACTCAAATCATGGATTTTCCTACTTATTTCCTTAGCAAAACAGGCTTCTCCACTTGATTTATTTCTTACCTCCTCTCCTTGCTCTAGCCAAGTTTCACAACATTGCCCTCTTGGTGACTCAGGCGACTTTGTAGTATCTATTAACATTTCATTCCAATCACCTATTAAACAGGAACCTCCTATTCATATGACCTCTTTCCATTACCAGCATGCTGATTGGGACTCACTCCATGATTTTCTTTGTGACACCTTTTACACTGATGTCTTTAAACTCCCAATTGAGAACTGCACCGCTGAAGTTTCTTCTTGAATCAAAGACAACATGGACACTTTCATCCATTTTTAGAAATACCAGGTAAAACCGCAATCTTCTATATGGTTCACAACAGCATGCTTGGCTGCTATAGCACACAGAAATGACTGTTTTTGGCTATACCAGTGTAATAGCTCCTGTCACAACCGGCACCTATTCATTGCTGTTTGTAATAAAAGTAAATCTTTCTTAAAAGGAACTAAGTCTTGATTTGTTGAGAGAATCAGGCACTACATAGGATCTAACAACTTTGGCTCTCATGATTACTGGAAGCTCTGTAATAGGGCATTAGATAAGTGTAAGGTCTCTTTTCCTCCACTCTTCAATCAATTTGAGATGTTATCATCCTCTGCTGATGAAGCTAATGCTTTGCCCATAAATACTCCTCAAACTCAATTCCTGACTCATCTGGAGTATCCCTGCCTAACTTCTCACTGAGAACTGAGTCTCTCTTGGGTGATATGCATATAATCCCTTCCATAGTTTCTGCTATCATCTCTAACCTAGATCATCTCAAACATGTGAACTCAATGGTATCTTGTAATAGTCATTAAGAAATGTACTCCCAAACTGGCTACTATTCTCTCTAAGTTGTATAATAAATGTCTCATTGCCTCCAGTTTTCTTGGCTGCTGGAAGTCATCATCTATTGTTACAGTTTTTAAAAACTCTGATGAACAGTCCAACCCATCCAACTATTGTCCTATTAACCTTCTAACCCTTTTTGGGAAACTCCTAGAGGCTCTACTCAATGCTGAATTGGTTCATCATCTTTCATCACAGAGCATTTTCTCTGACAAGCAATATGGCTTTCACTTCTCCAGATCAACTGCTGATGTACTGA
Organism: Acanthosepion lycidas; assembly: GCA_963932145.1. Lineage (NCBI taxonomy): Eukaryota > Metazoa > Mollusca > Cephalopoda > Sepiida > Sepiidae > Acanthosepion > Acanthosepion lycidas. Next base: position 55,569,249 of record OZ010575.1, read on the forward strand.
TGGTAACTGCAGAAAGAGTCTATCCTGCCCTTAGATAAAAACAGTGAAGCCCAGCTGTAGCACTGGAAATCTCAAAAGCCTTTAACAGGGTTTGGCATAAAGGTCTTTTCCACAAGATGAAAAGTTACATTGTCTTTGGACACATTTTTGAACAGGTCCAGTTTTTCCTATCAAATTGGGAAATGAAAGTTATCCTGAATGGCCACTCATCTAGATCCTTTCATACTACTGTGGGCGTCTCCCAGGGCTCCATCCTTTGTCCTACTCTGTTTCTAATTTTCATTAATGAACTTCCTGATAACATCAGCTCTCAACTTGTTATCTATACTGATGATACAATCATTTACTCCTGCCTCGATCGTAAGGCTGATCAGTTTGACAAGGTCAAAAGAAAGTTGGTTCACTGTGTCATGTGAGATGATTTTCTCTCCAGAATCTGTCTTACATATCTATGTCTACCATTCACCCATACTTAGAATATTGCTGCCACACATGGTCCAGTGTCCCTGCTGTTAACCTTAAGCTCCTTGATAAAATCCAAAGAAGAATCAGCAATATTATTGGTCTTGATCTGATTTAGTTACTTTCTCATCATCATTGCCTCTCTGTGCCTTTTCTATAAATACTTTCATAGTAATTGTTCAGATGTGCTCTTTGCTATGGTAAGTAAGATTGTGTTGTTTTGGTGTAAAAAATATTGTGGTATGTTTGGGCCAGAGATTCTCATTCCCCATTCTGGACTCAAGCCAAATTTCTGTACATAATGCAGAATAAATATCGCTCTTTGCTATGGTACCTAGACTTTTTGAATTTTCACCCAATACTAGACTGGCATCAAGATCTCATCAATTTACAGTTGAGTTGGTTAGATATAGTCATAAGTTCTATGCTAACAGTTTCTTTTCTCACACTTTTCACTTGTAGAACTCCCTTCTGACTCAATACTTTCTAGCTAACACTGATCTGCAAAAGTTTAAATGCAGTGTCAATCGCTATCTACTGTCCTCCTGATTACTCTTTTCTCTTTATGCTTATTAATATTTCTGATCTTAATTCTTCCACACTCTGTAGCCCCTTGTGTCTTAGTAGCTTTACTGCCTTACATTGAGTGATACTGATTAAAAAAAATGAAAAAATAACAACCCCCCCGCCAAAAAAAAAAACAGGGATATGGTTCTACAAAATCTGAACATGACAGCAGAAATTACCAGACCAAATAATCCGAAAAAGAGGATGTGCAGAATTCAACACTCATTGAGAACAGGTGAGAAATCAGTTAGTAATCTACTTAACAAAGTTGTGTAAATCTACCTATAAAAGGCAGGATGTGTGTGTGTGTGTGTGTGTGTGTAATGAATGCATGGCTGCAATTTTTGATGGATTTGCACCAAAATTTACATGCACAAAGTTAGCAGGAAGGCCAACACCAAATTGCATTTCCCAACTCCCATCAATAGTGGAAATAATCGATTTTTTCATGCTTCTACGGCACTTTTCATGTAGTTTGCAGCCATTTTCTACTGGCCAAAGTGAGAGCCTATAGCTGGCTGCCACAAATAGGAAGGAAGATTCTATTGGCCAGCATGAGAGCCAACAGCTGACTGACATGAATGTTAACTAGCATGCTAGCATGCAAAAAAATTGATAGCTGCATTTGTCACAAGTTGGAAAAATTTAAATCTGCATGGCACTTTACTCCAATTGGTTCATATGCTTGCTTAAACTCAACGTTGATTCTGATTCTGCAGAACTGTTTTGGGTGTGAAAAAGTATTTGTTGTTAACATTCTTTTTTTCATTTGGTTTTGCCAGTTACGAGTCCTTTTTTAAAGCTGATCGTTTTGTGTTCATTTTGTTTAGTTCTTTTTTCGTAACAGATTTAATGTTTAGTATAGAGCTTAGAAAAAATTCACAGTGTGAGATAGGCAAGAAGTAAGGCATGTAGCCTCATCAGCACGGTAAAGGGGACTGCTTTAAAGGCAAGGAAGGGCAAAAATACTTTAAGTGATAGCGATTGCTGTATGAGTTGTACGATTTTTGAATCAAGCATGGGCAATGCCAGGCCATGCTGCTAGTGGATGATAAGGCAGAGATTGGGGGAGAGAGAGAGAAAATTGGAATTCAAACTTGCCTCCCTAATTCCTCAATCCAAGCTGCTATCCACTACTCCACCATGCCAACTATATATATATATATATATATATATATATATATATATGTGTGTGTGTGTGTGTGTTTCTTTTTTTGCATTCTCATTTGTTGAACTCCCTTCCAGTATTTTGCTTTCCAGTCAAGTTTGATCTTCAAAAAATTAAATGTACTATCAATTGCTATCTTCTGTTCCATTATTGGTCTTGCTCTTTAATAATGTTTTTCTTTTTTATATATCCATACTCATATACACTTCTACACATATATACATGTACATATCAACAGGTGCATCAGTGTTCAAGTACTTGAACACTGATGCACCTGTTGATATGTACATGTATATGTTTTTATATGGAAAAAGAGGCACACCAGGCCTCTTTTTTTTTTTTATGTGAGTGTGGAGGTGTACAATTAGATGGGTACCTATATGTTTTACCATAGATATGAGAGAGAGGGTAATATATGTGTAAAAATATGGATAATTATACGATTTGGGTATCCATAATGTGATTAAATACTGATATAGTTTTCGAATGCAGGCATAAGTGGGTGTATGGGTGGACATGAGGATAGAGGCATGTACGTTTGTATATATGCGTACATGCAGATTAACGCATATGTGTATGTAGATATGCTGCATATTATGTATGTATATGCATGTATGTGTGTGTATGTATGTATGTATGCATAGATATGTGTGTGTGTGTGTGTGTGTGTGTATGTGTGTGTAGGTGTATATGTGTATACATATATATGTGTGTAAATGTATATGTGCATATATACATGGATGTATATCGATATGCAGGTGATTTTATGTGTATATATGTATATACGTAAGTATAAGTGCATGTGGAGATATGCATGTAGATGCGTGGGTATGTGTTTCTCTGCAGGTGTATATGTGTAAATACGGGAATATACATATAGTTTTTGGTGTGGATGTGTGTGCAGGTGTATATAAGAACTCATACGTATATAGTGAGATATAGGTATGTGGATATAGATAGGTGTTTAGGACATGTGTAGAAGTGTATATGAGTATGAATATATAAAAGAAGGACCTAATTTTCTCCTAGTGACATTTTATACAAATCTCTCCTCTAATATTCTCCAATTGGAAGTGAGTTTTGGATAGCACGGAGGTAAAGTTTAAATTGGTAATTTAATTCAAATTGAAATATACTACCCCATTATTGATGATAAAATTATTTAAATTGGAATAACCGTTGATAATTGGGTACCTAAAAACAACCATGAGTTTATTTAATGAACAAAAATCAAGCGAATAGATGTCAACTTAACAACCAATAAGACAAAAGTTTTTAAAAAAAATAAAAAAAGATTACTAAATATAAAATGGATTACACTTTCAATGTACTGTCTATGAGTTTCTCTAATCGACTCTTTCATAGAAAATACCCAAAACTCCAATGAACTTCAAATTAAATTCTTCGTAGATTGTTTAGACATTTAGATTTACATCAAACCTTAACCTCCCAAATATTGCCCGTTAAAGTAACGCGAATTAACAGCGTCTAAGAATTTGAATGAAACCTGTCCTCATGGAATGTAATTTATTAGGGTTGCTGTAGCTTCTTCCTTTAATGTCGGTCTTCACCCCTTACCCATCTATATCTAGAGACAAGACGCGTTAGGCTTAAGCAATGTCTAGCCGACACACAATGGGGTTAAGAATAAGGAATTGAAATGGTACACCTAACCCACTCATATCTTATCTTCTCTCCCACCTTACTTCCTCACTTCGTTAATTTTACATATGCTTGATGAGGTCCATCAAAAACGTGTGAATTTCTTTTCATTTTTCATTTCAACCTTTGGAAGTAAAGTCTGATGATCCAGAGCCCTGTTAAAGGGGTTGTGGTGAAATAACTTATTACATAGAACCATAATGTGGTCTGTTTTTATTCAAACATATCTGCTCTGAATTTTACATTGAGCTCTCTGGATATCATCCTCCTTGGGTCTACCCATGTGGATTACCTAGTTTTGCATAAACTATATATATATATATATATATATATATATATATATATAGATATATATGTGTGTGTGTGTGTGTGTGTGTATATATATATATATATATATATATATATATATATATTATCTAAGTGATATTTAAATTTTGCTGCTTTTCATGTGCACATGCTGTTGATTTAACAGCAGTCACACAATCATTTGACAATGTCAATCAGTTATTAGAATTATAGAATTAAAGAACTGAGTGTCTTTTTCAAATGCCTGATGATTGTGTGAATGCTGACAAATAAACAATACACGCACATAAAACTTTTAATGGAAGTTATGGGAATGCAGTTAAATTTAAGTATCACTATTTTATATATTGTTCTGAAGTATCTATATATATATTTTATATTTTACATCTAGCTTTATTTTTATAGCATCTTCATTTCATTATATACTTTGCTTAACAAGATATATATATTATTTTATCACTGTGGACATTTCTTATTTGAAATAGACTCTACATTTCTATTACTTTATATGTATATTACATCTATCGGTCTGTACATTTAGGAAATCTTAGTAAAGAAAATGTATCATCTAGAAGGTATTGAACTTGTGTGCTTCTTTGTATAGGAGACTAAGACTTGATAAAATCCTTCAGGGGACAAAATGTGTTGGATAAAATAAATTTCCTTTTTGTCTTTATTCATATTATCTTTTAACAGATACTCTACCTGAAAGTTTTACACACATGTTTACACATACATACATATAGATATATATTGTACTTTTCACCTGTGCAACTATCTTTTTGCTTTTTACTTTCCTGTCAAATCTGATCTTAAAAAGTTTAAATGCAATATCAACCAAAATCTTCTGTTTTTTGTTTTTAATTCTATTCTTTTATTGTCCTTTCTACTCAATCTGTTGATTAATTTGCTTTATTTTTAAACATATTATCAACCCTTTGTGGGTTATTTAAAGCTAAAGCATATTTCAGGCTGCCTGACGATTGCAGCCAGCATGAAACATCCTGTCACCTCTAAGTGTTGACTTCAGTGTTCACTTTTATATTTATATATATATATATATATATATATATATATATATAAATGTGTGTGTGTGTATATATATATATATATATATATATATATAAGTGTGTATGTGTGTGTGTATATATATATATATATATATATAAATGTGTATGTGTGTGTGTGTATATATATATATATAAATGTGTATGTGTGTATATATATATATATGTATATATATATATATATATATATGATGCTGAAAAGTTCTCAAAATTTGACCAAATCAAAATTAGACAACAAAATCTTGTGGGGAATCATTTCTTCCTTAGGCTGAGAACTTTTCAACACCCCTTTGTATGTGTTCAATGATATGTAAATGTAAGAATGGGATTAGAAATTCTCTATATAAACTTGGAGTAAACATGACGGCAACAGATTTTATGAGTTGTGGTTGTTAGTGAACTGCAAAATACTACTACTCCTATTACACATCATGACAGTGTGATTGTGTGTGTGTGTGTATAATATATATATATATATATATATATATATATATATATATTATGTGCCTATGTTCTATGTATAAAAACATATTTAAGACTTCCATGCTGATGTCATATCTTGTACCAAATCCATTCAGAAATATCTAAGCTGTATACAACGACTTTCTCAGATCAATGGTTAAAAAGGGGTTTGATCCAGTGAAGCCCATGGGTCCTGGTGAAAATCATCCATCTTCAAAAACTTGTGGACTGGTATTACATAATCACAAACAAAGAACTGTACCAAATAATAGAAACTACATCATTTGAGGACTTTCAACAACTAAAATAAGGAAAAGAGGAAAGAAGATTTGGAGAATTTGATACTCAAAGAACATATTGAAGGCAAATGGGTCAGAGGAAAGCAGTGAATAACCTAACAAGCTACTGTATATGTTTAGGAGAGATAGCTAAAGGATAAACCTTATTATGAGACACAAAAGAGATGAAGTTGTGGAGAGCCATGACCACCCTCATCCTGAAGGGACAAAGTACATATAAGAAGCTAGAATTTCTCACACACACACACACACATATATATATATATATATTATAAAATAGACATATTATCCCTCGCTGCTAAACCAGCAGCCAGAGTGCTCAATTCTGACAAAGAGCTGTGCTTTAAGCAGCATTGGCAGCCATTAAAATATATATGGGTTCCTGAATGCAACATCAGCTAAATGACAAATTTTATATTTGTATTAATCATACACATACATACATGCACATATTATATGATCATAGTTATGCATATGACAAAAGATCTGTTTGTGCATTAAGTATATTATATATGTAAGTATGATCTAAATATATATATATATATATATATACATAAACTTTGTGCATATGTGTGTGATTATAACCCACAACTATTTCTGCCATTTTAATTGGAATGCTGTGGAAAAAGTTTTTCTATAATTTGGTCCAGATCAATAGTGTTATCAGTTTCTATTAATATCCTGTATAAATATATGTATTTATTTGATTTATTATTCTTTTTTTAAACCCCAAAATATGCTGTATTACCAAATTACTTGCTACCTTTGCAGATGCTTCAAAACCAAAGAGACCGAAGTTTGATGCCAATTAAAATCAAATAAACCAGTAAGCAAAAAGAATAAAATAACTCACCTGTCTTTTTGTTTTCACTTTTTCCTTTTACAAATTTCATTTAGGTTTCTGGAGTTGTGGTAATGGACTTAAGATATGATCCCTTAATATTATTTTCCATTTCGCCTGTATGAAGCCAGGAAATTTCTATGAAATGATTTGGCTAGTATGCAAAATTTAAGGATATCTTTGGTGAGCTCTCTTCAACATTTCTTCATCTCTTGTTTTCTTTCTTGGAGATGTTTGGTATCTTTTTGTAGTTGAACCACTTGGGCTTTATCAAGGCAACTGTGGACAGGATCAGAAGGATTTTTTTTTACTCTTTCCAAAGATAGCAGGTCAGTATAAACTATTAAGTTGTCTTGCGCTCAGGGAACTTAAAGAAATATTTAATCATTCTATCAGGTCCCCACAAAAATAATCTATCTATATCAACTATTTTCTTTTTCTCTGTACACATTTTCTTTACCTTTCTCTCTCAATCTGTTTATACAACGACCACACCCATATATAAGATTAAATTAACTTATTTACATGGAATAATCTACTGAATGTTACTATCAAATCTTACTAAAATATAAATCAGTGTACTGGATTTTGCAAATATCCAGTTTCCAAAAAGATATAATTCTTTATATTCTGTCAATAGTTTCATCCATTAATGGACTTTATCAAGCCAAATATAAGGGCTTTATTTTGCAAGAAATATTTGTAAACAAAAATAAAAATATTTTTAGTTTCTTCAGAAATTCTGAATCTAAAAATACTCATAAAAATACTTCAAATTAACTGAAAGTTAAGAGAACTGTAAAGGATGCTATGTAATTTATATATATATATATATATATATATATATATATATATATATATAAGAACTTCACAAAGCAGCAGATAGGAAGGAATTCAAGTCCTTTGATGGTCTTAAGATTTATGGCACTTCATGTCTGTTTTAAACACACCATCTGTCACTCATGAAGACATTATTGCAGCCATTTTGCAAAGTTCTGAAAGACCAGAAATATCTTTCAAGCCAACTTTACAGGAAGTCTTCAACTCCATCAAACAAATCTCTTCAGGCAAAACACCTGGAATGTACAGTATAGTGGTAAAAAGCTAGTCAAAAAGCTACACAAGCTCTTCAAAGTAATATGGTGGGGGGGGGGGCTTGCCATGTTTCTCAAGACTACAAGGATATCTTAATTCAACACCTATACAATAACAAATGTAATGGAAATGTTTCAGACAAGTATTGTGGAATGTCTCTGATTCCAATTGCTGGTAAAATATTAGCTAAACTGATTCTGAACAGGATTATCAAGCATGTCACTTATGAAACTGTAGATTAAATAAGTCTATTGCTCTCCCAACAGTCACTTGTACAAATCACAATATAGCTGGTTCAATTCACCGTCCTCGCTTTCTTCACACGTCACTACATATAGCCAACGTTTCTGTCCCTGTTTCACGGCTCCAGCACTCTTTTATCAGGCCAACACCGCGGTTTCCCAGCCAATCAGCGTTCTTCGCTGTTATTCTCGGTTACACAGGCAAATTGCCTCCTTCAGTTCGAATAATCAGCACACGACTTGCTATTGGTGGAAGCATTCCAAACTGTACAAAAAACCCTCGTCCTTGCACATACTGCTAGAATGGCTGGACGGGAGAGTAATGCCATTTTCATGAAGCAAACTTGCTTATGTCATGTGTCGCACGTTAAGGTAAGACCCTTATTTTCCTATACACCAGATGCAAGCCACTCTGGCTCGCTTGCTTCTACGGGGCTGTTAACTACACTCCCCTGTGATCTCATGATCACAAAACATACCGTCGCGAGCAGGTCGTTTTTGCCGGGTACTTCATCGAGGGAGTGGAGCAACACAAACTTCATCTTCAGATGAACTGTCATCAGGGGAGCTAGCAGGATGTACCACATTAATATTTTGGACGCTAACAGTTGGGGAGTTGTCTTCCCCATTTGTGTCGTCTATAACAGATTCAGTATCAAGCGAGTGATCAGTGTCTCCTAACGGGGTTGATCTCAAATTTACTAACCGCTCACTCTCTTCAGAATCGCTGTCCTGTGTATCTTTCGGGACCGTTCCCATAAAGGGACGCAAGTCCTTCACATGACGTGGAACTCCATCAATGTGCACTGACTGTGGGCTATTAACCTGAGTCACGTGACCCATTCTAAATTTAGTCGTGCACCTCCCATGTGGAGTTTTCACCCAAACGACGTCTCCCACTTCATATGCTCCTTGAATATTCTGCGATTCAATAGGAGACATAGCCTCTATGCCCCATACACGGGTATGGTACCTATAAAGTGCATCAGCTGGTGCAGTGCTAGGCGAATGATTATCTTTAGGTGTAACGTTATACCAGTAAACCGCCTCCAGTATCGAGCACTGCTTTCTAGCTGCAATGGTTTTGATGCTTCGGTGACTTCTTTCTACTATAGCATTCCCGGCAGGTGCATAGGCACACCGGAACCGCAACCATACACCCCAATTAATCAAAAAATTCTTGAAATGTTTGCACATGAATGCTGTGTCATTGTCTGTCAATATCTCGAGTGGTGGACCCCGTTCATAAAAAATTGCCTCCAACTGCCGAACTACGCTAATAGAATCTTGTTGACGTAGTTGACGCCATATTGCGAACCAAGAAGGCCCACAATCAATAATTGTCAGAAAATGCTTACCACCATGGTGAGTGATGTCTATCGCTAACCTATTCCAGTTGTCCCTCACGTTCAGCTTTCCTTTTCGCCAATGCACTGGAGCCGGGTCAATGGTTTGGCACGCCTCACATTCCTTGACAACGGCTTTTACCACTTCTGACGATACTGAAGGGTCTATCAACCTAACAAAGTACAGGGTCCTTTTCATGCCCGGGTGTCCGGTTTTTCGGTGGACATTAGCCACTTGGCGTGCGTCCACCTTGGTCGTTGCAGTGACGCATACTGAATGCACTGGCTCCGTTTCCTCCTTGTGTAGGTTTAACCACTTTTTTGGCACCCTGGTCAGCCGGTCTGCCAGATTCATGTTGGATTTGACCAGTATTATGTCCACCGTCAAGCTATATTCAGCTACAAACTCGCGAAGTGTGTTTAGCCGTCTCCGCACTAACATTTCCTCAGACGCCTTCGTATTTATTCGAGCCTTGCCAGTTAAGGTGTTCGAAATCCACTGATGAACACATGCTGAATCAGTAAAAAGATGTATTGTTGACACATGCCATTGAAGAGCCAAATTTACACCCTTTATCGTTGCGTCTAGCTCGGCCAAATTGATGTGCTTAGCATCTCCAACCGGGCGTAGCTACGATGCATCCTCAATAACGTTTCCATCTACCTCTAATACGACACCTGTAGCTACGGAACTCGCATCCACTCATACGTTCATTTCGCGGCCACTCACACACCAGTCTCCTCCTACTGGATCGGCCTCGCGTATTGTGTCTATGATGTCGGTTAACATGCAATTAATAGAGGCATTCTCAACTTCGTCATCCCATCCTGTGGTTAGAGCGCTTGCTTGTCATTTCACAAATGCAGTGGCCACTCGTAGCCAGCCGCAAACGGAAAAGTGGCCCACAAGTTTTCCACATAACGAGAATACGCGCCGGCGGGTTATCCTCACAGGGATATCGGGGATTTCTCCACCTCGCCTCCATCGGAGAGTTCCATTGTCACTCCAGACCTGTAAGCCCAGCAACTTTGCTCCGTCTTCTAATCTCGTTGGTTCCTTGCACACTAGTCCGTACTTGGACAGGAGCTCTCTCACACGTGCAACAGGAATGAGACTCTCGTTGACATAAATGTCGTCAACATATGCCGATGTGGCATTCGCAATGGTTTTGTCTTGCGATAATACTGCGTCAATTATGGCTTTCATAATGAGAGGTGCCACATTTAAACAGAAACCCAATCGTGTGAGGCAATATCTTTGCACCTTCACTATGACAGTTTGATAGGGCCACAGCGCCTTCTCCACATGTATTTGCAGATACGCCCTCCGCAAGTCCAACAAAGATACATCGGCCCCCAATCGTCGCCATTCTCGCAACTTATGTGCACAAACCTCCGAGTTAGCAGTATATGGTTCTACAAAACCATTCAACTCGCGGTAATCCAGTACTGGACAGACCTTCTGCTTGCTCTCTTGTATCACTGCCATTAATGGGATTAGACACTTCGGTGGACCAAGTTCGTCTTCGGGGTATGGTTGCAGCCATCCATTATCCAGCCAGGACTGCAGTTCCCTTTCATATTCGTCCCGTGCATAGTCAGGTACTGAATATTCTGCCACTCTATTCTTCAGGGTTATAGGCGGTTGTCCATTGGTCCACTTCCATGAGGCTGTCCATACTTTGTTATGACGGTCGAACTCCACACTAAAGTTGGGTTCAATGATAGAAATAGCAGCACATTGGGGCTTACTTTCTTCTTCAGAAAATTGAACTCTTCTCCCGAGGAATTGATGTGCACTCCTCCTAATTCTTTAATTGCGTCAATCCCAAGAAGAAGATCGAACCCAAGTAGTGGTCCGTCCACAATTAGGGCATCAATGTACACGGATTGAGCACGACTAACATTCAACGCAATATTGCCCTGTCCACGGCATTTTAGTGCCTTACCGTCGGCAGTTAGGACTTGCGTCTTCATTGGTCGCCATTTGCGACATGCGCATTTGCACTCTGAGGAAATGTGCTCAACCTTGTTGCACTGAAAACACCGTATCCCACGGTGGGATCGTCGGGTCTGGGTAGCTGTCTTCTCCGAGTAGCCTTGCCTGCAATCCTTTGCCAGGTGGTTGGGACCAAAACATTTAAAGCACACAATGCCGCCCGTCCGTTGAGCTGCTATATTCGTCTGTTGAGCTGTTGCGGCAACTGACTCATCCGGCTCTTTGCTATCGGTCATAACGGCTCGAGCGTGAGTCAGGATCTGGTCCAACGTCATAGTGTCCATTCTGGATGATGCACGGAGAAGTTGCTTGACTTGTTGCGACAGTCCAGAAACGAAGGCACACGTCATCCATCGTTCAGGCAGTTGGCCGCCAACCAACAAAGCTAGCCGTTTCAGCTCTGCTAAAAATTCGTCTACCGTTTCACCTGGCCGAAATCGTCGTGACACAAACTGATCATACGCAGTGAATGAATCCACCGTATATGCAGTTATAAGGGCCTGCTTAATCTGCTCTGGATCTGACCTCTGCTCCTTTGTCAGTTGCCGATATACAGAGAGAGCCCCGGCTCGCAAGCGCAGTGGCAATAGCCGCTCGACTTTCATCATCTCGCAAAGTTCACAAACCAACTCCACATTTTCAATCCATTCTACAATTGGTAGATCGGTAGCAGCTCCACTGAATTCAGGTATCAGCCTGATATCGAAACTTCAGGTCCTCCATGATTAGAGAAAACGCCGAAATAGCTTGTCGATTAAATAAGTTTATTGGTCTCCCAACAGTCACTTGTACAAATCACAATATCGCTGGTTCAATTCACCGTCCTCGCTTTCTTCACACGTCACTACGTATAGCCAACGTTTCTCTCCCTGTTTCACGACTCCAGCACTCTTATCAGGCCAACAACGCGGTTCCCCAGCCAATCAGCGTTCTTCGCTGTTATTCTCGGTTACACAGGCAAATTGCCTCCTTCAGTTCGACCAATCAGCACACGACTTGCTATTATATATATATATATATATATATATATATATATATATATATATATATATATATGTGTGTGTGTGTGTATGTATGTCTTTAGAAAACTTACATTGCTTGCACATACTGCTAGAATGGCTGGACGGGAGAGTAATGCCATTTTCATGAAGCAAACTTGCTGATGTCACGTATCGCACGTTAAGGTAAGACCCTTATTTTCCTATACACCAGATGCAAGCCACTCTGGCTCGCTTGCTTCTAGGGGGCTGTTCACCACAAAATCTGTATGATTTTAGGTTTGGTAGTGGCAATATTGACATGATCTTCTCATTTTGTCAGGTAGCCGAAAAAGTATGTGAAAAGAACCAGGAGTTTTATATGGTGTTTGTTGACCTTCCTAAGGCCTTCAACACTGTAAATCATGAAGGATTCTGGAAAGTTCTTAAAAAGCTTGGAATCCCAGAAAAAATGTTGAATGTTATAATAATCTTCTTTCACGAGGGGATGAAAGCTGCTGTTGAATTTGATGGGAAAATTCTGATTCCTCTGATGTTACAAATAGCGTCAAGCAAATTTCTCCTGGATTCTATTCTCTTTGCTCTATTCTTTTCAGTAATACACAAATGTCCCTTTGGAGACACGAACAATGGTGTTAAATTTCAATTTCGAATCAGTGGTGTCCTTTTCAACCATCAGCAGTTCGAAGCTAAAACACTTCTTCGAACAAACAAGATGATGTCGCACTTGTGGCAATATCCCTAGAGGAAGCCCAAGAACTTGTCTACCATTTCTTCATTGCATGCAGAGCTTTTGGCCTTACCATAAGCATAAAGAAAATGGAGGTAATCTAGTAGACACCTCCTTGTCCAAAGCTGATTCAAGGTGTTAGACATCATCCACCAGTTCATCAATTCTCAGACACTCTTACACAGATTTATGGGAAGAACTTTAAGTTTGTGAAATCACTTACCTATTTAGGAAGTAAGAAGATTGTGAATGTATCTTTTAATGACAAAATAACAAATCAGATTGCTAAAGTTATAAGTGCATTTAGGAAGCTTTGCCACCAGTTATGGAATGAGAGAGGTATCAAATTGGACAATAATATATGTGTTTATAGAGCAGCCATTTTGACCACATTGTCATATCATGCAAAATCATGGATCCCATATAGGTCCCATATCAATCAGCTGGATGACTTCCATAAAATTTGTCTCCATGTGATCTGTGACTATTTTTGATGATGCATCCAACTCTGATTTTCTCACAAAATGCGACATTGGTGGAATTGGGACTTTCCTGATGCAATCACAACTTCACTGGGATGGTCATGCTGCTAGTTTAAGTGATGACAGAATACCTGAGGTCCTCATGTATAGCCAGCAGGACAATGAACAAAGGACTGTTGGATAGCCATGACTCAGGTTATAGAGACAAACTAAAGGGTAAACACTCAGCTGTCAATGTGCTTCATATAAACTTAAATCACAGCAAACCTTTTCTGATGGAAATTCTTTTTTTTTGGCTTTTGACTATTTTAATCTCAGCTGGATAGGTTACCTACTCACTAGTGAATTTGTTGGGCTTACCATCTTAGACTTGCCTGGTGGTATGAGGGTTCTCATTTTATGAAATACAGCTACTGACCACCTGATGATTGCATGAAAGCACATGAAACTGGAAGTTGTGGTCAGTCACTGCATACCTGTAATTTGACTTAATGTATATATGTATTGTTGATACCCACTGAAGAGTGGATAGACAGGTCTGCCTACATAACCCAGGAATCAAGATGCTGAATGTAACATATCAGCTAAGTAACAAACTTTTATTCATATTAATCCTCTCTCTCGCTATATATATATATATATATATATATATATAGAGAGAGAGAGAGAGAGAGAAAGAGAGAGATATTAGTCATCCACAGACAGACCATTTCACTGTATCACAGCTCATCAGTGTGGCTAAACATCCAATTACCTTAAGCCAGGATCGAAACCAGACTGATTTGACATCACTTGGAGATTTTCCCCTAAGCTATCAACTCTTGGCAGAGAGGAAGGGAAATTTTTACGCATTTATTTTAAATAAACATGCCAGTGTCTCAGAGTGCTCAATTCATAGAAGAGCTTTGCATTATCAGCAGTAGCAGTAACATCAATCAGCTAAATGACAAACATATATATATATATATATATATATATATATATATATATATATAATGGCATTGTACTTTGCATTGGTTGAACATTGACATAAAAATATATTTACAGTATACTTATAATAGTTCCATTCTGTCAGTAATGATTGCATTAATAGATGACCACTGACAATCTCTACTTGATTTTCAGTTTAATCCTATAAAATCATTTCTGATAAATTACAATACAAAAATTATTTGAAATATATTTACATGATACAATATGAAAGCTCTATTCTCTCAGTAATGTTGGCATTAATTTCTGATCACTGTCAATTCTTTTCTTCCTGATTTTCAATGCAAAATATAAACAGACCTGAAACTTGCTAAAACAAATTTTATCTTCAATGTTAAAATCAACAAAGAAAAAAATTCTCAGCTAATATTACTACTGCAATCAAAACCAATCTTATTTTAATAGAATTAGTTAAAAATAAACATTTTGACTAATGCAATAGTTGACAGGTTTTGACAATAAAACAGTAGGATATCGTCAAGATTTCAAAGAATAGTAATGAGAAATAAAAAAAATTATTGAAAAAAAAGACTGTCTCTTAGTAATCCAAATGAATTCATCGAAATTGCATCCATAGAAAATATTTTTCTAAAGGTACATTTTGTTTTCTTTTTTGGAGCTGATTTTTGTTTTTCTGATATGCTCACAGAAGCAGAAGTAATAATATTACTGCTCCTCTTCAGTGGTACTAGTTGATTAGATTGGCATACTGCTGACAGCATTTTTGCATTCCCCAAAGACTTGAATAGAGAGTTTATGTTTAATTGCTACTGAGCACCACCACAGCCAGCATGGGTTTCTGCTGGAGGTTCAGAATGAAATCACAGCTATTCATAGTGTTGAGCAAGAGAAGAGACTGATTACCCCTACCATCTCTCTCTCTCTGACATTAGATTTGAAACATGTATAAAAATAAATGTATATATTGACCAAATTAAGAAATTCCTAATGTTTTTTATATCCATTTGTTTATTCAAACATTGAGTATTTTTTCATTTTTAACATTTGTCATAATATACATAATTATTTTATACCTATATATATATATATATATATATATATATATATATGCACACACACACACACATGCAGTGTGGACAGTGTAATCAACACTGCATGAGAACTCCAATATAATCTTGGCCTGAACATCTTCCTGAAGCTTGACACTGTCACCATACTGTGTTGATTCACACATCCATAGTTATGAATGTTTATTTCAGATTTCATCCTGGGTAAGACGTTAAACTACATCCGCATCCTGGGTAAGACGATAAACTACATCCAACAGCAAGGCCTCTGATCAGGAGGTTTTGAGGAGCGTGGAACCGCCTCTTAATTGCTGGAGTTCCCAGGTCCACCCTGACCCGGGGTGGTAGCACCTGTTAGGGTCCAAGCTATGGGCAAATAGTTAACTATTATCAGCAATACTTTTTTGAAACATCATTACAAGCAATACAATATGGAAGGAAAAATATTACAAGAAACAAATTTTTGACAAAAAAAATATTACCAGCAATAAGAAATTTTGTCGGCATTAAATAACCTATTGAGGTTGATGTGCCGTAAAACAAAATAAACCAATAAACCAAACCTTATTTCAGATTCTGAGCATTTGTAATTATATATATATATATATATATATAATATAATTCTAGTTCATGCTATATATATATATATATATATATATATATATATATATATATATATATATATATTTCATTAAATATGACAGACAAGGTGCTTTAATTAAGTTTAGATAATTTCTCATGCGATCTAATTTTTTCTTTTCAGTAGATAAATTATGTAAGTGTCCAAATGTTTTTTTCGAATGCTTTCAGCCATACATTTAGCCATTTTCAATGTTGAAATATATTAACTGTTAACTAGAAATAGATTATTGTATGTATGTATTTGTATAATGTTTCATTTTCAGAACACAGTTAAGATACTGTGTCCATGTTTATAGTTGATATTATTGAGTGTCGTCTTTTTTGATTTTATTAATAAGGCTTCTATTATTTTTAGTCTTTTCCTAAATGTAGATGATGCTATTAAATGTGTGTTATCAACAATTGTGTGTTATGAATAGTGTCCAGTAGGTCTCCATGAGTATTTAAATCAGACGTAATTGAGCTATGGTCAGAAAGATGTAGTATGAGTCTTCTTGTCAAACATGTTGTAGTGTGGTCTATATGATTGTTTATGAGTTTTTGATTGATCAGGAGCACAATTCGTTAATGGATACTTAAATTCATATATAGTATTTGTTCTATTTCATTTTGTTCTAAGAGATGAATTATTATTTTTTACAAGTTTGGGGCTTGAAATTTTATTTTAATAAATAATTAGTGTAATTTTTTTGTTATTGTCTACTGGTGTTGTACATTTTTTTATAATTTATCTACTGATAAGAAAAAAATTATAAAGGCACATAAGAAATTATATAAAAAACTTAATCAAATTACCTTGTCTGTAATATTTAATTAAACATGCATGAAAGAAGTATTGCTGCGTAAATACACAACATATATATATATATATATATATATATATATATAGCTAGCTAGCTAGCTAGATAGATAGATAGATAGATAGAGACAGACAGACTGACTGAGAACCGTATGTATAATATGGGAAAAATAATAAATATAATAAAAAATATTAAACAAAAATAATAGCAATTACAATGGCAAAATCCCGCAAAATACAGACAATAATTAATTATCAAAGTAAAAACTACTATCCACTTAATAATAAATATCCAATAATAATATAATATATAAAGCAACTGCATCAAATAACATTAACACAGAAGAAAAAATTTATATAGGAGCAACTGAAATAACTTTTAAAGAAAAATTTAATAATAAAATGTCATTTAAAATAGAAAATACGCAAATAATACAAAAAATATCAAAATATGCATGGAGTCAAAAAGAAAAAATATATCAACTAAAATTAAATGGGGAAATAGTAAAAAATTAACCCCAAATAATATTAATAATAGAAAAAGTAGACTATGGTTAGAATAGAATATATAATCAATTTTAATAATCAATTTAAATTATTAAACAAGAAAAATGAATTAATGGGTAAATGTAGACAACTACAATGCAACTTACATATTAATATAGCATAATATAATAAATATAACAGGAAATAAAATAATATAAATGAAATAATAATATAATAAACACTATTCAATACATACATACACTGCGTGCCAAATTATTATCGTAATAACTTCTTTCTAATACTTAAAAAAACTGTCTAATCAATTCACACAAAATTTTCACACAATATTGGCAACACTGACTTGCATTACTGAAATTTTCGTAATGATCTGCACAATGTAAACAAACTGGCGCCATATTTGTTATCAGCACTGTGATTTATATTGATTGGACGGTTTTTGAAATATTAGAAAAAAGTTATCTCAATAATAATTTGGCACGCTGTGTATATAAAAAACAAAACAAAACAAAGATATACATACAAACAAAAATAACAATGAAAAATAAAAATTGAAAAACAATTATGTTTATGAAGGAACATGTGAGCACATGCAAAAACCTGGACATGCATATGTCCCTAACAGAGAAAAAAAAAACGCAAATATGAAAACTGGGAAAAAACATATGTCGACATATTACCATAAGACTTCGAAGTCGGAAAAAATTACAGTTAAGTAATTCTTATATATATATATATATATATATATATATATATATATATATACCACCCACTGTATGTGCATAGATAGATAGATTGGTATTGGCTCTGAGGAGCAGCTGCACACTTCATTGAAAACCTCTCAAGTGTGAGCCAGTGTATCAGTTTCACCATTAGCTTGAAAAAGCCAACCAGTTGGATCATGCTAATGAGCATGATTCAACTGGTTGTCCTATATTAACCATCAAAAACTATAAGCTACAAAAAGTCCATTAATTCATATATCTTGGCTCTGTCATCACAGATAGTGTCTCCCTGATCCCCAAAGTCAACAGGCATATTGGACACTTACCAGTCTGATCCATAGATTCTGTCAGAACAAAATGTTGACCATGTTCATGGCCATGTTTTATCAGCACACTGCTTTATAACAGTGATACCTGGAGACAACTTCAAGCAGGAGTGATGTCATTACAGTTTTTCACCTTTGCAGCCTGACACACATTTTAGATATATAGAGGATCAGATCAAATCACCAACACTCATACCCAGATATCCATGGTGTCCATCCGGCTCTGGCAGCCTGCTTCCCAGGACTGCAGTATATAATAATAATTGACAGTATAGAAAAGGCACTTTCTCTTCATCCATCTGCGAACATCTATGTCTTCAGCAACTTTAATGCTTAACATGACATATGGCTTAAACATTCTAAAAAGGTACTGATGTTGCTTGTATTCAGATAATAAATTTTTCCATTCCCCAATCTCATACTCAAATTATGGATTTCCCTACTCATTTCCCTAGCAAAACTGAGCAACAGGCTTCTCTGCTTGATTTATTTTTACCTCCTCTCCTCACTATTGCCAAGCTTCCCAACACTGCCTTCTTAGTATTTCAGACCACTCTGTAGTATCAATTGATATTTTATTCCAATCATCTATTAAACAGGAACCCCTATCCATAAGACCTTTCCATTACCAGCATATTGATTCACTCCATAATTTTCTTTGTGATGCCCCTTGGACTGACATTTGAAAATTACACCACTGAGTTTTCTTCTTGGGTCAAAGCTGGCATGGACACTTTCATCCCTTTTCAGAAATACCAGATAAAAACCTCAATCCTCACCGTGGTACACAGCAGCATACTCAGCCACTTTAGCATACAGGAAACATTATTTTTGGCTATACTAGTGTAACAGCTCTTGTTACAACAGGTTTCTATTCATTTCTGCTCATAATGGAGCAAAATCCTTATTTGCCAAGTGAATGAAGCACCGCATAGCCTCTAACAACTGGAGGCTCTGTAATAGGGCATTAAATAAGTATAAGGTCCTCCCCACTTCAATCAATTTGAGGTATTATCATCCTCTGCTGACGAAGCTTAATGCTTTGCCCATAAATTCTCAAACTCTACTCTTGACTCACCAGAATATTCTTGCCTCACTTTGAACTGAGTCTCTGTTAAGTGACATACATATAACCCCTTCCATGGTTTCTGCTATTATCTCTAACCTAGATCCTTGCAAATCATGCAGACCGGATGGTATCTCTGTAATAGTCATTAAGAAACATGCTTCCAAACTGGGTCAAGTTCTCTCTAAACAATAATAAATGCCTCACTGACTTCTGCTTTCCTAGTTGCTGGAAGTCATCAGCTGTTGTTCCACTTTTTAAGATCTCTGGTGAGTCATCCAACCCTTTCAACTATTAGCCTTCTACCTCTTTTTGGGAATTCTAGAGACCCTAATCAATGCTGAATTGGTTCAGCATCTATCATTGCAAGGCCTTTTCTCAGACAAGCAATATGGCTTTCATTTCTCCAGGTCAACTGCTGATGTACTGATAAAAATGTGGAAGGAGTGTATCAAGCTGGAGATAACAATGGTAAAGCCTGGGCATTGGACATCACAAAATTTTTTGAAAGGATATGGCATTCAATTTTTCTCCAAAATCTGAAAACTTGTGTTTTCAGATGCTTTTTTTTAAAACTGATCCAGTCTTTTCTATCAAATTGTGAAAAGAAAGTTATCTTGAACGGCCACTCATCTAGATCCTTTCACACTACTGTGGGTGTCTCCCAGGGCACCATTCTTGGTTCTACCACATTTTCAATTTTCATTAATGACCTTCCCAATGACATCAGCTTTCAACTTGGTATCTACAATGATGACACAACCATTAACTCCTGCCTCGACAGTAAGACTGATCAGCCCGACAAGGTCAAAATGGCAGCTGATGTTTAAAACAACCTCAAGTCCATTGTTAACTTGACCAAAAAGTGTCTTGTCAATTTTAACGCCTTCAAAACTAAAGTATTCTCCATTAATAATCTGAAAGACATCAAGTGGAAAGATTATATCAAATCCATTGCTAGGTCAGCTGCTAGGAAAGTTGGTTCACTGTGTTGGGCAAGACAATTTTTTTTAGATATTTATAAGCCTACCATTTGCTCATGCTTAGAATATTTCTTCCATATACGGTCAGGTGTCCTTGCTATTTACGTAAAGCTCCTTTGTAAGATCCAAAGAAGAATCAGCAATTTTATTGGTCCTGATCTGATGGGTCAGTCTTAGTCACTTTCTAAGTGTCAAAAGATTGCCTGTCTATATCTTTGCTATAAATACTTTCATGGTAATTGTTTGGATGAGCTCTTTGCACAACTGAATAGTGAGTTCGATCCTCACTGGGTACCTCAAACTTTCGGCCTTGTGCCACATCTAAGCCAAGCTTAGAATAGAAGGGCTCCTCAAGGTGGTGTAATGGTTAGCAAGTTTATCTTGCTAGATCAGTTACTACTGTATCTACTGTCCTCCTGATTACTCTTTTCTCTTTTGGCTCATTATTATTCATGTTTCTGTTCCTAATTCTTTCACATCCTGAAACCCTTTGTGTTTTAGTGGTGTTACTGCCTTGCATGGGGTGAAAACAATTTAAAAAATATAACTACGGATGGGAGGATTATAAAGAACCTGTTGTCCAAAGAACTATCAAGAGATCATGAAGAAAGCCCCATTTTTTTTTAAAGGCGATCTGCAAATTCATTTCTTTTGGTGGATATTTCTTCAAGCTGTGTTATGAGGATGTATTATGCAAAAGTTGTTAGGTAACCTTTATGGCATCATAAAACAATTTACTCATCACATATCTGTAGACAGACTGATCCCTAGTTTTAAATATTTGTAAATAAATATATTTTTAAGGTTAAAAATAACAAACAAAAATTTTGGCGGTAAAATTGTTAATTGACTGATACAGTTTTGTATTCATTATCAACCCTTTATGTTTAGTTTTTGGTTACACTAAGTACAAAGGGTTGATAAATCATAAAAAAATGATTCAATCAATTACCAAACATATGAGCAATGAGGAAAGATTTTATAGAAAATGAAAACAAAAATGAAAATGTCAGTCAGGAAGAGACAGTTGAAATTTCTGAGACACACGATGAGGAAGGAAGGCTCAAAAAATCTGATACTCACAGGACAGATTGAATGCAAGTGGGACAGAGGAAAACAGCATATAACATACTTGAAGAGTTACATGGATGGTGGAACAGGTTTTAGGAGAAATAACAAAAAGACAAAATTTATTAAGAGCTACAAAGGACAGGAAATTGTGGAGAGCCATGATCGCCTACATCCTGAGGCCACACGGTACATAAAGAACCCTTTGTGGGATATTCATACATTTTGGATTGTAAGAATCATTATTTTCTTTTCTTTTGTGAATGAATGTTGCATTAACAATTTTTTTTGAGAATAATAATGATTTTTCTCGATACAAGTCCTACTCTTTGATCCATAGTTGGGTTGGTGAGGCTATTTAACCCATAGTGGGAGGTTTGGAATTCAGAGCTGACCTTGTCCTAGACCAGTTCCTACTCAAGGCTATAGAATCCAGTTTACCTTGCTATTTAAGCATAGATGGAGGGTTTGGTTTGTTTGTTTGTTTTGTTTTATGGCAAATCAACTTCAATGGGTCATTTAATGCCAACAACGTTTTTTTTTCCTGGTAATATTTTGTTTTGTCAAAAATCTATTCTTGGTAATATTTTTTTCCTCAAAAATGTATAGCTGGTAATATTTAAAAAAAAAAAAAAAAAAAAAAGATATTGCTGGTAATAATTTTTTAAAACCTATTTTTACACATACATAAGGCTTTTACCTCAGTTTTGAGGTTAACTATTTGCCCATAGCTGGGACCCTAATAGATGCTACCACTCCAGGTCAGGGCGAACCTGGGAACACCAGCAATTAATCTCAAAATCACAATTGCACAATAAGATAGATATACTCAGAAATCAGTAGCTGGCCATTATATATATATATATATATATATATATATATATATATATATATATATATATATATATATCTGTGTGTTGTAACAGATATATTGCCTTATCTGCAAATATGCCAGTCCAGTGTAAACAATAAAGTGTAATAACCCTGAATACAAGATAATATAGTTTGCCTAACATGAACAATAACAACCACTCTGGCTCTACGACTTAGAATAAATATAAGACTGAATCTGATCATGTAAGATGATCATAGGTTTATCATTTCAAGACAATGTGCATTTGACCAAAAAGGAAAAAAAAAAAAAAATCACTGTTTTTATAAATTCAATGCACTCTGTTCAGAGATAATAAGAACCATTACTTTGACTACTAATATTGATATGAAAGTAAAGACAAAAGACTCTGGAAATAGGATCAATAAGTCTTATCTTTCAAAAACAGTGTGCATTGAATTGAACAGCAGAGATAAGTTGGCTTCCTTTAATAATATAGGTGAGAGTCTTTAGCATTCTCCACTATGAAGTCAATCATCATTGGGGATTTAATCATCAAGACTCATTGAATCCCAAGAAAAGATAATAAATCATGGATGGGCCATTGGTGATTAAACCAGCTGCCCTGGGGAAGAAGATGAGATGCCCAATAGATTTAAAAACAAACAAGACCTATGAAAGGGCAGATGAACCTTCTGATAAGATCAATAGACATATTAGCACAACATGGTAGACAGCTCAAGAGCTATGTATACAGCCAGTGCAGTGATGACACAGCATTGCTGAATAGAGGGTTTCCTAAACTAATGTCAACGACCAGGTTAGAGGATTACTGCAGTGGAATCAGCAGCCGCATACATATGACCAAGATGAGCCTTCAGGATGGAATTCATTGGCTCTTGTTTAACCTAGAAAGGGATGGGTTCTGACAGGTCTACATGCCAAAGACATACTATACATGAGTGAATACCCTATGCAGCTTTCAGCTTGAAGATTTGGAAATAACTGGTCAATTGCTGAGCTGTGCAGTGATCCAATGATCACACCTGGATATGACACTGATGATAAGCTGTTATTATACAAGTCAATGTTTTCAGAAAAAAAATGACTATTAACCAAGTGATATTTGAAACATTTTTCAAGATATATTTGTGTAGGCTTCAATTTATCCTTATAAAAATACTGCTACAATCCTGTTTTGGAAGTGTCAGTCTTTATCTTGCAAAGTGCAACATACATTTTTACTTATAAATGTATCCATAAAATATATATACCCAATGTTGGATGATAAAAAAACTAACCAGGTGTATATCAAAGTCTCAGACAAAAGACAAGATAAACTTTGGACAAAATGGATTTTTACTTTTTTCTTTTTATTACCCAAGCAAGGGAATAAAAGCCATTAGGATGAAAGGGGGTTAAGAAACAAACAGGACAATAACAGAACAGGATTCAAGAAGAAAACTGATATTGCATTTACATTTTCAAAGACTGTAGTTGACAGGAAAGCAAGAAGTAATAAGAGTGCCACAGGTGGGAACTGTAAGAAAAGAAACTATTAGAATAGAACTTATTGTTACATTGAGCTAGTTCAACAGTAAAACAATGGGATCTAATCGCCAATCTAGTACTACATTTAAATTCATAAGGTTGATGTAATAAAAAGGAAAGCTCATCTGAGCAATTGCCATGAAAATATTTATTGAAAAGGCACAGAGAAGACATTATGGTAGTAGAAAAATGAATGTGAGAAAACAATGTTTTTTAAGAAATTTTTTTCCTTTTTAACAGAAAAGAATAAATTTTTAGGATTTCTTACTTTTGAGTATGCAATATACAACTGCCCATATATAAATATTTCTCTCTAGAGCCAATTCTAACTTTTTGAAGCATTTGGTCTTGTGATTTGTTTATAGTTCTCACAAATGAAGGTTGAACAGGAAACTGGATTTTTGTATATATAAACTATGCAAAAACTAATATTGCATTTTTATTAAATAAGTATTTGTTATTTTAATCATTAAATTGATTTTAAAATAGGAGTATTTTGTTAGTTAAATAATAAAACTTAATTTTTACCAAAAAATTAATGAAAATTTATTGTACTAAGCTATGCACCCTAGTAAAAACAATTGTACTTTGTATCTCCTTACCTCTTTGCACTTCTCCTCAAAACTTAGTTTCAATTGGTCAATGTATGGCTATTTTAGATGAACAGACAGATGGACTAATGGAAGTCACAGAATTTTATATATAGATTACTTAAAGCAGGTTGTATTGTTTCCCAATGACTTTTGTTTGAATATTGTTTCCTATCTTCATAAACTTCTCTTTTAATGACGGACTACAAGTTTTCTATTGGATGAATATCTGAAGAGCTTGGGTTGACATTCCAATAATTTGGTACCTTCGAAACCTTTTTTAGCAAGGTGGATGACAGGAAGTTTTTCAAAATGTAAACAAACTTTACCATGCATGTATTCTTTACCTTGAAGCTTCTTGGTTTTGAAAACATCTTTTCCAAAATCTGATACTTGTTGAAGAATGACGATCAACATGCCAAGTTGCACTCACAGGGAGACATATTTTAACTGACTGTACCCCTATAAGACATAAATACTACAAGGAAAACAACATGAGAAAACTATTTGAAAATACTGAGACTGTCAACATAATGTCCTGCCTTTCAAAAAAATAGGTTTATACCAAAACATGTAACACATACAATATATCATCTATAAACAATCTATCTATAAAACATACATCTACCCTGAAAGTATAAAAATATGTGCAAAGTATTTGTAGTTGTTTCCAAAATATATTTAGTTGAAGCCATAAAAGCCATATTCCAGCATTAAATAATCCATTAGGGTTGATAGGCCACTAAACAAAATAACCAAATGATTTATCCAAGATCTTGTAATAATTCTCTGAATTTATCTTGATTCTATCACTTTTGAAGGAACTTGAAGTGTTTGTGAAGAAAATGTTTAAAGATCAATATAAATTAAGATTTGATAAAATGAATAAATGAGACTTTCAAATTATGATGGACATTCAATTAATTAATCAGTTTCAGACAAAATGAAAACCTCATATTAAAAAATATTAACAATATACAATATCTCTACTGAGTGGGCATCAACATAAAATAAAATTTAATTAGCATTATAGAAAAAGAAAATTTACACAGCATTTAAAACATTTATCAAATTATTGATCTGAAAGTTTTTAGCTTTTAACCATGTATAGTTATTAAGTTATTACAAATTTTATACTCTTCAAGTAACATACATTTTAATTGAGCCAAGCATTTTTCTGTGAGATATTCACATATATTATGTTCACTACCACATCTGCACCCCTTTGTATAAATAAAAGGCACGGTATCAAATAGCCAGGCAAAGTACAGTTCAAGTAGCAGTTGGAGTAATAGTTTGAGCTGAAGTAGTAAGAGGAGTTATTAAGAAATCTCTCAGAGTATAGTATATTTTCTGTCATATGAAAATTGTTTTTATGAGAAGAAACTGGACTAAAAAAACAAAAAAAAGAATTTTTTTAAAGGACCTCAACTATTTCTGGAATATAAAAATTTGAATTTAACAACTTTATTCTTTTCCTTTATCTTTTTTGAATGTTGAATTATTTTACAGGGCAAAATTTACACCCCATCAACATTCCAGACTTATAATTTTATTAGTTAACATAAAAACCCAAATTATTATTCTAATTGGTGTTGGTTATCTATTTCCATGAGTGATCCAAGCAAGAGTCCAGTTACAAGATTCATCCAAACTATCTACACATTACTAAAAATTACTGTAATAATGATTTTTTTTTATGTACCCAGTCAGTTATGTGCTATGTGTGATACATGCTTAGGCAACCATCTTTCAATACATGACTGACGAGGCAGTTTTTTCCCCCCACTGTAGGTTGCCATTTCTTTCTGCAGTAGACCAGTTGCCATCCAAGGCTACTGAACACAGTCTGTGCTGCTATTTACCCATAACTGGGGGGAGGAAGAGGATTCATAACTTTCCCAAGGGTATTAGCATGTAAATGAATGTAATGGATCTGAGTAGAATTCGAACTTGGCTCTCCGATTTCTCAATCCGAGCCACTATCCATTACTCTACTGTGCCTCCTATGTACTTCTGCACCAAATTAAGCACATTTCTCTTTGATTTATTTAAAGTTGGTAGTTTTTTTGCATCTCAAGATACTGAATATTAAATTGTATTTGTTGGTATTAATGCTTCATCTGTTGATACTGACCAATTTGATTGCAAAAGCAACTTGTCTAAAAGCATTATCTTCTAGAAATACTGTTTGATCTTTCTTTTGGTTTTTGTTATTATTATCTCTGAAATTCTAAATTAAATATCAGTGATTATACTATTTCTTCTCCCCAAAGCTATGGATTAAATGTCAACCAAGTCTGTCATGTTTACTTTGTACTAATGCCTTAATGTCTCTTTTCCCTTATCTATGGGTTAAATAGCAGGGTTAACTGGGAATGCTAGCTTTGCATGGTAGCCAGTCAAGGAGAAGGAAAACTGAATTCAAAACCATGGAAAATCACACAACTATTTTTTTTAAGTTATAGAAAAGGAATCTGTGGAGAGCCATGATCATCTAAATGGCATTTAAAAAAGTAAAATGATGGTACCAACAGGGTCATTCATGAATAAAAATCTTTTATTTGTATTATGTGAGATATATTTTTTAATCATTTTCAGAAAGGATAATAAAAAGAACAGAATTCAGAAAACATAAGATAGTGATTGATATTGCAGTTAAATTTTGGAAGGGAAAAGTCAGAGGCCAAAAGAGAGTTCCACAGACAAGAAGCGTGAGAGAAATTATTAGAAAAGAAATTACAGTTGCATCTAGCAATTTCAATAGTAAAATGAGGAAAGCTATTTGGTAATCTAGTCCTATGCTTAAATTCATGAGCTTGAGGAAAGCTCAAGAGAACAATAGCTATGGAAATATTTATAGAAAAGGCAGAGGGACACAACTGAAGCTGAGATGACAGGTCAGGACTGATAATATTACAGACCCATCTTTGGATTTTGTCAAGAATCTCAAGATATAGTAGCAGACCAGATGTGCCAGCAATATTCAATGCACAGGAAAATGGTAAATTTATAAATGTGCAAGATGGATTCTGGGGAAAAAATCTGACATAGCACAATGAACCAAATTTCCTAACAGCAGACCTAGGAATTTATTCAGTATAATTGTTCCACATCATCTCAGTGGGAAACTCAAGACCAAGAAGGTACAAGGAGTTGCTTTCCCAGAGGCTAGAATCAGCTATGCTGATAGAATGGGAAAATTGATGTCTAAGATGCCTAGCAGCAAGTAGTTTTGTTTTAGAGGCATTAGAATTAACAAGCCACCTTGTGCTCCAGTTAATAAAAGATTGGTCATTTTCAAAATCTGCTGTTTTAATTTATCGATATATATTTATTTAAGAATATGTTGAACTGCCATTGAGCTATTGTAAATATTTTTAACCAAAACACATTAACTGAAATTCACATCAAAATTCTACCAACATTGTTAAATTTTATTATGAAATCATTAACTTGCATCATAAAATCTGATACAGTATATAGAGTCTAGTTTGAAAAAAAATGGAAACTCCAAGATTTGTAGGTGGTTTCAAAATGCCTTCATATTTTTAATTTTTTTATCCTGAATTCTAAGAGATTATTTATTCATTCAGAAGATATCGTAATCCCTGATTCTATATATAATGCATACTGCTTAAAATCAAAATCCTTACAGCTGCCAACTTTAATAAAAATCTATAAATCAAGATACTTGCTGGTTTCTTAACATCTTACATTTTTCTTAAACAGTGATTATAATTTTAAAAATCATTTTTCTGGACTTGGATCCATTAATGATTCTATGAGAATCAAAGCTCAGGTTATACAATCCTAATAAATACATAATAAATTTAAATGCAATGCCAATTATTATCTTCTAAATTCCTGTTCTTTTATTGATCTTTCTCTTTATCTCCTTTCTCTTCTTTATTTTTCTCATATTCTCTCACACTCAGTAACCCTTAGTGTCTTAGTGGCTTTATTGCCTTGCCAAGGGTGAAATGATTTTGTAAATATAATGATGGAAATATGACAGTAAATATAAAAGTGGACATTGATATCAACACACAATGGCTATAACTGAAATGCAATTTTCATGTTTAAACACAGTTTTCAGGCCAGGTTACACTATTCCTGATGCTGAGCACTTTACCCATAAATATAGTATACCTTTAAAATATATTTTTATCATATTTAGTTCCTGACAAACAGAGCAATTTCACTACATTTATAACCTTCCATATACTATATTGTATGAACTACAATTTCTTAACACACACACAGACATGGGGTGTCAGGTATTGACTGACATTACACTTGAATATTTGAAGATTATAGTCATTGGGGAAGCAAGCTAGGGGAAGGGAGTTCCACAGATGACAAGTTCAGGAGAAGAAGAGATGGTTATATTTAACCATTTTGACAGTGAAAGGGTTGGAGCGAGATGCCAGCCTGGTAGCTTGTTTAAATTCATGTAGTCAGGGAACCAGCGAAAGTAGCTCATTGGAACAGTTGCTGTGAAAATAGTTGTAGAAGAAACAGAGGGAGGCCAATGCATATCTGTGGGATAGCAATTGTAGACTAGATGCTAGATGAGGACCTATCATTTTGCATATTTGCCTCTGGATTCTGTCAAGGACCTCAAGACATATAGCAGCAGCACCAGAGCATATGTGGCAGCAATATTCCATGAAAGACTGATGGTTGATTTACAGATTTGAAGGATGGACTCAGACAAGAGAAAACTTTCTGGCATAACACAGAGAGCTAAATTATTTTAAACTGAAACATTGGGACATGCAAGTTTCAATATAACAGTTTATTATATATATATATATATATATATATATATATATATATAAGGAAAATTGACAAAACAGAAAAAATTGTTGTGCAGTCCATTTTGTCCTTTAATACTTCAGACTAAAGTGATGTTTCTGTTGATGTAACTACAAATATGTACAAGGTCAAGGGGGGAAGATAATATAAAGTTTTTTTCATTATGCACAGATATGAATTACTGAAAATGTTGTGACACTGAAATTTTCAAGCTTTCAATTAAGGTTTTGTTAACATATAAAAATTTATATATCAATTTCTGCCTCATATATTTCTTTTTTAGGCATAAATTACAGACATAATGTTTGTAATTTATTCAATCAGACATGCCTAAAAGAGAAATCCTCTGCACTGTTCTCAGATTGACACCTTCAAACTCTGAAATGTTCCTATTGGAGGTTTCAGCATGAATAGCATGCAGTACAGTATGCTGTTTTCAAATTTCTCGCAGAGTGAATTGCATCATGTTGCTCTTTTTCTCACGTATGCTGCCCAACTGGCCCTACTATACTGTGCAGTTGACAAAATCAAAAACAAACAACATGGATGCATGAAAGTAAAATTGTAAATGGCGACAATTTACCTATCTCACCTTGTACAGTCAAAATTAGATGATTACATACATTTGCCAAAGGCATTTAAACTATTTTTTAACAATTCCACACATTTCCTCTCATGAAAGATTCCATCAAGATATTCCTGGACATGGACAACAGGACGAAAACAGTCTGCCCCATAGATTAAATAAAAAGGTCACTTCAAAATTCACTGAAGGTTAACTAGATCAATAATCATGTGATGAAGGCCAGAGGGTACAATGGCTGAAACCTTGGGATAACAACAACAAAGATTGGGATAATAGTACTTGTGCAAATAATGTACAGAAAAAAAAACCTTATCTACTTCAGATAAAAGTTTTATATATTCAAGACTGAACATGAAACAAACATGAAAGGCTGAAAAACCTGGTCTAAAGAGATTAATGCATTGCATTTATTCTTGTAAATGGTAATAATAACAGGTATAATCTTGAAATGATTCCCTGAAGATGATCCAATTTTCCTCTGCCAATTCTTGGCACTGCAAAGAACTCCAAAGATAGAAATGCCCATCAGAATCCAAGAAGAAACTGGCAGACATTTTAATGATACCTTCCTTCTGCTAAAAAGACAGGCATATAAAAAACATGATCGAGCAAATCAGCAGAGACATCTGAATGAAAAAATGAGGAGTGGGCAATGAAGAAAGAATAATAACAACATAAGAGGAGGGGATAGAAAAAAAGAGTGAAGCGATGGAGAGGCAGAAAAAGGAAGATGAGATAGAAGTGAGAGAGAAAGAAAAATTATGAGAGAGGAGAGAGAGGTTAAGAAAATGAAGAAAATAGAGGGTGAAAAGAAGAATGATAAAGACAAAGGAAAAAAGACACAGTAGTTGAAGAAGAAAGAATGAAGAAGAAAGAGAAAGAAATGAAAAAGGAAAGGAAAGATGAATGTGTAAGGGAAGAAGAAACTAATGAAGAGAGTTGAGAGGGAATGAGGAATGACAAGAGGGAATGAGGAACGATGAGAGAGAATGAAGAACAATGAGAGGGAACAAGGAACGGCAAGAGGGAATGAAGAATGACGAGAGGGAATGAAGAACAATGAGAGGGAACGAAGAACGATGAGAGGGAACAAAGAACGACGAGAGGGAACAAAGAACGACGAGAGGGAACAAAGAACGACGAGAGGGAACAAAGAACGACGAGAGGGAATGGGGAAAAAAGGAATTAGAAGAAAAAATGATGAAGAAGAAGGCAGTGGAGAAAGAAAATGAAATGAAGAGAGAGGAGTGAGAGTGAAAGAATGATGAAGAGAAGCAAAGAGAAAGTGACAGTGAGAAAAAAAAAGCAGATTCCAAAGCAATATTCCTATTATATCACTATTGGCTGCTTTTACCAAAGAGCCTGACTCTGCTGGCACCAAATTGCTACTGTCAATGACAAGATTACTCCAAGGTGGGCTTCAGGTGGTGACTGGTCGGACAGGTGGGTGGGTTCTATAAATTGATTCTTTCTCCACTCCCAATACCCATCACCACTTTCACTGACATACCTTGAACCCTGTCAGCTGGTGTTTCTGCATCTTTTCCACCCTAGATGTAGCTACTAGGAGGAGGTTCGAAATATTCAGCAGACATTTTGCCATTAATGGCAGAGGCCATAACCTGGCTGGGTCATGCTTCTCAAGCAGTTTCTTTTTTTCACTGTCTCCATCAGTTCCAGAAACACCAGTTGTAGTGGCAGCAGTGGCAACTTTTGAGAGATCTTTTGTTGACATTGGTAAGAAAAAGCAATGTAAATTATTCAGAGTGGAAAAAAAAGAAAAAATAACAATGTTAGAATCACAATGGCCTGTGCAGAAAGTAGACTTAACCAATAATCATGGCACCAGAGATCTCAAAGAAAAGAACAAGATAATAGTTGGCTATTTATTTCTAAATATGGCCATCTGTTAGAATGACTAGCTAATCCTTCTTGCAGATGCATACTCAGGCATATTTGTGTTTCTTATAGTTTATATTGAAACTATACCAAGCAAACATTAGTTACAGTTTCTGGGAGAGAGATGGGGGCATAATCTGGCATAATCTGTTGTTAAATAAGATCACTGTACTCAAACCCTAAGTCATGATGTCTTGTCACTTGATGCTAAGACAAATATTGACAATTTCCAAACAGCTTCATCTACCCAATTTTATGCATGAGCCTTCAATTGAACCATGGTATGTCTTTACAGGCACTCATCAACTATATTGCATGCTGGTATCAATTCTCCATATTGATATTATAAAGAAGTCAACACTTTAACAAATATACCTTGGTGAGATTTGAACCTGGGTTTCATCATCAGAACAGTAATTCACTAATTCATATTAGACTATAAGAGTAATTATTAGTCTACATATTAGGAACAGCAGACTAATTCATAATGTGGCTTTGGGGTTGCCCACCAGATGTACCTGCAGCGACATGAATCCATGCATGACATGGCACTGCAAATACCCTGAGAGTATGTGACTGTTGACAATACCAGCCTCTCAACACACTACCAGAGTTCAGGCTCCTTAGTACCAGTCAGGATGCACCAACCATAAAACTGTCAATCTGGTACACTCACAATGAAAAGTCAAAACCCCTGATCAGTCAGTTAAATGCCATATGTGATGCACGTTTTGATGATCATGTCTCTTCCAATTCAGGACTGACTAGGCAGGAAATTTTCTCACAGAAGGTTGCCATTATATTGTGCAATACACTGGTTGTCAACCAAGGCTATAGCATGTAGTCTATTCTGCTATTCAACCCATAGCTGGGGAGAAGAGAGAGATTCATGCTTTTCCCAAGGATATTTATAT
>OZ010575.1:55607298-55641159 GCA_963932145.1 Acanthosepion lycidas
AGGCTTTGCATGTAAACAAAAAATAGAGCAACAAGAATTATCAAGAGAATACATGTCATTGTGTGTAGAATTCTCCAGAGACTAAATGTGTATCGCCCAAGAATAGAACAAGGAGTATTCTCTAGGGACTAAATATTTTTGTGTAGAACAAGAATTGATAAAAAGAATTCTTTGTCTTTGTGTATAGGCCAAGAATGGTCCAAAGAGAATTCTCTCAAGACTAAATGGCATTGTTTATAGACAAAGAATTTAACAAGAGGAATGCTCCAAAAGTCTGTGTGTAGGCCAAGAGGAGAGCAATTGGAATTCTAAATGCGATTTTGGATATGTTTGTAGTGGACTGGTTACCACTATGGATAGTCGGATTGGCATTCTTTGCTGTGTCCCTTCAGTATATATTGTTCATGGCTGCCAACAATTTCTTATCCTTTGTAGCTCTTATTAAAGTATGTCATTTTGATATCACTCCTAATCCCTATTCTGCCAACCATTTATAAACGCTCATTAGGTATGTCATGTCTTGCTTTCTTTTGTCTCTCCGACCTTCAATATATCCCATGAGTGTCCAAAGCTCACTTTCTGATGCTATATATAAGTATCCTTTTTATTCCTAGTTTCTTTAAAAATGCATCGTTGTTCACATGTTCAGTCCATGGTATTCTCAATATCTTTCTGTAGGAACACATTTCTGTTGCCTCATGTCTATTCTACATTTGTAAATCTGATTATCCAGTATTCCGAGTTATAGGAAGACTAATGAAACTGCAGTGTTCTTGACCTATTTCCGGTCTAATGCTGCTGTCATTGGCATATCAATCATATTAAATTCCAGCCAATGCCATTGCATTCACTTTTGCACCAAATGTTTTCCAGAATTTGGACGAAAAACACTCTTGGAGAAGGACAACTCTGAAGTTGGTTGGGCATGGGTTAGCAACTCTGCCCTATATAATATACCTGCTATGGAAACAAGAACAGCAATGCCTATCATTTTTGAGGCTGTGGCCCAATATTACTAAGGGTTTAACATAACAAACACCATTGTGTTAAGGCCAAGAATAGAATAATATGAATTCTTCAGAGTCTAAATCATTTTTTGTGCAGACTAAGTTGATAATGAGAATTTTCCACAAAGAAAATGCCATTGTGTGTAGAATGTTCTAGAGACTAAATGGCATTTTTTATAGGCCAAGATTAGAAAAATAAGAAATTTTAGAGACTAAATGTCATCAGTGAAAAGTAGGCAATAGCCTAAGCACAGTGCAGAGGAGAAAAAGAAGACAAGGAGTAAATATCAAAAAAGAGATGTTATATAGTTAAAATCATTTGGCACTTACCCTGTAACCTAGCATAACTGTTTTATTTAGTGCTGAATATATTAATAGTGTTAAAGAACGGATTGAAATGGTTCTTCAATAATCACTCATCTCCGAGAAATACAGGTACAATTTTATTAACAATTTTAACTTTTATAATTGAGTAATTATCCAACTGTGTCTTTTTTTGAACTTCTCAACTTTAAATATAAATGCCCCAAGCATATGTATAGATGACAAATTCCCCAAGCATATGTATAGACGACAAATGCCCCAATCATATGTATAGATGAAAAATGCCCCAAGCATATGTATAGACGACAAATGCCCCAAGCATATGTGTAAACGACAAATGCCCCAAGCATATTTATAGACGACAAATGCCCCAAGCATATATATAGACAACAAATGCCCCAAGCATATGTGTAAACGATAAATGCCCCAAGCATATGTATAAACGACAAATGCCCCAAGCATATGTATAAACGACAAATGCCCCAAGCATATGTATAGACGACAAATGCCCCAAGCATATGTATAGACGACAAATGCCCCAAGCATATGTATAGACGACAAATGCCCCAAGCATATGTGTAAACGACAAATGCCCCAAGCATATGTGTAAACGACAAATGCCCCAAGCATATGTATAGACGACAAATGCCCCAAGCATATGTGTAAACGACAAATGCCCCAAGCATATGTATAGACGACAAATGCCCCAAGCATATGTATAGACAACAAATGCCCCAAGCATATGTATAAACGACAAATGCCCCAAGCATATGTATAAACGACAAATGCCCCAAGCATATGTATAAACGACAAATGCCCCAAGATTATGTATAGACGACAAATGCACAAAGCATATGTGTAAACGACAAACGCCCCAAGCATATATATAAACAACAAATCAAAATGTATTTGATATATTTACACATATTTTATCTATAATATATATCTACAGATAGCCTGACTCTTGATAAATTCCTTTTCTTTATTATCTGTTAATTGCCATTGGAAAGATAGTGGAGTGGCCGCATTCTTCATAGAATTAGCATTTCTTCATTATTAGCATTTCCTTGACTAGCTTCCAGCCAAGGTTAGACAGTCCTGTCTACTCCTATTTAATCTGCTGAAGAGAGAAAACATGGTCCATGTCTTTCCTCAATTATGTGAATGAATGGCAGAACAAGGATAAGACATAGTAAACAGTTGTAAGTTTTATAGAGCAACAAAGGACAAGAAGATGTGGAGATCCATTATTACCCACATCCTGCAAGGTCATGGTACATAAAAGAAGATAATGCTATTTTCTTCTTCTATGTCCCATGCCTCTTCAAGATGTTGGTGATCATAGCTCTCCACAACTTCATGTTCTTTGTAGTACTTAGTAAATATTATCTTTTTGCAATATCTCCTAAACTTTGTTCTGCCATCCATTTACACTAGTTCATTATATGTAATATAACTGTTACTAAACTTGGCTAACTGGTTAAATGCATCTACTGAATTGAAACCATGAGCTTCTTAAGACACACAGTGCCAAATGACATTAATTATGCAATATACATCTCCTTTAAGAAATTTGCAACTTGTTTCCATTTTGTACTCGGCATGTTGCTTTGACTAATATCTGGTTTCCAGAGATGCTAAACAGTCACTGAGAAAACCCTGTTTTTCTATTCTTGAACAATACATGTCAGAAAAAATATGGTACTGAAAATATTAAAGAAACCATAGTAACTACATGACAGTGATTTAAAGAAAATTTATATTTCTTATGGGTCCTTTACAGAAGAAGTCGTTTTACATTCAATGTCAAATGTCTTTATAAGAACAGACACGTTTCTATAAAAGACCCAGAAGAAATATGAGCATTTTTTGCAAAGAAACTGTTATAAATTCTTTTCTACAATTATTATTTTACTATATACTATACTATTGAAAAAGTCCGAACACAGTGTTTTCATGTTATGTTAGTGCAGGCAAAGTTTTAGTAAAGTCATTTGGTAGAAGAATGGATAAAAGGTCAACCAGACAGTGAGAACAAATTCAATAATTCCTAATTTCACAAAAAAAGATCTAACTTCTTTAAAATGATACAGATATATTCTGAAGTTTATATTATTTTTTTTTTTAAAGAAACAAAAATCAGTTTTTCTTTTTTAAAGTTATTCTTTTAAGACATTAAGTAAATATTAGTATGATATGAAATCTAAAAAAAAAAACAAAAAACAACAAAATTAACAAAAAACAAATTGTTATTTGGGGAAAATGTCTGCATATGTTCTGGATCCAAACAAGCAAATTCATATCAATGAAAAAATACATTATTTTTTACTGACTGAATTACTTAAAGGACTTTTCAATGTATAAGCATTTATGGAGCTTAACTTACTTTTGGTAGAAGTCCACAAGTATGAAGAATCTTAATGAAGATTCACTTTATTAGTAATGGTTTGCATGACTAACTATTACAAGGTCCAAGAGCCAGTCAAGGTAGAGTGTTACTCAATGAAGTGTGTGATATGAACATAATAGAAGAAAGTACCAAATGAAGATTCCAAGGATATGCTGGATAGATAACAATTGACCATAGACTTGAAGATTGTAGTATTATGGGAAGCATCCACATGGGATGTTCAATAGTTTTCTGAACACGACTCGTATTCTCAATTTCTAAGCCATGATGACTTGATCGCTTCCAAACATTTCCTTCTACGCAATTTCACTCACCAGGCTTGTGACAACATATGGTATGTTTTTCAGGCACTTTCCAAAAGTGGTACATGCTGTGATCAACTACCCAAGCAGAAAACATCAAGAAGTCACCTCCTTTACCATGGTGAGATTCAAACTTGGATCTCATGGTCATAACAAAGATGGTCTAACTACTCAGTCACACACTCATATAAAAAAAGACTTCCAGGTGCTCAACGATGATTTGCCTATCCCTGAAAATGTTGGACATTTAAAATAGTATTTTAGTGAAGAATCCAAACATCAGAAATGAAATGCTACAGGTCCATCCCATGCATCTCTCACAAAGACCACATCACAAAGTGCCAGACAGCATCAAACAAGAATCAGGTGTGTTGAAAGACCTGATAATGACAATCAAGAGCAGAAAGTTGATATCATATGGACATATAAGAGCAAACAATCTTTCTATTGTCATCCTACAAGTTGCTGCAACAAAAAGTAAAATAGGCAAACAAGAAAAAAAATATCAGCTGACACTGTCATTGAGTGAACTGGAAGATCATTCACAGAAATTCAGACATTGGTATTCAACCAAACCATCTGGAAGTAGGTGGCAAGGTATTCGGATATGCATTGACCCAATGCCTGGTTGTACACTGATGATGATAAGGATGATTTACCTATCCTTGGGAATCTTGGACATTAACAGCAGAATTACAGCAAAGAATCCAAGGATTGGAAGTGAGATTCTACAGAATCATCATTGACATTTCCTGTATAGACTACATCACAAATGAGAAAAGAAACTGGCTCACTGGGAGATCAGAACTGCCATTAAGAATAGGAAGTTGAAATGGTATCACCACATCACAAGATACAAAAATCTTTCCACTACCATCCTAAAAATTACCACATTAGGAAAAAGAAAAAAGTAGAAAAAGGAAAAAAATTGGCTGACAACATTGCTGATTGCACTGGGAGATCATTCACATAGACTCAGATATTGTCATGCAACTGAGTCATATTGAGGGAGCTGGTCAGGTGCTCAGTTGTGCAGCGACCCTGTGGGACGGATGATGATATAGTTTTATGGAGAAAATTAGACCATATCTTCAGTTTTAGTCACAGGTCAGATTTTTACAGGTCAGAGTTGCCAGATCCATATCCATAGTTCCTTTCTTATCTGAGCTTAGGATTATACTTTTTTATTGTCTTGTTTCTTATTTGGATTACCTTTACATGCCTAAGGGACTACAGCTGGATGGAGAAATGGGTTCATTCTTTTCAAATGGGCACTATTATGAAGTGAATACAAACTATCTCAATCAGAATATGAACTCAATTTCCTATTTCAAATTAATGATCTTGGGAAACTCATTTCTTCTTCCCCTATCTATGGATTAATCGCAGAGTAGAATGTACTTTCTAGCTTTGGCTGACAACCAGTCTAAGAGAACTACTACTCTGAATTCAAAACTTTGGAGAAGGCAACAGGAAACTACTTTTCTGTCTTTCCCCAAGAAGTCATAGTAATTTAGATAATAAAGAAAAGGAATCTGTGAAAAGCCATGATCGTTTGTATCATAGCATTAAAAACAAATTTAAAAAAAATGAAGTATATTATGTCACATTACTTACACATAATTAACATAGATTTACACATGTCTATCAAGGTTGATAACTGTGATTTTTACACGGCCTTTGTGCTGTTGACTTGTCTGCTACCATATGGCTTCTTCCCCATAGACAAAATTTTGCAGTAGTTACTCTATCTACTTCTATGACAAAAGTTTGAACAAGCTCTATTTTTTGGTGCCATAATCTCAGACCATCACAATCAAGATCCACCTGGTGACATCCACAGGGTTGACTCACCCTCATTCCTTATATATTCCATTGGTAAGATTGATGTTCCATTCAGATATTTTTTTTCCAAGAAGCACTACTTTATGGAACAGACTCCCATGTAAATATGACCATCTTAATCTCCTCTTACTTTCCTATCAAACACCTCTTGGGTCTTGGTGAACTTTAGTTAAACTCTGACTTTACATAATGGAGGCAATATATTCTATAGGTTATGATCATAACTGTTCTTATATTCATTTATCCTATGGATTATATAGTTATTATAATGTGAGGTACACATTCAAATCCATTAATTTAGCACAATGACTAATAAAGGAAACCTTTAGGATGTTGGGTTTCTCCAACTTATGACCTCCCATTTAATGTACTTGTAAAATATAAAAAATTAATCAGTAATTTCTTATGTTTTCTGTGACAAGATAGATGCAGACAGCAAATAACTTCAAAAATTACATTGAATAAAGAAAATGAGTTTATGCGAAAATAAAGATCACTTTCTTGTTGGTGGTTTCCATAGATAAGCAGGTCTTTCAGAATGTCTTCTAAAATGACAGTGTTTTGGAAGTCATTATGAAAAACTTAATGAAATGTGTTTGTTGCGTGATATTTTTTGTTAGCTTTAAACAATTCTAAAAATGAAAACATCTTAATTTTTGCTTTAAAAGAAAAAAAATAATGAAATAAATATGCTTTGAATAAAGTTAATGTCAAAAGTGAAAATGAAATAGCAAAAACATCAATTTAATTTCACTCAAAACAAGCAAAGATATTGGATGGTATGTTGGAGTCATGAAAAAGAAAGTGTTAAAATGATACTTTCTTTTATACTTGTGGCTGGCTTCTTGAACCCTTTGAGCTACGACTGAACTGACGATATTAAAATATAATCTGCCACTGTTTCTTTTCTTGGATAATTGCATGATATACATGAAGAGAAAAATTCTTGGTCTTGCTAGAAAATAAAAAATCATTCTTGCCACTGGTTCCCATTAGAGAAACAGAGAATTCAAAATGTCTTCCAAAGGGACTTAAAAAATGATTTGAGAGTTGCTAAAAAAAGACAATGATATTGTTTCTTTATCTACATGGTGTGATCCTTCAAGTGATCAATCATGATTCTCTACAACTGCCTGTCCTTTGTAGCTCTTAGTAAAGTTTGATTTTTTTACCCAACTCTGTTCTACTAACCATTTACATAAGCTTGTTAAGTATTTTATGCATCGTTTTCCTCTGTCCCTCTTACCTTCAATGTCTAGTGAGTGTCAAATGTTCTAAGCCAGGTTTCCTTATGTACTCCAGACTTTTTCTGATTTTAAGTATAATTGTCATTTTGTTTCTATTTTCCATAAAACTGTCATTGCTCAATGTTCAGTCCATGATGTTCTCAAGATCATTCTACAGAATCACATTTCTGTTGCCACAAATCACTTCTTCATTTGTGAGGAGATTGTCCAGACTATGCTAAACATTGTAAATTCATTGAAATTTCAGATATCTCCTTCATATTCTAAGTATATGTCCTTTTTGTTTTCATTTCCTCTAAAACTTTGTTCTTGATCATATGTTCAATCCATGGTATTCTCAGCATTCTTCTGTAGAACCACATTTCTCTTGCCAAAAGTCTCTTCTTCATCTGTGAGGAGATTGTCCAGACTATGCTAGACATTGTAAATTCATTAAAATTTCAGATATCTCCTTCATATTCTAAGTATGTCTCCTTTTTGTTTCCATTTATTCTAAAACTTTGTTCTTGCTCATATGTTCAATCCATGGTATTCTCAACATCATTCTACAGAATCACATTTCTCTTGCCACAAATTTGAAGTCTCTTTTCACCCTGAAGTGGGAAAAAAAGAGAAAGAATATTGTTCAGTATTCACTCCCATAGAGAAAGAATAATATTACATAAAACTCCAGTACTTCTTTCTTTGCTACTCACAAATTTTCCAATTTCTTAATACTTCGTTTATCTTTTGGAAGGCATCTTTGGCTATTCCAATTCATTTTCTGATCTTGTTGTTGCATTTTAATCATCATAGAGGAAAATCTGTCTTCCTGAACACTTTATTGTCCTTGCTCCTCCCTATTGTTGGAATTGTACTCTATTCGTTCTCATCATACCTGGATATATATATATATGAGATACATAATGTTTCTGGAGATTTAGACAAGCAAATCTATAGAAATATAAAAGTTATATAAAATTGTAGACTCATTCAAACTGATGGATTCATTTAAACCTTCCTTCTCTATTTCTCTCTTAAAACCTGTTATCTGTCTTTCTGTCAATCACTATCTTTGTTTCTATCTCTGATCATATCTATCTATCAGAAATTTTTAGAATAGATTTTTTATTAATCCAGCAGATTTTATTTCACTTTGGAAGTTATTTTTAGTGGATATTCGTATTTGAGTACGAAAAAAAATCTGTTTCTATTTGAAGACAAATCTGTGCAAATCTGACAAATTTCAAGAGATCTGTAAGAACTGAAATTTTGCTTGAAGGCACAAAATTTTGGCCTTGTCAAACTGACTGTTCTTTGTGGCTAAGTTGGTTAGAGCATGCTGGGCTTAACAGTAGTTCCCTCTGCCCTGATGGAGATGGGTTCAAATCCTGTTAGAGAGAGCAAATATTTCTTTAAGATTTCTCAAACATTCAGGCCAATAGACGAAAATAAATAAATACTCAATTTTGAGTATCCACTAAAAAAGCTTAAAGCTATCTATCAATCTCTATGTATTTCATTTTGTTCATAGCTAGCTAGCTATTACAGCCTTTTCATAGCTAGCTAGCTATTACGTTTTCATAGCTAGCTAGCTCAGTTCATATCTATATAGCTCAGTTTGTTCATATCTATCAATCAAGACTATATATACATATATATATATATCATAATCTCTTCATATCTGTCACAGACTGTTTCTCTCTTTCCACCTTTTTTATCTATCTGTGCATAGATATATTTCCTCATATGCATTTATTCAATCTCTCCAACAAAAGATCAGCAACAGAGGGCACTTAGTTTCTTTTACTTTAATTTTCATAAATTTTTTCCATTAACTTATCTATTTTTTTTTTTTATAACAAACTGTCTTCTTTTCCACTTTGATATTCCAGCTTTCAAATCACACCACTTTCTACTTCCTTCCTTTATTATTCTCATTTTACTGTTGGTTTCTGTGTCTGGTTACATTTTGCAGACAATGAAATAAGTTCATTTAGTAATGCTTTGTAAGTCTCATTACTTTTCTATCTTTCAAACTTGAAAAGAAATTTGCATAATAACAATATAAAAATGAAATGATCAAAGATATGACTGAATACCATGCCATATACATATCAGTTTATTCATATAATTGCATTTATATATATATATATATATATATATATATATATATATATATATATATAAAGCAAAACAGTGTGTCTGTGGATAACTATATATATGCTCCCAGAGATCTGATAGAGCAATCTGGAGAAAAGGATGATTATAAAAACAGTGGCTGCTGCTATTAATGCATTGCTCTTCAATTGTGAATTGAGCTCTCCTGGCTACCTATGTTAAAATTTCTCTCACTGCTGTGCACCAACACCTTAGGGGTAAGATCTGTGACTGATGCTAAATCGGTTGAGTTTCGATCATGGCTTGAAGTAATCAGGCATCTAGTCACACTGACAAGCTGTGATACAGTCTGTCTGTGGATGATATATATATATATTGTTTGGCTTAGAGCTATATCACATTGAAAGGCCGGTTCTCATCCAATCACAAAAATTAAGCAATGTTGAGCCTGATCAGAACTTAGATGAGTGACCACTTGGAAATACCAGGTGTTGTAAGTATAAATATGCAAGTGGCATAATAAATGAAAAACCACAGACCTGACGTTGAAATTGAAATGAAAACATGTTCTTGCTAGACTGAATTTTGCAAACAAGCATTGTATCAAACCTGCAGCATTTTGGGAAAATGTACTTTACTCAGACAAAATGAAAATTGAACTTTTTGGCAGAAAATACTGTGTCAAAGGTCTGGATAAAGGGTACCGAATATTCGCTGAAGAATACTATCCCAACAGTAAAATTTGGAGGCAGATCAATCATGATCTGGGGTTGCTTTAGTGCCCAAGGTATAGGGAACATTGAAATAATAGGAGGGAGAATGAATGGAGCATATTATAGAGGTATTTTGGAGATAAATTTATGCCAGAGTGCACATTCACTGGGCTTGAAACCAGGTTAAGTCTTTCAAAAGACAATGATCCTAAACATACTGCAAAGCCTACAACATTATGGTTAAGTTCAAATAGAACAGACATTCTAAAATGGCCAAGTCATTCTCCAGATCTCAATCCACTGAAAATTTATAGAGAGAGCTAAAACTGAGAATTGAAAGAAGGAACTGCAAAACCTGCATGAACTAAAGGAATTTTTCATGAAGAATGGAAAAATATTAGCCAAGAAACATGCAAGAAATTCATAGGAGACTACTCTAAACACCTACATGCTGTAATTAGCAATAATGCAATAAAATATTAATAGACAATTTAATAAATGTATTGTAAACTTTTGCATTATTAAATATTGGTTTTCTTCATGGGATATTTTTATTGATTATTTCTTTTTTTGAATCTGTTTGACTAAAGGCTTAAACATATGTATTATTAGCAGTAAAAGTTTCATTAATCTGTGTTAGAAATACCTAAAGAAACATTTTTTGTAATATGTTGTAAACTTTAGTGTGGCACTGTATATCAATTTTTATTTTTTTAAATAATTTTGTTTTGCAAATTTGTTATTTTAAGTCTAATCTCACTAAGGCAAATACATCAGCCATGTTTAAGAAAACAGAACACCAAAAGGAAATGAGAACTGACAGCAAGGCCTCTAATCAGGAGGTTTTGAGGAACCACCACATAATTGTGGTAGCACCTAAAAGGATCCTAGTTATGGGAAAATATTAACCCCCAAACTGTGATCAAAACACTATGAAAGTATAAGAATGCATTTTATGTTAAAAATACCAGCAATATATTTTTAAAAATACTACCAGCAATACATTTAAAAAAATATTACAGCAAATTCATTTTTTTAGAAAAGTATATTACCTGCAATATATTTGACTCAACAAAAACTCTTTTTACAAAAATATATCAATGAAACCTGATCTACAAACTGATCTTTTACAAAGAATACATATTCTATTCATATGAAGCTATCATAAAACAAAATCAAACCAAACTGAAAAGAAGTGAAGAATATTTTGGAAGAATATTAAAAAACAAAAAGCTATAGAACCATTTTTTTCATGTTGTTCAGTGTTCCAAAGAAATTGATCAGTGCATCTTTAAGAAATGGGAAAAAAGAAAACATGGTTGCAAATTGTCAAAGAT
The DNA here is from genome assembly GCA_963932145.1 of Acanthosepion lycidas. Taxonomy (NCBI): domain Eukaryota; kingdom Metazoa; phylum Mollusca; class Cephalopoda; order Sepiida; family Sepiidae; genus Acanthosepion; species Acanthosepion lycidas. The sequence goes on from OZ010575.1 coordinate 55,618,584, forward strand.
CCGGTGTGCCAAGAAGAATTTCATGATGTTGCTGTTTAAGAATTGTTCAAAAGCTCAAAGATCAACTAAGAGTTAATTGTAAAGAACAAGTTAATGATCAACCATGACAGTATTAACCCTCCAAAGAATTACTCACACATTGTATCGAGAAGGAAGATAAAAACATCAAGCTCACCAAGTATCTCTAATGAAGGAAAGGCATCTTAAAGCACACACTATATTTACCAGCAAGCTTATCAATAAAGAATGTGCATTTTTTAACAACATTTGTGATCAGATAGACCAAAGTCAATTTATTTTGGCAACAATTATATTAACACTAGCCCTCCAAAATTATGGCAATTGTTAGAAAGTTTTAATAGTCAGATGCAAGGAAACAAATGTTTTGGAAAATGTACTGAGATTCAGTTATGTGCCATGTGTGATACATGCATAGGCGATCATGTATCTTTTTGATACATGACTGACAAGGCAGATTTTTTCCATACAGTAGGTTGTCATTTCTTTCTATGATAGACCAGTTGCCATCCAAGGATATGGAACCTGGTCTGTTCTGCTATTTACCCATAGCTGTGGTGAGGGTGAGAAGAGGATTCATACCTTTCCCAAGGGTATTAGCACACAAGTGTATGTAATGAATGACAGAAGGCACGGTGGAGTAGTGGATAGTGGCTCAGATTGAGGAATCAGAGAACTGAATTCAAATTCCTGTCAAATCCATTACATTCACTTGCATGCTAATAGCCTTGGAAGAGGCATGAATCCTCTTCTTCACCCCCCAGCTATGGGTAAATAGCAGAACAGACTAGGTTATATAGCATCAGATGGCAACTGGTCTACCACAGAAAGAAATGGCAACTTACTGCGGGAAAAAATCTGCCTCATCAGTAATGTATCAAAAGATACACGATTGCCTAACCATGTATCACACATGCCTCACATGAACGGCTTGAACAAACAAGACTGCAATCTAAGAAACATAGGAGTAAAAGGACTGATTAATTAAACAGTTCATTTTGATCGGAATGTAATTTTGTCTAAATGCAGATAAATATTTTATTTTTGTTGATTATTTAAATAATTAAGAAAAGCAATCAGTTATGAATTTATTAACAAATTGATTTATCTCCCTTCCAACTACAGATGAGACAGGAAATATATAAATAAATATGTATTGATCATTATTACATGGTTTGATTGATGATTGTATGGCAAAAAACAGACAAAACCTATGATCCAGAGTGCACCATAGCTCCTAGGAAGCATAGAGATAGCAATATCCTAATATGGGGATGCTTTTTTGCAGTGGTATAAGCAATCTACATACCATTGAAGAAAATATGAATCCATCAAAATATTTGGGAAGAACTTCTCATTATCTCTGCCAGAAAACTCATGAGACATGACTGGATTTGAAGCTTCTATTTTTTTATTAGCATTCTCCCAATACAAAGTTCAAGAGCCACTCAAGTTAGAGACCTACTAAATGGCATTGCATGAATGTAAGGAGAAGAGGTAAGAAGTGTAGTTTATTAGGTTATATAAAAGAGATAACGGTTAACCCTAGACTTGAAGAGGATAAGATGGCAGTGATCAGGAAAAATATCTTGTGACATTTCTAGGGAAGATGCTATCTGAGTAAAATTTCCTTTTTACTCATGCAATACAAAGTGAATATGGATAATTCTTCCTGGCAGGTCTGAGCTATGAAGGTAAGAAATGATTAGAAAATAATCAACAAATCTTAATCAAATTGAAAATCTATGGTAAGAAGACTAAAATCAGACAATTGGTCAAAAATATCGGCCAATCACTGCAAGAATGTGATATTATTGGAGCGTTTAAAAATAATGTTGGCTAACACTAGTCATGCAAACAAGTATTAACAAATTGTTTTTTGATGGTAGATATACATTTTGCTTCTCAATTTTTTCCCCAAATAATGTCTTATTTACAATGCTTTTGGCAATAAATTGCTGATTCCAAATAATATTAACTTATCTTATGACAAATTTCAAATATTTGTGATACATTTATAGATGCCAGTTTAAAGAAAATAGCATATTTTTGGTATGGCTTATTTGACCTATTTTGTGGGTTTATACATATATTTAAAATGGATAAATTAAAATTTAATATTTTTATGATGCGTAAATTTAAATTTATAAATAACTGTAACAGAGTACATTTGCACATGTTTTTTTTTAAAAAATAAACATCACAACTGGATGAAGATTTTATTGAAGTTACAATAAATTTGTTTCTGTAATTTGCCTTTGAAGATGATCTTGGAAAGATTGAAAATACTTGGGTTAGAAAAAAAACTACAGTGTCTTCCTTAATGAATTTCATCTTAACACCAAGAAACTGATTAGAGAACTGGAAAGGATCAGTATAAAACTAGACATCATATGTCTAAATTATTCAATGAATAATATATACACATAGAAATATATATATATATAATTCATTTATTTTAATTTTTAAAAAACAGTGCTCAATAAAACAGTAGAGCATAATATTATAATTGTTTTTTTTTTAAATATACTGTGGGTTTCAGCGTACCCGGATTAAAGGAGAATTTAATGCGGGATACCCTGCCCACAAAATACAATGCAAATTTCAAGAAGAAAACAACACAATAAGGAACGTTTGTAGAAAATAGAACATTGTATATTTATTTTCTTGTGAATAGGGTAAAAAAGATTAATGCTTATGTTCGTTTAAGCAAAGATGTGATTTTTACAAAAATGTCTGTGTTCGCTGTCTTTCAACAGAGTAGCAGAGTAATGTCTGTTTCTTTTGTTTTTGTATAGGTGTAAAGGAAAAAGGGGCGATCAATTTAAGTTGAAAAAGAGAATGTGAATGAGGAATAAAAGATAAAAGGAAAATGTACTTAGGAATTGTTTTGGTGTGAGGTTGTAAATTTGTTGTTGTTGTTGTCCTTTCCTAATCCACTTTCGGCTCTTAGTGTCGGGTTGAGTCAGTGATGAAATTTACTGTCAATCTTCTATGATCTCTGTGCCCTTCTGACTGGCGACTGACTTGAAACTCTGTATTTATTGTTGACTTTTTTTTCACACTGGCTCGTTATCTTTTTTTTGGTTTAGCAAATCGCCTCCTTTCATTGGTCAGAAAATTAATTTCACACCTTATTGCGAAATCTGTTTTTAATCGTTTTGATCCGATTTTGCATGTGTGCAAATCTACTTTGTGTTTTTTAGTCATTTGTTGGAATGATATAGGATTTGTATCCTATAATATAATCATCACAACACTGAAATTCCCATGTTTCAAAACTAAAACCTCACTTTAAATTCAATTATACAAATTAAAAGGTTTCATTCCATTATCAAGTGGCGCTAAGAATAACTTTTTGAAATTGATTCACTTAATTTATAAGTCCAGGCAAATTTGATATTTTGAGATGTTGGGGTTAAGGAAAATTCCATCTTTTTTATTTTAGGGGTGTTAAAATTTAAATTATTTAGAAAACGCATGTATCTAATGTATTGTAGCTATCAAGTCGGTCAAGTCAAGGTGGGGGTTGTCTATTGATACAAACTTCCTTTTTCCAGGTAGAAATTTGTGGTAGTGTCTATATTCCAACATATTGCCTGGGTTTCAATAGCAATACATTTGGCATTTTATTTTTTATTTTTATTTTTATAAATTTCAATTGCAATTCTTTTGAAAGGGCCATTCAAATATTATTTTGTCACATTTTAATATTTATATTTTTATTTGTACTGACTTAAGTATATTATATTTAATTTATTTTCTAATTGACTAAATATATGGCAATGTTAAAATTAGTATATTAGAATCTAATTATGTATTTATAAACAATTTTATTTATGATCAAACATTTTTTTAAATTAGCTATTACTTAAGGAAAAAATTTGGCAATGTCCATAAAAACCTCAGTATTTCCTTTCTTTATTTTAATAAATTTTTATTTTTCAGAAACTTATTTAACTTTTCATGTATGCACAAAGGACATTTGTCATTTAAAGATCTACAAGTTCTTGTTTCTTTTATTAATTTTCATTTCACTGTTGGTTTTTTATTGTTTTCTTTTAAATGCAAGAGATGTTTAGATAAGAATGTCTAGCTGCAGTATTTAGTATTATTGTCTGGCTGCAGTATTTAGTATTATTGAAGGAACTTTGGTGTTGGTTCCATCTTAATTTAAATTCATTCTTTGTACATCCTACACAGACATACATCATTAGAATTTTCAATAGATGAGATATTGCATTGATAAACTACGGATTTCATATGACACACACAGACACACATATATATTAAAATAATAATAACAGTAAGATTTATAACCCAGTGTTCTTAGCAGTTATTTTTATTTAAAAAAAAACAGTCCTTGATAGAAAAAGTAGAGCAAAATATAATTATTTTCTTTTTAAGAAAATATATATACACACACACACACACACACACACACAAATGGTATCAAGATGGTTAAACCTGAAAAAGAAAGTGAATTAGTTCAGTGTTATTTTTTAGATATTAAACGTTTTGTGGGATGGACAACTATACCATGTTGTTACATGATTTGGACAATTTTGCTGTTACACCCAGTATCTAGATGAATATATGTGCAGGTAGTGTATTGGTTAATGACTTGGAATGAGAAAATGGCAAACCAATTTCAAATTCCTTTTGAGTTTGTTATATTATCCATCTCTTCTTGTCGCTGGTATAGATTAAATAATAGGGTAGATTAGGCTCCTTAGCCTTTGTTGACAACCAACCTAGGAGAACATGTATGTGGGTTAGTCTGGCTGTTCATGTTGGAGCAGAACTCATGTTGAAAATGATGAAAGAGTTCATCATTATATATATATATATATATATATATATATATATATATATATAAAGCCAACATGTTTCATCCTCTGAGAAGGCTTTATCAAAGCAAAAGTTCCATCAGAGGATGAAACATGTTGGCAAAGATAAGTTTTCCTTCTATCTTCATTTATATTATCCTTTTACATATATAATCTATCTGAAAATTTCACACACACACACATATATATATATATATATATATATATATATATATATATCCCCTAAAAAAAAAATATTGGTAAAACTAGCACAAGCATTGCCAGGTGACCAAAGAAAAAAGTACATTTAATAAAACAAAAACCAAGAGAAAAACCAATAGAAGTAATATGGAAAATGAAACAAACTAAGAAGAAAAGACAGACACCTGTATAAACAATAATATACAGTTTTCTCTCTCTCTCTCTCTATATATATATATATATATATATATATATATATCCTCAGAGAATGATAAAAGGAGTTTACTTTCATCTTTATTCACTTAGGGGGATAAAAAAAAAAAAGGTTACTTTCTGTTTTTTCTTTCTTTTTGATGCCAGATCTAAACTTAATTAAAATTTACCAAAATATCTTTTATCTATACCTCTGCATCTGATATCAGCAATGAATTGTCAAGCAAATATATACACTGTATCAAATTTTATTAGGCAAAGGAATGTTTTCACAATTCAATTGGTATTATCCAACCAATGTTGGTACAATTTTCAGCATGTACTTATGTTAAATAATAGTTTCATACTACAAGGTAACCAAAAAGTTCTGTCCATTTTTTTTATTAGTCATTGAATGAAGTTGAAATATATATGAAATGCATGTAGCAATTGTTTTCAGCCAGAAGTAGGAACATCAGACATTATAAAAAACAGGCTCACCATGCCCAGCCATCAGTTATAAGCTGGACAGCCGTGGGAAGGATGGAAGTGTCTAGAGATCTCATTCGGGGCTTTATGACTTCAAAGTGAGCTTATCAGCAACTGCATCAAGTCTCCGCATATGTCAAGCATTTGGAGATAGTGCTGTGGATGAACGTACTGCAAAGCATTGGTTTTGAAAGTACAAGTCGGGACATTTGTCTCTTCATGAGGAGCCTCGCAGTGGACGACCACAGGTCTTGAATGATGGAGTCCTGAAGTCAGCCATTGAAGATGACAGTAGTCTAACATATGGTGAATTTGCAAGATAGTTCAACATTTCCGATGAAACAGTTTGACTTCACCTGCACTGCCTAGGTAAGATGTACAAACTGAGCAAGTGGGTTCTGCAAACGCTGTTGGAGGTCTACAAGGGACAACGAGTGGCAGCCTGCATATCGCTGCTTTCTTGCCACTGTATCACATCCTTATTCAATCGATTGCTTACCAGTGATGAAAAGTGGGTTCTGTATGAAACTCCCAAGTGTTCCAGACATTGGTTGTCTCCTCAGGATGCTGTCCCTCATACTGCAAGACCGCCTATGCACCCACGCAAGATTATGCTTTGGTGGACAGGTCGTCAAGTGGTTCATTATGAACTGCTACCAACGATCACTGGAGACCTATACTCGCAGCAATTAAAACATGTTTAACAAGCATTGCACCAGAAGGAGCCAGCACTGGTGAATCGCAAAGGTGTGCTTTTCCTCCATGACAATGCCAGGCCACATGTTGCGCGAGCGGTCAGGGATACCATACAGCAACTTGGGTGGGAGACTTTGTGCCATCCACCTTATTCACCTGACCTTGCGCCATCCGATTACCAACTCTTCCACTCCCTGGATAATCATCTTTGTGGGAAATCCTTCACCAATGAAGCAGACTAGCGCAAAGCCCTTACGGACTTCTTTGCGTCAAAACCCCCCAAGTTCTACCACAAGGGCATTGAACAGCTGAAGACACGTTGACAGAAGGTGCTGGATGCTGATGGCGATTACTTCAAAGACTAAATATAAGTTACACATACTGTGAAGCGTTTTCTTTTTTTCCTTTAAAAACGGACAGAACTTTTTTGGTTACCTTCTATTAGTTTTTAGTGGCAGTGTATTTAGGTCAGACATCCTGAGGCTAACATTGGTGTCAGCTGATTGGTTAAAACTTGTGTGGGAAGGTTAAGAGAGAGAAAGTGTTTTACATGTCAAAGAATGCAGATATGTTAATTATGTGTGTGGAAACTCCTCCCCACTGGGGTGGGATAGAGCAACCCTACTGGCTAGTTAAAAATGTACACATTGATGTGTTTAATAAAGTAGATAAGTTTAAAATCCCTTTTGTTGAAGTACTCATTTTACCTCCAAACAAACCAAGTGGCAATCACCCAGCCGAGAGAAGAAAGACAGAAAGAGAACTATTACGACCACCTCAAGACTATCGACCAAGAGAACCCCAGAAGAAGCAGGGTATACAACACTTATACCCAGATGATTAATATATCAGGTGAATGTGTTTTTTTATTAGAAAAATTTATAATAAATTATTTGATGGTGTCAGATTTTATTATGCAACTCAAGGGTTGCTTATCATATTTATGTATATAAATATGATAGTATTGCAGGGATGCAGTGAACGAGTATCTCCTTTTGATAGGATGAATTCATGAGGGTCACATGATAGCCAATGAGTGATGACAACCTGGGAGTGATGACAGCATGTGGGGTGATGAACACTAGTTACACTGCATGCTGCAAGGAAGATAGACATGACAACCCATGGTGGTATGAAGGATGAATGGAAACCATATGGTCCCAACATGGAATATAAAAGACACTACCATCCTGGTTGTAAGATTTGTGTTGTTTCTCTGTGTGGGACAAACAGTGAGAGGTACATACATTTAATATAATTTACTGTATGTCATATGTGTACATAAAATCTTTTTGAGCACAATGCATATTTAGCATTCATTTCTTTTAGCTAATCTGGTCCCTTTTCCCATTGTGTTAGGGTGCCAATATATCATGGATATATATTAATGCCTATTATGGGGCATTATCAACTGGATATTATCTCTTTCCAAGCACCACATTAGTATAATTATTGACATCTATTTTTTTTTTTTTTCATTTATTAGGTTGGTGCAAAAATAATGTCGGTTTTGACGTATTTTTTAGCGTCAAAAACCGACATTATTTTTGCACCAACCTAATAAGATATATAAAGATTGATATTGATTGTAAGAAAGATATATTCTCAAAAGACAAACAAGATATTGGAAAACAGTACTGGAAATTGTAGAAAAGATCAACAAAGGCAGCAAAACTTAAGAAATTGAAAACTTAAGCAAGATAAAAAAAAAACTGGCTTCAAAAATATTACAAAAAAGACTCAAGAAAAATTAAAAGGCTACTGAGCAAGAAAGTTGGATTGATGAGCAAGAAAACGTAAGAAGAATATGTTGTTGTCGATATAAACAATGAGAAATTCTCTAAATTATTACTCAATCTCACCACTGTTGCCTTCTAAGTAATGTTCACTGTTTTCATGAAGGAACCAACCTCTATCCCAATGAGCAGCTTCATCTAATTTAGTTCTATATTCATCATTAAAAATTACTTTTGAGAAATCAGTCACTTCTTCATCCAAATTACATGTTTCTCTTCATGATGTTTACTTATATGTGACAAGTTTTGATTATTTTCATGTTTTTAGCTAATATTCTTAATATCACTTTTGTCTCTGTATTCTTTCATGAAACCAGTTTAAATTTTAAAATTCAGAGATCAGAGAACAATAAAAAAAAATGAAAATCATTGTCAAAAAAAAAAAAAAAAATCCAGGGAAAATTAAAAATGTAATAAGAAAAGTGAACTGACTTGCAAGAAAGTATTTGAAGAACTTCCTGTTGGAAAAGCGAATAGTAAGAAAATATGCAGAATATTAAAAGTATCAGCTAAAGACATGAAAGCAACCAATCTACCACAAACATCAGACAGAGAAATGTTTAAGTTGGTTGAAGAAGTGTATGAAACTTGATTTCTAAACCTGTAATTTTTAATGATAAATGTAGAGCTATATTGGATTGAATTGATAGCTAGAGGTTGTGTCTTTCATGAAAATTGTCAACCAACTTGATTTAGAAAACAACAATGGAGGAAAGGAGCAATGTTTTGTGCTCTGGTGGAGTAATGGATAGCAGCTCAGATTGAGGAATTGGAGAGCCAAAATCAAATTCCAGTCAAATCCATTACATTCATTTACATTCTAATACCATTGGGAAAGGTATGAATCCTCTTCTCCCTCAGCTATAGGTAAATAGCAGGACAGACCGGTATAGCCTTGGATAGCAACTAGTCTACCACAGGAAGAAATGGCAACTTACAGCGGGAAAAATCTGCCTCATCAGTCAGGTATCGAGAGATACATGACTGCTTAAGTGTGTATCATGCATGGCATATAACTGATTATAGGTAATAAAATTACAGTTCCTCTCAAAACGGATGTTGTTGAAATCAAGATAAATGCTGATAATCACTGTGAGTTCTTGGAAAAGACATTTTTTAGTGGTCCTCTTCATAATCATCTTTAAGCCATTATTATCAGTAGTAGCATTATTGTAAAATTATTTGGTTAGAGGAACATAATGTTGGACATTGTAAAAATGTTGAACAATCAAAAAAAAAAAATAAATTGTAAACATTAGCAAGATAGGACAAGAACAAATGTCACTTTAAGAATATCACAAAAAGAGGTTTGAGAAAACAATTACAAGGGTAATAATTAAGAAAAATGAATAGACCTGCAAGAAAATATTTGAACAAACTGGTGTTGCAAATGTAAACAGAAAGAAAAGATACAAAATATTAAGAATATTAGTTAGACATAAAGCAAACAAACTATTATGTTTAGATAAGCAATGCAAATAAAAATATGTAAGCTGTGTAAAAAAATACTTAAAAATTTATTTCTCAAATATTTCTTTAAGTATTAATGTAGAGTTACAGTGAGTGGAGTTGATGGGGTAATCTAGAGTTTGCATGCTTTAGAAGACAACAGAGAGGAGGTAGAATAATATTTGGTTCTATTATTGTGGGCAGTAAAATTAAATATCATATCAAAGTTAATAATAAAAAACATTTGAAGAATTTAGCATTTTTATTTTACATATTTATTTACTCATAGCATCTACAGAAAAGATGAACAGGGGAAATCTTCATCCAACTGATTCTGATGATGGATCAATTATACATTGAAATACTGTCAACAGTATAAAATGTAGCAATAATAACATTAACTCATTCTACTCTCATGATGATTACATAAAGAAATATTAAAACAGTGACTAGTATTTTAATTAGATAATTAGACATTACTTAAAATATATTATTTCAAGCTAAATTCATTATTTTGTATATATGCATATATGTATTAGGTTGGTGCAAAAATAATGACGTAATGATGTCGTTTTTTGATGTATTTTTTAACGTCAAAAAACGACATTATTACGTCATTATTTTTGCACCAATCTAATATAATGCAAAAATTATGCATTCAGTACATGCCACAAAATTGGTTTATTACATTACTTACCTACATATATATTATTTACCTCTCCAGTATACTCTGTATAGGTTCATTATTTGCAATAGTGAATATGAGCAAAACTTTCAACAAAGACATTAGTATAAAATTATAAAAGATATATTTGGTTGGTTGATTTTGTTTAGCAGCATACCCACCTCTATAGGTTATTTAATGTCGAAATCTAAATATTTCGAACACAATTTTATGCCTTCAACTAAATATAATTTGAACGCAATTGTATGCCTTCAACTACAGATGAAATGTATTGTTGGTCATTTTGCTATAAAATGTAATGTTGTTAATTTTACTATAATTTTTTTACTATAAATACATAGTGTTGGTATGTTTTCATATAAAAATCTATTTTGTATTTTTACTATAAAAATCTATTTTGATACTTTCATAGTGTTTTGTTTAGGGGTTAACTATTTGCTTGGACTTTAACAGGTGCTACCACTGTGTCAGAGTGAACCTGGAAACAACAGCATTTAAGAGGTGGTTTCACAGATCTCAAAACCTCCAATCCCAATCAGAGGCTTTGCTGCCATATATAGTTTATCATCATACCCAGGACTAAGATATATTTTAAAAAAATGGAACAAAACAATATTTAATATTGTAGACAAAGCAATATCAAACTGGGCCTAATACTTGGTCGATTGGACTTTGTTCATAAGATTTTTCAGGTACAGCCTATATATATGTTAATTTCAAACCCTCTTCTTTTGGGGTTTTAGATCACTCTTCAGATGATTTTCATTTTGTTCAATTTATAATGTTGTCTAGGCAGGAATAATATTTTCCATTTGGTTCGGGTCAGAGCAGATAAGAGTGATTGAAGAAAGCATGAGGAGAAGGATAGTGGATACATCAAGGCAACTAGAGATGTCAATTGACATTACATTTGAATAATTGGAGATTATAGCTCTCAGGGAAACAGTAATAGGGAAGGGTGTTCCACAGGCGAGAGGTGCAAGATATGAAGCTATTGGAGTAGAAGAGACAGCTACATTTAAAAGTTTCTACAGTGAAAGGGTGAGAGCGGGATGCCAGCCTCATAGGGCGCTTGAATTCATGAAGTCTGGGAACCAGTGAAAGCAGCTCATCGGAGCAATTACCATGAAAGTACTTGTAAAAAAGACAGGGAGAGGCAACGGCGCATCTATGAGAGAGCAACTGTAGACAAGATGCCAGATCAGGGCCAATTATATTACATATCCGTCTCTGGATCTTGTCAAGAACTCCAAGGTAAACAGAAGGTGCACCACACCATATATGGCAGCAATACTCCATGCAAGGGTGAATGGTTGATTTGTAAATTTGAAGTATCGATTCCGGGGAGAAAAATTTCCTGATGCGGCACAGCCAACTTTCCTTGCGGTAGACGAAGCAATGGACTCAATGTATTTGTTCCATCTCAGGTCAGTAGTCAACGTGAGACTGAGCAGATGCAGAGTGTTGCTCTCAAGAAGTTGATTATCAGACATTCTAATGGTGGGGCAGGGAAGGATCTCTATGGTGATTAATAGAGAGTAGTTTAAACAGGATATATATATATATATATATATATATAAGCATGTAAAAAAAAACTAAGAAAAAATGAATTTTTTAGAGTTGTAAATATCAATTTTTTTTATTAAAAGGGAGATTACTTGTTCCTTATCTCTATCTATAAAAGGCAGGATGTGTGTGTGTGTGTGTGTGTAACGAATGCATGCCCGCAATTTCAGACAGATTTGCACCAAAATTTACATGCACATGCTCCAAGTTAGCAAGAAGGCCAAGACCAACTTTGCATTTCCCAACTCCCATCGATAGTGGAAATAATCGATTTTTTCATGCTTCTACGGCACTTTTCATGTAGTTTGCGGCCATTTTCTACTGGCCAGAGTGAGAGCCTATAACTGGCTGCCACGAATAGGCAGGAAGATTCTATTGGTCAGCGTGAGAGCCAACAGCTGACTGACATGAATGTTAACTAGCGTGCAAAATAAAAAATCGATAGCTGCATTCGTCACAAGTGGGAAAAATTTAAATTTACATGGCACTTTACTCCAGTTGGCTCATTCGCTTGCTTAAACTCAACGTTGATTCTGATTCCGCAGAACTGGGTTGGGTGTGAAAAAGTATTTGTTGCTAACATTCTTTCTTCATTCAGTTTTTCCAGTTATGAGTCCTTTTTTAAAGCTGATCGTTTTGTGTTCATTTTGTTTAGTTCTTTTTTCGTACCAGATTTAATGTTTAGTATAGAGATTAGAAAAAATTTGCAGTGTGAGATAGGCAAGAAGTAAGGCAAGTAGCAACATCAGCACAGCAAAGGGCACTCCTTTAAAGGCAAGGAAGGGCAAAATTATTTTAAGTCAAGTGATAGTGATTGCTGTATGAGGCATACAATTTTTGAATCAAGCAATGCTGGGCCATACTCCTTGTATATATATATATATATATATATATATATATATATATATATATATAACTAACTGTAATATACCTAAAAATAAATCTTAATTTATATTAATTAATCTGGATCAATATATTTAAGCAGATATTTATTTTTATGCCTACATGTAACCATTAATTCATTTTTTCTTGTTTAATAAGATAAGGTTAATTAAATGTTTTCAGATAACAAATTTTTCAACATGACATAAGTTACATTTATTTCCTTTCCCATTATAAAATTTGGCTCTTCTTATAATATCTCAGTTGAGTGATGGTGAGATGCTATCATTCTTTAATTACCAGAAATATTTGAAGAGAGCAGTTCTGGTTCTTATATTACCTAAGGTCATTCAGGCTATGTGGGTTGTGTATATGGCTTGACTGTTAATTGAGCTATAACACAACACTCATGGCCTGAAGATAACACAAATATGAGCATAAATTTTGATAACTGTGCCTGACTGACAGTTGAGATATAATAAAACATGTTTAGCCTGAAAATTGTGTTCAAGCATTAAATAGACTGTTGATGCTTGGTGTTGACCTCAGTGTCCACTTGTTTATTTACATATGCTTTATCTTTGTTCTTATGTCCATCGTCTTTGTCATGTTGAATTGATAATGTTAATTATATTTTATGAATATGTCCTGAAGATGATTTATTAGACCGAAACGTCCGACGTTGACATTATATTAACATTAAAACAGCATAATTGCATGTAAGGATTTTTGTTTGTTTTTTCCGTATATTTTTCTTCATACTGTCGGATCTATATCCATATATTTGCTTACATGCTTTATCTCTAATATTGAGCACTTTTACCCATAAATATTGCATACCATAAGACTATATTTTTATCATATATATAAGTTCTATACATTTAATTATATAATATATATATAAGCCTATCATTCACCATGCATTGAATATTGCTCCCACATTTGGTCGGGTTCATTTGCTCTGTGCCTTTTCTATGAATATTTTCATGGTAATTGTTCTTATGAGCTTTCCTCTATGCTACCTAGACTTTATAATTTCAAGTGTAGTGTCAGATTGGTGCCAAGGTTTCATGATTTTACAATTGAAATGGTTAGATGTAACCATGAGTTCTATGCTAACAGTTTCTTCTTTCACATTTCTTGCTCATGGTATCTTCCAACTTCTTGCTTTCCAGTAAACTTCTAAATTTCTTAATTCTTATTTTTTTTATTATTATTATATTTTTTTCTCATATTCTCACATGCAGTAAATCTTAGTGGCTTTTTTGCCTTGCATATGATGAAATGATATATATATATATTAGCAGGCTTTGCCTGCTCACTATCACTTCACAAAGATATATTCACTACTTGAAATATTTGAAACAAAAATTTTTAAAATGGACAGTTGATGAAATACACTTTTTTAAAATCATTATACAAATTAGTTAAATCTGAAAAATGATATCACCTAGAAGCAGATAATATATAATGAAGATATTGAGCTTTTAGCTTACATATTATTATAAAGTAGAGTTCAACCTTTTTAACCCTAGAATTCGTTGGATTATTATGCTCTAATTTCATATAGATTTCATAATATAGCTTTTACTTAATTAGCTATTATGTTTCTCTAACTCTTCAATTGTTAAATGTATAACTAATTCTATTTTTCTATCTTTACACTACATTAATTTTATCGTATAAATTGTCCCCTGTTCTTTCACCCATGAAATAAAAATAATTGTTTGTACGGAAAATAAGGATCTATGTACATGAACTTGTCTTTAAATTAAAAGGCAGCAGAAGAATTATCATTAAACTTTTAAAAGGTAAGCTTAAACATTAATTCAATACTTAAATGCAGCAATCAATTTTGAGTTCTTCTGTAGTTTATTGATGACTTTTGCATCTACTCCTCCCTAGCTATTGTGATGATGGCCAAACCAAGAGTCCTTCATAAGAGCTAGCTTAAATGCCGTCTTATAGAGTGGCTTTTAAGCTAGTTTATAATAAAATGTGTTGGGATTTTGGGTACAAAAGGAAAATCAGACTTACACTGCCTTGAAACATGAAAACAGCAATAATGGCTAGTATAATATATTAGTATATATTTTTAACCCTGAATCTGAGATCAACAAAACTTGTTCCCAGTGCCTAATATTTCTAGGGCTTTTGAATGAGCTATGAATTAGTGGGAGTAGAGGTGTTGCTTGGACACACACTGTACTTTATATATATTCTGATTCTATATGTGAATATAAGGCTGTAAGAATAATATCATGTGGTCTCTCTATCACGCTATTTACAATGTCTGAAAGTGATTTTCATTCATAATTTATTTATGTATGTATTATTCTTAATACCACATTACATTTGTTTAATTCTTCATTTTTATTTTGCTTTGTTATTTTCTTTCCTTTTTATTTCGCTCCTGAAATGGTCTCTCTCAATTCTTTTCCTTTTTCTACATTGTCTTTTCTTTTTTTCTTCTTTACCTGAAATAACTTATTACCCTCTAACTTTCCCCTCTTTGTCCTTCCTTTATCATTTTATTTATTTTCTTCTTTTTCCTCTTGAAGTAATTTATCTTTCTCCCTCTGTTTCCTTTTTATTAGGTTGGTGCAAAAATAATTTTGTTTTCTCACATAGTAACATATGTTAGAAAACGTAATTATTTTTGCACCAACCTAATAACTTTGTTATTTTATTCCCGTTTTGCTTTTCCTTTTAAATAACTTATTTTTTCATGATTCCTTTCATTCATTTCTCTATCTTTCTCCTTTTCTCCCTCTTGAAAAATAAATGCTTTCTCTTTTTTTTTTGCCTTTTTTATTTTTCTTTTGTCAATTTCTTTTGTTTTTTCTCTTCCCCCACCTTTCCTTTTGTCATTTTCTTTTTATCTTTTCATCTTAAAATAATTTGTTTCCCTTATCTCTTTTCCTTCTTTTTCTCTTTCATATTTTATTTTATTTTCATTTTTTTTTTTTTTTACTCTCTTGGAATTATCTTTTTTCCGCTATCTCTTTTCATGTTACTTTGCTTTATTTTTCATTTGTCATTTTCTTTCATTTTCCTTTTAAAAGGTTTTCTTTCCTTCTTTCTTTTCCTGTTTCTTTCTCTATGCCATTTACTATTTTCTTTCCTCTTAAAATATCTTATTTTGCTCTTTTCCTTTTTCTCTTTTCTTTTCTCATTTTTTCTTCACACCCCCACTCCACTCTACAAATTATCTTTCACCATCTTTGCCTTTTCTTTTTACATTTCCTCTCATTTCCTTTCATTTTCTCTCTTTTCTTTTCTCATTTTTTCTTCACCCCCCCACTCCACTCCAGAAATTATCTTTCACCATCTTTGCCTTTTCTTTTTACATTTCCTCTCATTTCCTTTCCTTTTCTCTTTTCTTTTCTCATTTTTTCTTCACCCCCCCCCACTCCACTCTACAAATTATCTTTCACCATCTTTGCCTTTTCTTTTTACATTTCCTCTCATTTCCTTTCCTTTTCTCTTTTCTTTTCTCATTTTTTCTTCACCCCCCCCCCCACTCCACTCTACAAATTATCTTTCACCATCTTTGCCT
This sequence comes from Acanthosepion lycidas, assembly GCA_963932145.1. Taxonomy (NCBI): domain Eukaryota; kingdom Metazoa; phylum Mollusca; class Cephalopoda; order Sepiida; family Sepiidae; genus Acanthosepion; species Acanthosepion lycidas. Next base: position 55,634,946 of record OZ010575.1, read on the forward strand.
TTTCTTTTTACATTTCCTCTCATTTCCTTTCATTTTCTCTCTTTTCTTTTCTCATTTTTTCTTCACCCCCACCCCCCACTCCACTCCAGAAATTATCTTTCACCATCTCTTTGCCTTTTCTTTTTACATTTCCTCTCGTTTCCTTTCCTTTTCTCTCTTTGCCTTCTTTCCCGTTTATTGTCATTTTCTTTTTTCTTTCCTCTTCAAATAACTTGTTTACCTATCCCCTCTCCTTCATTTTCTCTTTCCTTTTTTTCACCCTGATGAAATTATCTCTTTTCCTATCTCTTTTGTCTTTTTTCCTTTTAAAAGAATTTCTTTCCTTCTCATTTCCTTTGACTTCTCTCTTCTGCTTCTTAATTCTCACTGTATCTCTCTCTCTCTTTCTTACACATAAACACACACAATGAAATAACTAATTTTTCTCTCAGATTATCAGTTCGCAATGTCTTTGATCTTTGCATTGCTTGCTAAAATAATAACAAGTTTGCTTCCAGTAATACAAAAGTACAAAATCAATTTTGAAAACTGTAGTCTTTTAGATTATCATTTTTACCAAATCTGGAAAGTTCTAACACAATCTTTTCTTTTACGGCCTTTCTAATCAAAGAAAAAATATCTTTTTTACAGTCATTTATATTTATACTAGTGGAGCTACCAAATGTGCCAGAGAAGTTTTGCTATTACAGAAGCTGCCAACATGGGAAAAAGGTCATTAACTATAACCAGCTAATTGCTTTAAATTGAGGATATTGAATCAATTGCTAAGTCTGCTGCTCAGAAAGTCAGACAATTGTTAGACAATTTTTCTCATCAGAATCTGTCTTGCACTTTTATAATAGTACCTTTCCTACATACATTGAATATTACTGCCTCTTGTCTGGTGCTTCTTCCATGTATCTAGAGAATAACAAAATGCAAAGAAGAATCTGCAAATTTATCAGTCCTGACCTGGCATCTTGGCTTTAATCACTTTGCCATCTTAACATAGCTTTCCTTTTCTAAAAAATTTTCACAGCAATTGGTCTTGCATATAAAAACAGACCAAGATTTCAGATTTCATTAAATAAAGCTTCACTATAATTTGACACTTGCCCATAAGAATCCACAGGTAGCATATATCAGCTGTTCTATCAGTGGGGAAGTTTATGGGCTCAAATGAGGGATAGCTTTCTTGTACATGAATGCTACAAACTATTAGTCTGTGAGTAGTCAAAAGTGCTGGCTGATAAAATAATTTTGCCATTTTTTTGAGCCTTCACAATCGCATAAGCCTCTTTTTCTAACACTGATTGTTGTCATTCTGACTGTGTAAACCCTCCTACAGCAGAATGAACTCTTCCTCCTCTCATAAATACTTGAGTTGGTTGGAGAGCGGAGATGCAGTGTTAACCTACCGTTCGGACGTACATCTCTATCTGCTTATTACTAACACTCTTGCTTTGTATATATCCATTATTTCAATACACTTGTTCAACCTATCTTCATCTTTCCTGTCTTTCTTTCTGTCCCCTAAACAGGCCACAACAAAGTATTCTGAAGAAGAATCCTACAGGGTGATCAGATTGTCTGCGAGACAGCAGTAGCACAGTAGGGGGCATTCATTTCTACTACTAGGGAAATAGTGGCATTTACTGCTATGATAGCAAAATTGGGGATATCTTTTTTTCAACCCCCAATGACCTTGACAACAGGAGTTAGTGGGGAAAAATGATAATTTGTTTTAACATATGTATTTTTTCAGAGAATGAGGTTACCCAGAGGGAATAAGGTGTAAACATAGACATGGCCCATTAAAAGACAGATCTTATTAGGGATTAGTAATTCCCATAGTGGCTTCAGCTGCATAAAGTCTGGCAGCATTGTCTTATTCTTTATGACATATCATAGTATGTTAATGGAATTTTACCTATAAGAACAATTACAGTTGTTAGTGTAAGGTTGTATTTTTCAACAGTGGCCATGTACTGCTTAGGATTGTGATCAGTTTTGTCATTGCTGCATGTCCTTATGTTGTTATTTAATCAATGACTTTTGGGCACTGGCCACACCATTTGCAACCCCAAACAGAATTTGTTGAAATTGCCACAATTGTCTGTATGATTCAAAAGCTGAATAAGGCTTGTCTCAATATTTCTACCTGATGATAGATTTTGAAATCTTGAGTGCTAAAAGTTTTGTATTTGGCAATCTCACTAAACATCTCATCAATGTGGTATAGTGCATTTGCATTTATACGTGCATATACAGTGTAACCCGGATATAAGAGAAATTTTCTCTGGTCCCAAATTAGAGTCTGTGTTAATGTATATAAAATAGACCAAACCCGGATATAAGAGACTTCTTCTCCAGTCCCAACAACTTTCTTATATCCGGGTTACGCTGTATATACATATATATATATGAGAGAGAGAAAAATATACTCATTAATATACCATATCTTCAAAACGATATATATATATATATATATATATATATATATATATATTGGGGAGAATGTATGACAAAGTGGGAAAGTTTTAATGTGATGTTTTTTCCTTTAGAATTTATGGGTTTTGGATACATAGAGAAAGTAAAGTAAGATCATAAGAAAATTAAAATCAAACATTATCACAATTCTCAGTATTTCCTGAGAATTGTCTGTTAGCTGTCATCACTAGATTTAATAATGCATTCATTGTTGACTGTTTGATTTGAATAGACTTGTTAATACATTCTATAGCAGATATAAAAAAAACAACAACAGGAAAATATGTATAAATCAAGTGATTTCTGTCTTTGTGTGAACACAAAAACTATATCTGCTGGTCTAAAATAAGATAAGAAGCTGAGGTTGCAAAAACTTTGCTGTTATCAACTTCACAAAATGTTCCTCAGAATTAGACACTTTATTCAAATAAGTGGCTTAATTTTAACAAAATAAATGTGATTTCTAAACAAGAGGGTGTATTAAAGAATAAAGAGTTTATGGTATGCTGGAATTTGGGAGTCTAGAGAAACCACTCAAGATCTGATAGTCATAAATGAAGAAGATTTGTTAGGTTGTAAATGCAGCTGTGTTAGTGGATGATAGGGTTAAAATACATGCACACACTCAAAATGGCAGGACTGTAGTAAAAACAGAACCAGTGAATAAACCTATACCAAAGCTTTATTCACTTTACTCTGACTACTCGTCTACTGATGGATATTACAGGGATGCTTTTTTATACCTCCTAGATCTTAAGGGGAGGTAACTGATGATTTATCAGCACAAGGACTTTTGCTGGAAAGTGAGAAAATGTGGAGGAAAGATATGACCATAGCAATTGGTACACTTGGAGTTGTGCCATAATCAGAACTGAAAATGGATAGCAGTGTTGTGGTCTGTGAAAATATAGAGAAAGGTGCTTGTGACTTAAGCAGACTTACTATCATTTAGTCTCTAAGTTACCCCACCACCCCAGATATTTAATGAGAACATCCAAATTCAAGAAATATAAATTGTACAGAAGGATGAACCAAATACCAGGAAACAGAACAATTGTCTGGCATCTCTGGTTCTGCTTGAGTCTCTAAAGTTGTTCCATTATGACAGGCTACATATACTTGGACATTATTACCAGTGAAAGTAACACTTGGATACATTCTCATGTTTTTAAAGGTGTTCTGACATAGCTTTAAGACTTTGTCCTCAGTGGATTTAACCTGTCTTTCATTTTGTCGTGATGAACTTTGTTTAATTGGCTTGCTGCAGATTCCAGTTACTTTGCTTCCCAGAAGCACCATTCCCATCTTTACATATAGCCTTTTAAACTCCAAGACAACATAACATACTATGGTTTATATCCACATAGCTTCAGCAAATTTAATAAGTTATTGGGGGGAAGGGGTCATTGTTAAGTACCTATAAAAATCGGATATTTACTGTCTTCATTGCTTTCTCTCTTTTCCTCCAGCATATTGGACTGACAACATCAAGCAAGCATTCCGGATATGGGGATATCTTTCCCCTTAGTGATAGAAATTCACACACACACACTAACCACATAATTCCTAACTTGTAACATTCTCTTACTTCAGTATATCTTCATATTTTCTAAATTTTACAGTTATATAAAAAACAAAAATATATTGCCTTGTTGAAATTCTCAAACTTGGATAAAAACTAATGTTGCCACTGCTTTTAGTCTAATTAGAAGGCACTCTGTAAGATTTGGCCTCTCAGCACAATTTCATGTACACCTACCACAACATTTGTTACCCTTGACACTCATACTGAAAGAATATCTTTTACTAACAAACAAGTCTTCATAACATCCGGTTCAAGGGACATAACTCTTAGCATTTAATACTACCTAAAGCCATTATTAATTATTAATATTTCAGTCGGTATTTTGTCAATCTTAATTGCATTTATTTTTATTAGAAACAGATGCATGCACACATACAGTGAAACACTGAAGTCAACACTCAGAGGTGAATTCAATGTTCATTTTTATATGTACATATGCTCTGTCTCTGATATTGAGCACTTTATCCCATAAATTAGCATACCTTAAAACTTATTTCTTTATATTATATATATATATATATAGTGTAACCCGGATATAAGAGATTTCTTCTCCAGTCCCAACAACTCTCTTATATCCGGGTTACATATATATATATATATATATATATATATATATAAGCACACCTCTCTCAGATATATATATATATATATATATATATATATATATATATATATATATATATATATAGAGAGAGAGAGAGAGAGAGAGATCATACATACATACATCAATATATAAAACACAAATTAGCTGCTATCTGCACTATATATATATATATATATATATATATATATATATATATATATAAATTTAATGCAATTCACACACAAAAATACTCATATCTCCAATAAACTAAGTCATATTAATATTAAATTTTATTAGAATACAGTGAAAGGAAAGACTGTAAATTTAAATTCTGGTTTCCTATTACAATAAAAGAGAAAGGGCCAGCATAAATATGGTGTATATGTGAAGTGTTGTTTAATATAGATACACACACACAAAGATTTCAGCTTGAACATTATATGACATCAACATTACTGACTTGAAATTGGTTCAATCAAAACAATGAGGATGTCAGAATAAAAAGCAGTTGCATAACTATACCTAGAACAAAACTTGAAAGCATATATAGCAACATTCGAAAAATACTCAAGGAAAAAATAATATCAAAAGTTGATATGAATTTTGGCAAATTTATCAATAAAACAACTTATCTGTAAATTTGAAGATTTAATAAAATTAAAATTGATACATGAAATTCTTACTGTTGAAATACACCTTATATATATATATGTATATATATATATTCAATGAATTTAGAAATGTAAGTTACCTGGTTAAATAATGTCTATCAGGAATAGATGTTGGATAAATGTTTTATGAAACATCTGGCCCTGATGAGCATTTAAATGCAAAACATTCAAGCAAGCAGGCTAATCAAAGACATCACTTGAATATGATAGTACTAGTCTTTCTATTGGGGGCTTTTTTTTTTTTTTTTTTTACAGATTTCTCATAATTTGTATTTTCTCAGTTGTATTATTATTGTTATTATTTATAGATAAGTAGATATATATATATATATATATATATATATATATATATATATATATATATATGATTCTCTTTGTATCAAATACATATAAATATATATTTGAGGATACAGATACATCAGATTAGATATATGGGCATAAAACAAATTATTATATATTTGCATAAATGTGAGCATACACACACACATATATATATATATATATATAATTAGTACATATATGTGTTACCTTTTATCAACATAGACTTTGTGCCTGATGAGCTGTAATTCAGCAAAACTTAAGTTGCACTCCAAAATGTAGGTACACGTATATGTACTAATTAATATATATATATCTTTGCACTGTGTAACTACATTGAACACTATTATATTTACACCTCATGTATAAATTTGATGATTATCTATCTGCTTGCCCGTGTATGCACACCAGCATGCGCATATATGTGTATATAGCTAAATCAAATGACCAGATACAAGCAAGCATATATGCGCATGCTGTGTGTGCATACCTAGAGAGAGATAGAGAGGGCGAGAGAGAGATTGAGAGGCGAGAGAGAGAGAGATGCGAGAGAGAGAGAGAGGAGGGAGTAGAGATAGAGAGGGAGAG
>OZ010575.1:55651359-55766359 GCA_963932145.1 Acanthosepion lycidas
AAGTGTTTTAGCACAATGTATCAATTGAAAAAAGGGTAAATTAAATTTAGCCTGACTTAAGTGAGTGAAAAATCAAAGGTGGCAGCCTTAACTCATTAACTGGAGGGTTGGGATAAAAGTGTGACTGGGGCAGTGTTGAGGAAATATGATATCTCTCAACAGTACTGATCATAAACATACAATAAATTAAATTGAAAATTCAGAGAGAGATACAGCAACACATTAATGCATAGACATATATACAAACACACACTTGAGATAGACATACATATTTTAAAAAAATATATCTGGCTAGAGATTTTTTAAAGATTATATATTTTAGAGTAAAGGAATCATTTTAGCTTCTAAGTTTTACCAATAATATATTTTTTTAAAGATTGTAATAAACCTGACAAACATTGATGACCTAGAGTCACCACTGTTGTGTGTGTGTACACATAGGTTGCAGCAGAAATACCTCTCATATAATGCTAAGAAATTAGTGGCAATGTCTTACCATTATTTGGGAAGTATTTCTGGGAGATATTTCTGCCACACCCTGTATATGTTCATACAGATACACACACTATATATATATTTGTTTGAAATGAATCTGCAAGTGGATTGGGGAAAAGCCTAAATGGGAAACAAAGATGAAAGTGACTCCATATATCTTGACAAGGCCAGGACCATTATAGACAAAGTTTATATAGCAAGGGATCATAGAGTCAAATTTGACTTTAAAATAAAGAGTAAATGATTCTCAGAAAGAAACTTTATTCTAATGAGATCAGAGAGAATATCACTGAATAGAAATCAAGAACGGATTCTAGGCTTTCAGGAATACCAAAAATGACATATATGAATAGTAAATTGACAGCTATAATTAAGGGAGCAGGCTGAGATAACAGGAAAAACAAACAGAGATGACAAAGAGAAATAATAGGAAAAATTCAACATTCAAACTAAGGTAAAAGAGTTTAAATATTATGAAAATGAAAATGTATTGATAAATGTGGATTAATTGAGCAGAATGATTAAAAAAAAAAGGAAGAAATAGGAAAACTTTTATAAATTTGGTTACATTATTGTACCTTCATCAAAACATTGTCTTGCAAAATTCAACTGACAATATCTGTCAAGTTCATTTTTTATTTTATTTTCAAATAATATTTTGTAGCAGGATCCAAATTATAGATAAACTGTCTAAAGTATATTTTTTCTGTTTTTCTGTCAAGTATTTATATATATATATATATATATATATATATATATATATATATATATATATATATAAATGGATTAAGTCCAACAATTATTAATATACTTTCTGTTTATACATTATCTTATTAGATACAATTTATTTAAGTAAATGCTCTGTTTTTTAATTAAACAGTATTAATTACATTTACTCGCCTGAATGTTCAAGAAATTTTATAGAAGATATGTTTTCTCCAAGAATCGATCATGTATCGTATGCAGAACTATCATTTGATCTGATATGCTATACCACTTAGTTATAGAGAAGCGTCTGGTTAGCAAAGTCCAAATTAATCTTTTTAAACACAATCTTTCATGATTTTTATTTTTTATTAAAAAAAAAAAGAAAAAAAAAAAGAGTTCCTTGAAGTTACATTAGACCTCATTAATAATGCATTCCAACCTTACATGAAAACAAATGCCAATCCAATATATACCCACCCAAATTCTAAACACCCTTCATCCATAATCAAACATATACCTTCCTCCATAGAATATAGAATTAGCAATAACTCTTCCAGTGAAGATGTCTTTTACAAGCTTAGTAAATTTTATAATACTGCCTTAAAAAATATATGCTCACATATTCTCTTTGATTCTCTTTCAACTCTGGCTATGAGATGTAGCCGCGTGTAGGGTAAAAGTGTCCCCCACTGGTGCTCGTTCACTTCACTTGACTTTTAATGCATTACTTTTCTCTCAGTCTTCTACACAAATTTCATTCACACAAACACATTCTCTTGTTTAAATGTTTTTTATGTAATTAGAGTTTAAATGTTTTCTTCTTTTATTGTCATTGTATACTTTTGTTAATATATACATTATCACTTATTTTATATACTGTTTCATGTTATTGATTTAATAATCAGACTCATATTCAAGTCCACAATATTTGTTAATTGAAAATATACTAGGAAACATTTCTACCTAATCCCAACTCGCATTACCGAAACAATATACGTTTAAGGAGATGAAAGGTCAACTTCATTGGGTCTCTATTTGAAACCATAGTCATTGACAATTCCTGCTCCCACTTTATTCTCTATTTTCTTTGCAGTGACTCTCACATATGCTTTCCAGGATTGTGAAGTGAGCATGTACCTGCATTTTAGGACCACACATAAAGTCTTGACTATATTTGTTTCAAGGCTAAGTCAAAGATTTTGTACTCAATTATTTGAGAGTTACTCTATGCCAATAATGTCAAACTTGTTGCTTATGCCAACAGGGACATGTAAACAATTATAGACCTTTTTTCAAGAGTATATACTGTGTTTGGGCTAACCAACAGCATAAAAAAGACTAAGATTATGTACACCGGGCAATGTGATGTCAAATGTATTTTTGTTCAGGGTAAGATGCTTGAGGTTGTTGGTATCTTTGAAGTAGACTCACTAGTGATGGTACTTTGCATCCAGAAATCAATAAATCATACAATAAAAACAAACAGCAAAATGGGTTTGCTCAGACATGGACATCCCACTTGATACTAAGATCAGTATCTGCCAATTGTATGTACTGACTGCTCTTCAGTACACTTCAGAAACGGACTATATTGCCATCATATCCAAACTTTGGAAAGATTACATGAAAAGTGCCTTAGGCTTTCACACCAGACAGTCGTTCTGTGATAGACCCAAACACCTAGCAAAGAGAAACTGCTCACTCACAATCATCTGCACTGAGCAGGGTATTTCAGAAGAATGGAAGCTGAGAATTTGCCTAAGCAGCAGTTTTACTCACTCATGGTCAGTGTCCCAGATACAAACCCAAGAAATGTTTCAAAGATGGTTTTAAAGACAATCTGAAAAATCTTGAAATTAGTGTCAAAGACTGGGTGAAAAAGGCAGAGAATAAGTCCATTAGAAATAGTTTTTGATAATGGCATTCATTTTGAGGTAAAAAAAACTTTTGAGCATTTTAAGTTTCTTAAGAAAGGTGATGTAGACTCAATCCAAAGAGATATTCAATCTGAGCTCTTATGTAGCTCCTGTGGGGAAAGTTGTTCTAACTTGTGCCAGGTTTGCTAATCATCAAAGATCATATGAAAATTAAGTCTAATGCTATGTGAATGTCCTTCCGGAAAGTCCTGTAATTATGGTAATATGTTTTGATGAAATTTGCATATCTGACACTGGCCTGCAGAGGCACAAGTGTGTGCACAAAAAGGAAAGTCACTTTCAAGATACTCCAAAAGTTTGTTTTTTTTGTTACATATTTAAAAAGGTTTGTCTATATTTCTGAGATGAGGTATTATGTACATTATTTACATTATTTGGACTATTGTCCTCACCTTTGTCGCCATATCTATCACAACGTTTCGGCTGTTGTACGCTCCGGACTTCTTCAGGTGGTTGGAATTTCAAACTGAACCCTTTATTTCGCTCACTGGTGTAGACTGTTCTAGTTCCACGTGCCATGTTTGATGGATGTCAGTTATCAGTTATCTCCTGCTAATTTCCCTCTGAAAGTTCTCCACTGCCTTAACCGGGTATTGAACTCACACTCTTTGGGTCCTGTCACTGGATCTAACCAATGCCTTTATCCACTGTGCCATGTGTCCTTGACAGTGTAAATAATGTTAAAAAGGTTTGCTGGAATGACACTGGTTTGCAAAGTCATCTGTAGACCCATGGCCACTCAGCTCAACATTATACAGATAGCCTTTCTGTAAAGAAGTGACTTATCGCACACACATTTCATATTATATATATATATATATATATATATATATATATATATATATTATACATAGCGTACAATGAGTAAATTAACACCATTTTATATTGTATGATTTTGAATTTGTCAACTGCACAGAATAGAAGGGCCAGTTGTGCACTGTATGTGAGAAAAAGAGCATCATAACATAATTCACCTCACCAGAAATTTATGTAAAAATATATCTGTTAAAATGAGATGTCAGTGTTATTTTCATTTTTGCCTATGTTAGACGACAACTTATCCATCATATGCATCTATGAATGTACAGGTTTCTATGGATAAATTGTCATCTAAATTATGCAAAAATGAAAATAACACTGACATATCATTTTAACAGATATATTTCCTAAAATTACACAGAAATATCTGTAAATACTAAAGAGTAAATTTATTCAATAACGGCCTCCAGACAACTTTGAAATCTCCTGCAACACTTCTGGATGGTCTCCTTGTTTAAGTTGGTGAATACTGTCATTCTTGCCGTCAGTTCATTTTAGTGTTACAAAGAGTTTTGTTGCTCTCACTCAACAACATCCAGCACATAATAATCAAGGGGGTTGTAGTCTGAGGAGTTAGGTATCCAGATGTAAGGGGTGATGTGGTCGCAGAAATTGTCTGACAGCCATGACCGAGTTCTCCTGCTTGTGTGGCATTGTGCTGAGTCCTGTTACCAGGCATAAGTTCCTCCAGCAGCCATCCTCTTTACCCAGGGCAGCACTACCTCATCAAGGCACTTGATGTAGGCCTCTGTATTGAGTCGGAGGTCCTCACCAACAAAAAAAAAGCTTTTTTCTTAGCAGAATGATCAGAGTGAGTTTTCCAAGCTGCTGTACCTTTGTAATCATATTAGACTCATCCAACTCTTTCTGCATCCTCTGCACTGGCCTCAGATTGACAACCAGACACTCTGAAATGTTTGTATTGGAGCTACCAGTGAGAATACCAAGCAGTATAGCATGCATCTCTAAAGTTCTGAAAGAGTGAATTGCATCATGATGTTCTTTCTCTCAAAGACAGAGCCCAACTGACCCTACTATACTACATAATGCACAAGCACAAAATTAAAAATATAAAAATGGTGACAATTTACTCTTATATATATATATATTTATTTTTTACAAAATCTGTGAATTCCTTTTGCTTATGCTAAGTCTTGACAAAACATTATAAAGTTCACTTTTTGTTACTCATAATGTTGCATGTGTTAAAATTATTCTTTTTGACTAGAAAAATCACAAGTTGATGTTAAAAATTGACCCAAAACACTGTTTATTTAAGATGGAATGATCTACAGGCTGTCCCTAAAGTCTGGACATGTAGAAAATTTCATTAACTATATTTTTTTTATCTCCACAGATTAAACATAGTTTTGTCAAGAGAAAGAATTGACTTCTTTTTCTGTGGTATGCTAAAGAAGGTGCAACACACTTGATTGAATGCATGAAGACTGAATGTCCTAAAATTTATGGCAAAGAGGATTTATTACATCAAGTTCATGTGAATCTTGCAATGCGCATCAACCTTTGCATCAGAAATGATGCAAATCACACTGAAGAGATTATTTAGTAATATTCTGCTTCAATAAAATGTTGGAAATTTAATTTTGAAAATATACAATTTTGCCTATGTGCCCAGACATTAGGTACACCATGTATTATGACATATCTTTCATTTGTATTTAGATAAATTGTATTTATTTTCAATTTTTCTAGTTGAATTGTTTGCATATATTGCATATGATCCATTATTGTACCTAAGTAGGTTACAATAAAATTTGCATTTTATACTTCTGGCTGTACCAGAACAACGCATCTGATTGAAAAAGACATCTCTTTGATTCTGCTTGTAATGAGTGCAAGCAAAGAGGTGAAGTTACTGTTTGTTGATAGAATGAAACAAAACATATCATCTTGCAAGTTCAGTTCTAGAGATTATTGATGGCTCTACAAGAGTGTACTGAAGAACAGCAAATCCTCAATCCCTCCTTTAATCAATCGATTCAAAGCCCTGACATCTACAGCATATAAGGTTGAATGCTTTGCTCAAAAATTCTCTTCCCAGTCAACACTACCCATTTGAAGAACCCACACACGATTTCTGCCCTAGAAGAGAGGCTCTACTGAGTGATATGTGCATAACCCTATCACTGGTCTCAGACATCATTTCTAAATTAGACTCCCACAAAGCAAGTGTAGGTGAGGGGATTCCAGCCATCATCCTCAAGTAATGTGCTCCAGAGCTACCTCCAGTTCTCACCAAACTCCACAATTATTGCCTTGCTTCTTCCTGCTTTCCAGCTTGTTGGAAGTCCTTCTCTGTAATTCCTGTTTTTAAGAACACTGGAAAACCATTAAACCCTCTAACAATTGCCTTATTAGACTCCTACTGCTTTTCAGCAAAGTATTTGAAGCTTTCATCCATGATGAAGTGGTTAAGCATCCTACCTCTCACAACCTATGCTCTGACAAACAATATGGCTTTCATTTTGCCAAGTCTACCGCTAATGTCCTAATGGCCATCACTGAATATGTATATCAATCTCTTGATAATAACGGCAAAGCTCGAGTTGTGGTTCAAGATATTGCAATGGTGTTTGACAGGGTTTGGCATGCTGGTCTTCTATGTAACTCCAAGATACAGTATGAAAGGACAATTGTCTGATTTAATCTAATCGTGAAATGAAGGTTGTTGTAAACAGGCTCACTTCCAGCAATTTCACTTTCAAATAGCAATCTGCAATCACAGACCCAGATGTATTAACAAGTATATGTAAATTGTCATTCTGATATCTATAGAACTCTTCTGTTATGTGCTCATTGATTCTCACTTCCAACCTCTGGCTAGTACTGCCTGTATATTTGCCATCACACAGCCATTTAAAATGCTAAATCACCAAACTAACATGAACAGATTTCAGCTCTGGTTGAGAAGTAAAAACAAGCCATGGATAGGCAGAAAAATCCAAGCTGTACACTTTGAAAGATTTGCCTGGGAAATCTTGTGCTAGCTTCATCAAACCAAAGTAATCAAACATACAGGACACTTTTCCAGACCAGGAATGCTAGAATTACACAATATCAAGAGAATATCCATTTCCAACTGAAACGTAGTTGAAGAGTTCTAGAAGTGGTAAAAATAAAAAATACATAGGTTGATAGACACAAATATGTAGTTCATAGGTCATAAAATCCTTCTTCACACATCTTTCTTTTTATGTGCCATGTCCTTCCAGGACATAGGCGATCATGGCTCTCCTCTATCCCTTGCAGCTCTCAGCATCACAATGCACAAAAAAACAAAAAAAAAAACAAACTCATTCATTGCTTGAGACAATCAGCTTATATGTAAGTCGGGAATTCAGTGATTGGTTGAGGTGGAAAAACAATTTGCACAATGTTTTCTATATAAAGATAGAAGTCATATGAGCCTTTATTTTCACTGGCAGATAACATGTGCAATATTCTGTCCCTTGTTTTGATGAAATAAGTTGCCATTTTCTTCACCACAAAGCTTCATAATAAATTCAATTTCATACTTTAATTTAGTTTGAGAACAAGTAACTGGGCATGTTTATACACAGAACAAATAAATGAAGAATGCTGGAGAAAGAACAATCATCATCATGGCAGGACCAGTATTAATCTCATATAAAGCAAGGTGGGTCATGCCTGACAGAAGATCTCAGTTTACCTCTCCACATAAACCTGTCACTAGCATCAGCTGTGCTTCTGAAAAACATCCTCTCATCTTGGGTTATCCACTTCATCAGCTGCCCTCAACTGTTACCTCACAAACCTGTCTAATAGATCCCATGCTGCATTCAACATGGCTAGCTCAGTGTAATCTATGACTGTGCAGCAGTGACTCATGGTTGTCACGGTCTAGCTTCTCAAGAAGCGAGTATGACCTGACCTTGTTTTCTGCGCACAGACACTACACGTCCAGTGTATCATGTTCTTGATCAAAGGTAGTTGAAGTCCATCATTGGCAGGGCCTATATCATGCTGGCATGCAGTATGTTACCATGAATGCAGGTGTTGTACACATGACCTCTGGTCTTAGCCAAAAAGGCAATGAGTTGTGAGGATAGACAGCAGGTGGGTAGAAACTGGATTATAAGCAGAAGAAAGATACTGCAACTGAGGGAGGTTAGAAAATGAACCAAGAAATATGAGTGATGGTAAAAAATAAAGGATCAGTTATTACATGCACAGCATCTTAAATTTTGACACAAATGTGATCCAAATTCGGTCAGATATCTGAGAGGCTTGAGATATTGTAATGCAATATTTACACCTGAAGGACTAAAAATGATTTAATTTTTATTGTTTTGGAGATAAAGGAATGAGGAACAGATTAGCTTTGCTTTTTTTTTTATTATAATTTTTTGATTTACGACTTTATGACAAGTAATTTTTTTTTTTTTTACTTTAACTTGTTTTCCCTGGTCTTGTTTGAACATATTTGTATAAATTATATGTGGATATATAATTTTTAAAAAGTCCTTTTTGAAGACCATAGTTATTGTATTTACTGAAATATTGTTTCCTATTTACAATTGTAAAAATGAAACCTAATTTCTGATATAATTTTCAAGTAAATACTGTATATGTGTCAGTAAATAATTGAATAAACTGGTTTTATATGTATGTTAAATACTTATTTTTCCTAAATACATGGTGGTAAGTCAACTTATGTCTAAATGTGAACATGACTTTACTGTTAATTTCCTTACTGCTTATGACATTATCTGGTGACTCGTTAGTTCAGTGAACGATCTACACTTTAGGCCACAGGTGTGTTGCAAGCAAGCTTAAACCTTGCTGCAATGGGATCATGGTGCTGGGACTTGTAACATTAGGTAAATTTTGTGACGGACCTGCAAAACTATTTTGTATAGACTGAAGTTAAATTAAGCTGGACAAAGGTATATGCATGATACCAATGTCATTAAAAAGCTATGTTTATGACTGACAAGCTTTTTATCTGACCAGGTTTGAGAATTCAAAGTTTTCCTCCTCCTTGAATGGCAGCCAACCAAGACTGAAGTGCCTAGACTGTCCTATTTAATTCATACCTGGAGGAATAAGACATGGGTTCATACCTTTTCCAAAGATGAATAGACAGATATAATTGGCAGGCAGAGAGGAATATACAGCTAGGAAGACTGACAGACAAATAGATAGATATATAGATATTGTTTTAAAATTGGTATCATCCCATGCAATGCAATAATGCTACTAAAGCACAAGGGTTTACAGGGTGTGGAAGAATTAGGAACAGAAACAATAATGATGAGCAGAAAAGTGAGCAATCCGGAGGACACTAGATAGCAATTGACATTGCATTTAAATTTTTGAAGATTAAAGTTGGCATCAGAAAGGAGTTCCACCAGTGAGAAGTGTGAGAGAAGAAACTTTTAGCATAGAATTTATAACTATATTTACTGTAAATTGATGAGATCTTGATGCAAGTCTAGTACTGTGCTTAAATTAAAAAAATTTGGGTACTGTAGCAAAGAGTTCATCCAAACAATTACCATGAAAGTATTTATAGCAAAGACGGAGAGGCATCCTAATGGCAGTGGGAAAGTGACTGAAACCAAGACCCCAGGTTAGAGATAGATGTCATACAAATGCAAAATTGAAACACGTCAAAATATCAGTTGACTCAACAAAGCTTTATTCTCTCAAAGATATTCATCGTGGATTAACAGATTTCTTCAAGTTATATAAATCAACAAGGACTGCATATGTTCAGTGAACTTCAAATATATTAACCTTTGCATTCAGTAAGATGGTAGATATTTTGAAAGTTAGCATTCCTATAACTGAATATTCTCTTCTGAATATATCTGCATTTATTTGCATATTGTCTTTTACTTATATCTTAAGTACCATAGACATTATTCACATTCTAAACTTCACTGACATACCCTATACATATATTTCTCTTTTCCACTCTCACTATACATATCTTTCATATATATATATATATATATATATATAATTATTTATTTAAAAAATTATAACATAAATACGTTATAAAATCCCTACAAAAATAGCCATTTTGTTTCAACACCTCCGGTGTCTTATCAAGTGATGATGTTGAATGTAAAACTGTTGAAATAGATCTAACTGTAAGTTCTATTCTAATAGTTTCTTCTCTCACACTTCTCTCCTTTCAACTATGATCTACAAAAGTTTAAATGCAACATCTGTTGCCACCTTCCGTCTTTCCGAATTCTCTTTTAATATCCTTCTTTACTAATTATTTTTTTTCATTTACTTTCTTTTAATAACCTCTTGCTTCTTAGTGGCATTATCACCTTACTTGGGGTGAAATGCCTAAAAAAAGAAAGCATTAAAGGGAGGAGGAAAGATTTTAAAAGCAGGTTTTGCTTATTAGATTTCAGGTTTTAGATTCAACATCATCACTTGATAAGACACCGGAGGTGTTGAAACAAAATGGCTATTTTTATAGTGATTTTGTAGCAGATTTATGTTATAATTTTTAAAAATAAATAATTATATCTGCTCTACTCTGTATTGAGCACTCTTTTAAGAATAGTAATTGTTGGTTATTGGAATTCATTCCGTATACACCAATTATATACTTGGGTATATATTATGTTGGTGCAAAAATCATGATGTAATAATGTCATTTTTTGACGTTACGTCAAAAAACAACATTATTACGTCATTATTTTTGCACCAACCTAATATATATATATATATATATATATATATATATGTGCATGTGTGTGTGTGTAATTTCTATAGAAATTCAAATAATATTATTACATCCTATTACTATTAGATGTGAACAAACACTAAAAAATAAGAAGAAAGAAAAACTAATCAAATATTAACAATAATGACAATTTTTCATCCAAGAAATTCTAACTTTTAAAGACTATTACTTCTATTACTACTAGGTGTAAGCAAGCAACAAAATTATGATGAGAAAATAACTCATTAAAAAATTATTAACTGACAATGATGTTTGTAAGAAGAGGAAAAGCTGATATTCTGTTTAAAATCCTTGCTTAGAGCTTTAGAACCAAACTGAGTATATATTTTTCAACTGAAAAGAAGAGGCATTTCTCAATGTCTGCAGTTATAATTAATGTCATATCAGGTATATTCTCAGACATCTTTTGGTCATGAGACTAGATTTAATCTGATTATACATTTGCAGCAATGACCGATTTATGTCCAGATCTACCAAGAGAGGGACAGGTTCCTGGAGTCAGTACATGTCCAAGGGCCCATAAAAGAATTAATATAGGAGGTGACATTAGAATATTTGCAAGTTCTGCCACTCTGTGGTGACATATCTCACATAACAGAACTAGTTTCAATAGATTGCATGGAAACCTAATAACTTGATACAGAAATAAGTTCCTTGAAACACAAGACATTCTACTGGGAGTTGTCCAAGGCCCACAACCTCTCTTGTAGGCCCTGTTCATATTTGGATTTGATAGTAAACTAACAGATTTAGTAAATTGATTGACCAATATGGACAACTGAAGAGCCACAGCTCACATTGAATTACAGAATTTTAATTGACTGTAAATTGACAGAGCATTTGCAATTATTCCTGTAAATAAAATCTACCATTCATCCCTGTATTGAATAGTACTGCCATATGTGCTCTCTAGCTTGAGATTCTTAACAAAATCCAAAGAAGGGTCTGTAATTTTATCAGTCCTGTTCTGGCATCTCAGCTTCAGTCACTGACACCACCATAATATAGCTTCCCTATGGCTTTTCTATAAATATTTTCATCACTATTGTTCTGATACTTCAACCTCATAAATTTAAGAATAGTACTCTATTGTTAATTAGATCTCATCATTCAACTGTTGAAATAGATCTAAGTTCTATTCTAATAGTTTCTTCTCTCACACTTCTCTCCTTTCAACTATGATCTACAAAAGTTTAAATGCAACATCTGTTGCCACCTTCCGTCTTTCCGAATTCTCTTTTAATATCCCTCTTTATTAATTATTTTTTTTCATTTACTTTCTTTCAATAACCTCTTGCTTCTTAGTGGCATTATCACCTTGCTTGGGGTGAAATGCCTAAAAAAAGAAAGCATTAAAGGGAGGAGGAAAGATTTTAAAAGCAGGTTTTACTTATTAGATTTCAGTCAAAGGCAAGCAAATTGTCATCTGAATGAAGAAAGACATTTTTCCTTCAGTTCTCATAGGAATATTGATTTGAGTTTAATGAGATTTCAAATGTCAAAAAAATGTAAACAAATAATTAAGAAACCCAGCAAAAAAAAAAAAAAAAAAAAAAGAAAAGAAAAAAATCATGACAATATAGGCCATACACAAAATGGCATTGTTTTTCTTCTTTTTTGCATTGTTTTGCAGAAAGCAAATCCATCTTGAATATTTGATAAGCTGTCAACTAAATTTTTTTTCTTATGCCGTTAATTGTTCTTTCCTTCTCACTGGCTTTCTGCAAAACATAACAGAGAATAAAAGATTATCCTCATTGTATTATCTGTGTCGAAAGCGATGGTTTGCAGCAGTTGAGGCTTCATCAATTTCTGACAATCTTCTCCCCAAAACTGTAGCAATAGATTTTATGGAAATTCACAAATGCTGAGGATCCAAATATTAGAGGAAAAATTTCTTACACATATACATGTACCCTTATTCTCCATCAGAACCAGTGTTTTCAATTGTCAATTCTATGAAATAATTTCGACAAAACAGAAATAAAACCAAAAAAGCAAACAAAAAAACAGTTTCCCATATCATTCTAATATTAGGCATTGTTGTTCTTTCATATCTGGATGGATGGCAATTGTTGTCACTTCATTATAATTTTATTACAAAGGAAAATAAAATTGTATATATGTGTGTATGGCAGAATTAAAATTTTCTAACACTGGAGTAAATTTGCAATTCATATCTATACATATATACTTATAACAAATATGCCTCCTGCCTCAAAGTCCATTTGACATAGGTTTTTAAATATTATTCTAGTAATTATTAGGTTGGTGCAAAAATAATATCGTTTTTGACATTAAAAACTACGTCAAAAAACGATATTATTTTTGCACCAACCTAATACAAACTATACATTTAGTTATTCATGAAGTATAGCTTTGTTTTGATACTAGGCTACAAATATGGGGCTCCCAGTGAACTTCCAACTACTTGGAAGTAAGGATATGTAAAAGTATCTCACTAACCCTTACTACACAGCAGCGAACCCATAATTTTTATAGACAGATACACAGACAACTGCATAACCATATTTGAGTAGATGCTCTGTATTTAAACAGTATTCATCTACCAGTCAGCATACTCAAAGAAATTGTGCCCTCGAAGTTTCTTTATTAAGTTGTCTTGAGTGTGAAAGCCAGAAGATAAATGAAACACTGTTTATGTTAACAGAGTTTCTATACAGAAATCCGCTAAAAATATCATTTGAAGTAATGTCTGATTAAAAATAAACCTCATTATTTTTTTTAGAAATGTTTATATAATTTTATATAAAAACTATAGTCCAAAGGTTTGGGAGAAACCTTTCAGGTTTAATAATTAGTAAGTTTCATACTTTCTTTGGTTTAATTAACTCTCATATCATTAGTGCATGACATCCAATTTTTTAGAGATGGGGTTATCTAAAATTTAAAATCTGTCAGTCCTATTCACCATTAGCATTGGCCAGAAAGATAGATTTGGTATAAGACCTAAAATTTTAAGAAAACTTTATGCAATAATGAGTTAATTTTGTTATTACAATATATAAAACTCATCAGGAAGATAAAGTCCCTCTGGCTCAAAGTGAGTTAGTAAATTAGTTTCGGAAAAGGTATGCAAACCTTAAATTTTTAGGCAAATCTTTAAAATCCAGAGAGCGGCTCAAAACTTGTGTGTGTGTGTGTGTGTGTATTATTATTTTGTTTGTTCGTCTGTATGTATGCTTATTACACATTTCTATCTAGAATCAGAATTTAGTGCTTGCCTGATCTTTAGTCCTTAACTGGAATCAATTATGCTTTCTGACCAAGAAACATAAATAATAGTAATAATAGGCAAAAAATTAAAAGCAAGGGAGAAGAAGAGACCAAGAATTAGAATGAGAAGAAGCAAAGGTAAGAGATAACAAAGCAAAAGAAAATATTGCAATATATTTTCTTTGCTTTCTTTTTAAACCACTTGCTTGTGGTTTTCTGAGAGACAATCAGCAGTACATATATTTCTGTAGAAGCATCAATAGATTATTCCTAAATGTCAATTATTTGCAATGAATTTCTTTTGTAAATTGGTTTACCAGATATTTCTAGAGAAAATTTATTGCAATACATTTCTATGGAGTATCACTTACAATGATTTCTTTGTATCTATTGCAAACTTCTATAATGCATAAGTTACAATTCATTTCCATAGAAAATTTATTGCAGTACATTCCTGCCATGCATCACTTAGAGGCAACTACGACAGAAAATTGATTTCAATACCTTAATATATTATACAGTGTAACCCAGATATAAGAAACCTGGATATAAGAGAGATTTTCTCTGATCCCAAATTAGAGCCTGTGTTAATGTATATAAAATAGACCAAACCCGGATATAAGAAACTTCTTCTCCAGTCCCGACAACTCTTATATCTGGGTTACACTGTATCATTTTCAGTGCATTTTTGTTACAGTGCATTTCCACATAAAATTAGTTCTAATGATTATGCTAATAAAATAAGCCCATCCAGTCTCCTCTCTTGCTTGTAACCATCCACTATAACAAAATAAACATTTTCAGAAATAAAGCTGAATTAGTCAAATAAAGCTTCATGAGTTTCTTATTGTTGCTATATTACAATAGAAATAATTCAGATTGTTGTTGCCTAACAAAACATGTCAGCCAATAAATTCTTCTTCTATATGGCAATCATGACTCCACAAATTCCAGTCCTCTGCAGCTCTTAATAAATTTTATCTTCTTGTTAAACACTGTTCTGACATCCATTTACTTGCTATATAAGTTATGTGTTGTTTTCCTCTGTCTAACTTGACTTCAATCTGTCCTGTGAGTATCAAATTTTCCAAGCCTGTAAATTAGTGTAGTTTAAGGTGTCTGAAGGTGATCGGACAGTTGAAAACAAAGCACTCGGTATAAAAAAAAAGAGCAACAATAGTAAATAGTCAAATCAAAAATGCAAAAGACTTACTTTCCATTTTTACAGATACACCACTTGACAGGGTTATGATAAATCTTAAATTAAGAATTTGTTCTAAATAGACTGTTGTACAATTCTGTAAGAAAAATGCATAACTATTAAACTTAGTCTTAGATATGTCTGCATGTATATCTTTTGAAGTACTGCCTCAAAGGAGATGGCAGAATTTGAGTGTTAGAGCATTACACACAAACAATGTAAATAAAAGCATATATATATATATATATATATATATATATATATATATATATATATATATATATATATATAACTAAATAAATAATCTCTAATATTATGTATATGCACTAATATGTACTTATCAGAAGGTATGGTGGAATAATGGATAGAGGCTCAGATTGAGGAATTGAAGAGCTGAGTTTGAGTTTTTCTCAAATCCATTACATTCACCTACATGCTAATACCCATTAGGAAAGGTATGAATCCTGTTCTCCCCCAGCTATGGGTAAATAGGATAGACCAGCTTCTATAGCCTTGGTTGGCAACTGGTCTACTGCAGAAAGAAATGGCAACCTACTGCAAGACAAAATCTGCCTTGTCAGTCTTGCATCGAAAGATACATGATCACCTAAGCATGTATCAATGCACGGTACATAACTGACTGTACTTATAGCTGATTCATAACATTGAGCATTGTATCTATAACACCAGCAGATGAAATATATTTATACGTACATACAATTTTTTGTGCATGTATGTATATTTTTTATCCTAAACATATACATACATATATATGTAAAGTGAGAATGAATAGAGTCCAATTTCAATGAGAGGTCTATACAAAAGTAGAGTAATATTCTTTATTTTAGGATTACATCAAAAATATGTAAAAAAAATTGAAACACAAATGCAATCATGTTTCAATGCATATTAACACATCTCAATTAACTGGTGAGTAGACAATTTATTGAAATTTAAAAACAAGATACACCCTCTTTTCACGAGAAAAGGAACAAAAGAAAAGGAGTAAGAAAGAAAAAAAGATGGTTGAAGACCTTGTTTTGTTTTAATTCAGATTATCCAATCAGGATGACCTATGTTAAGTTCAAAGTAACGGAAAAAAAAATGAAAATTGAGCAATCATACATATGAGGTCATGACCCACAGATTTAGAATCATAGATGATATCCAACCATCATATGATTATTCAGATATAATTGGCTACAATGTTATACATTGGAACATGTCATTTGAAAGGTAACTTAACAAGATACTCAACAAGCTACATTCCCAGTGAGTTAAAAAAAAAACCCCAAAAAAACTCTTTTATAGTTGGTAAGTAAAAAAGCCATCTAAGAAACTGATGGAAAGTATAAACATAAGGATACAACAGAATTATTTAAACATATAGATCATATAAAATAAAATAGAACACAACTGTTAACTAAAGGGTTTTTATATAGGGTGTTAATAAAACCAATCAATGCAAAATATCAAAGTGTCAGCCAAACACCAATAAATTTATTCTAAATATTAGGAATGCTACTAGAAGATTAGTGTAAAAATTATACTACACTGAAATTGATCTTACTGACAGAAAGATAGGTCTTATATGGTGCAACAAGGTTTAACTGAAATGTAAGAAGAAGCAATTGTCAAATTTCAAAGTTTAGTAAGATTGTAGAGTTAAAAGGTATGGTGTATTTACAATTAACCATTAATTCAAATCTTTGATTTAATAATGCATCTCGATCAAAGAACCTGATAATCTGCATTTTTTCTTTAAACACAGAATACAATGTTTATATAAGGATTTACATGCCCTTGCCAGTTTTAAAATTTTCCATTTCACTTTAGGGGTTTTATTTTGATCTTTCAGCCTCCAAAAATATTTTGAAAGTGATGTATTTTTAGCAAAAGACGATATGTGTTGATACCACTGGGTTTTGAAGAATTCTTAATACTACCAATATAGAACTTTTCAACCCTCTGATTTTCCATTGTAGAGATAGAACAAAGATACACAAGAGATTTAGTTAAACATTTGTTTGACAATGGGCATTGGTTAGGATTCCTACAATTGCATAGGTCAGTATCCTTAATATTTTCATTGGAACTTTTATTATGATTAAGATTATTAAATTGGTTTAGAGTAATATTGTTGTGCAACTTTATGATTTTCTTGAGATTATTGGTGCAACTATAACTTAGTTTTAATGTATTTCTATTAAATATTTTACTAAGAGGGTTGCTATTTGGAAAATGTTTATCAATCAATTTGAGAAACTTATGGTTTCACTTAATACTAATTGATTAAATGAGGGTGTGTACCAGATGATCTTCCTATTCCTATTTCTTTTCTTTGAATTACAGTCCTATTTTCTATAGTGAATTTTCAGGGCACTTATACCCTCCATCAGTAATCCAATATATTCCTTCCTCTGTAGAATATCAGATCAGCAACCGCTCATCAGACAAATATGTATTTAAGAAAAATAGTAGTGTATACAAATTTCTAAAAGAATAGCTGGTATATTTATGTATATGTATGTATATTATATACAGGTCTGGTGCATACTGCACCTGAACCCAAAAACTGGGTGGTAGGGAGACTTGATTGGGGGACCCAGGCATTGCTTTTTGACCCTTGCTATCTTATCAACATCTGCTTTTTTTCTACCTACAACTGACTATTAAAGAATGCAAAGATTTTTGCATTTTGACATCATTCTGTGTCTATTTTTTAATCCAAATCTGTGAATTTGTTATACTCATGCTTAAAAATTACTTTAAGATTTTTGATTATCTGGAAAGAAAAAAAAAAAAAAAAAATTTTCTTTTATTATCTTTGGGGTTCACTTACATTTGTGCAGCACTATATGTATGATCCATTGCTAAAAATGATGGATGATCAGTTTCTTGTACCACTCCAGAAAGTAACTGGTTTCTGCTGCCATGCATTAACATTACTGGAGTCAGATCAGACTAAAACTGAAGTAGTATTACTATATCTGGAGATCTCCGATTCTCACTTTCCAGCAGATAGAGTTCAAACATGTTTACATGACTTTTGGATGATGAAGTATTTTCGGCCCTACAGCCTCTTTCCCATAGCTAAAGTTTCTTCCGGCTTCTTGCATCCAAGTTAATTTTGACCTTAAAAATTTCAATGTACTGTATACACTCATGCAACACATGATCTCATGTATCCTGTGACTTCCAAATTTTCCTTTATAAAAAAAAAAATATCTTATGTATCTTGTGTATCATGTGAATTCCTTTTTTGAGAGACCAAATTATAATATACTAACCACTTCTCTATCTCTTTATCTCATCTTCTAGTTAAATAAGTTAAAAAAGAAAAAAGTAAGAAGGAAGTTCCACTCAGCTACTTTCCATGAATTACTTTGTGGAACAGACACTTGAGAACAGAACTTCTCCAATCACTACAATCTTGAAGTCAACTTTTATCTATCCTACATATCCTCATAATTTGCATTTATTTCCTTCTCTTACATCTATACATTCACAACAACTACATTAAGTAACCCTCTCCCTTGAGCAGTTCTTTAACATTGGATTTGGAAAAACTTTAGTTAAAAAAAGAAAAGAAAGGGAAACTACAGAACACATTATATGTGTGTGCCTATAAGCTCATGAAATGCATATTAACTTTTCATTAAATTTTTTATGCAGCAACAATTTTTTAAAATTCCATTACTTTATTCGATCATTGAAGGTTTTGAAATCAAAATTGAATATACATAATGAGCCACTCGAGACAAAGCCCAGAAAAATGCTTATGATTCTGTCGACCGAAGACAAAGACAATCTGTCTCTGTGGTGCCTGAAATTTCTTTGGGTTTCACATTTTTCCTAGATTCATCATTTGTGACTTAATTAGAATTAAAAAAAAAAAAAAGAAAATCAAAAATATCTTCTGTCTTTTGAGAGAAAAGGATATCATTTATTATTTAAAGAAAGCAATGAAAGACAAAATATCTTGTTGGGAAATTAATATAATTCTCTCATAGTTTTAGTCATGCACTATATGTATGTGTTTGCAACACTGCTTTTTTAACATTTAGTCTTTTACTACTATCAGCAGGGTCATCTGGTTGCAATCTGGTTATTGACTGAAGTGTCAGAATGTTGTATGTTTAATATTTTGGGGACAAACTAAAGTTTGAATGTGAATTTGAACTCAACCTAATAACCACACTTTCCCCACACCACATATGCATATGCATACACACATAAACACACACACAAAAAAAAAAAAAAAAAAAAAAAAGAGGGGTAAAAAATTCAACCTAATACCAATAATAAGAGCATCCAGACTAGTACATAAATGAATTACAAACTTAGTATAAAGATAACAAAAAATGAGAAAAATGGCAGTCAATTGCTGAAACCTCCTGATGAGTGGACTGAACAATTACAAAAAGGTTCATCTCCAAAGCTCTCGAGTCAAACAGCTAAATTTTAAGTTTTATTTGTATTAATGAGATACATTTTTTAAATTTATGCCACACTTATTAAAAGAGAAACTAAATTACTTTGAAGGAAAATTCACAAGTATCCTATTATAGATCTTCTCAACATACAAATCTGCATCCTGGAATTTTTAAATAACTCCATTTAATAAAAGAATTACTCTATCCCAAGCCAACATAAATGACTAAAAATTTTTAAAGAAATGAACAGAAAATGGTAAAATTCATAACCTCTTGTTATTTAAATAATATATAAATTTAACCCAAACTAAAATAAATATTATATGCATAAAAAAAATCCTTTACTGACTCTTGTTTATTAGACATTTAGTTATGTCACTTAACATCCTCCACAATTTAAACAGGCTGTTCAGTTAACTTGATAAATATTTATGAGTGTCTTAAATTTAAAAATGCTGGGAAACTATAAACATTTTTACTTTTGTTTATAAATACTTGTTGCAAAGCAAATTCCTTAAATACATTTGCCTTGATAAAGTCCATCAGAGTTGGCTAAGATAAGTTTTTCTTTTGCCTTTATCCTAAACTCTCCCATTGAATTCGACGTATGAGGGTCAAGCAGATCAGTTCCTAGGAACCAACAGCCTGGCACCAGCACATGAGATTTGATTATAGTGGTCAAGGTTTTACACAGAACCATCCATACTCTTTGAAGGGCTGAATACAGGAACCTGGTGAACTGCATGCGACAAGGTCCCCAAATGACCCTCTGCAGGTTTTGAATTCAGAGTTGTTCTTCTCCTAGGCCAGCTGCCATCCAAGGCTATAGAACCCTGTCTGTTCTGCTATTTGAAGGAAGAAGAGGATTCATACCTTTCCCAGGGGCATTAGCACGTAAGTGAATGTAATGATTTGAGAGGAATTCGAACTCGGCCTTTACATATATATATATTACACATACACACACAAATAGAAATAAATAACATTTATCCATTTTAATCTATGAAAAAAGTATTTCTACAATACAAAATATGCATAACTTCATTTAATACTCTGTAGCCATTATTCACTTTAAGCAACCAATCTTTCTTGTAGTTCTCAATGATTTGTAAATCTTAGTTCGTATCTTCATACATATATATATACATTATATATATATATATATATATATATATATATATGCGCGCACACACACACACACACACATATATATATATATACACACACACATCAATGTTTGATGTATGAGTGCCTAACATTTGATTTTTCTCACCATTGTCAACCTCTAAGGAAGGGGAAGAAAGTGTGTTGCAAAACTGCACTTCTCTGCTGGCACCATCGTTCCTACAGTATTTACTCTTATTACTATTTCATCACCTTAGAATGTGTATCCACATTCATTTCAAATTCTAGAGGGTTCATAATATAAATGAGGTATAAACGCTCCCCTGGGTCCCTCTGCACTAGCTATTTTCTTTCTTTTAAAATGACCAATGATGGTTGAATGTTATTGAAATATTACATGGAATAACAGCAAGTTTCTTTAAAAATTTTTAGCAAGCATCAAACAACTAATTTCTTATAAGTAAAAACTCACCTAAAAGATTAACAGAAATTCTTTGTCCATTCTATTCAATAAAACATTATATCGACATATAATTCTTACTTTAGCATTAACATAAACGTTATTAACAGAACATGACTATTTCATATGAGGGACAACTGGAAGGTTCATAGACAGATCAAGATATAAATATAAGTAGTCACACTACCTGGTAGATTAAGAGAAATAAATGCAACTGTACCAGTAAACAACTTACTTTTGGTCAATTTTGAATTGATTAGATTTTGGGATAAGGAATACTTTCATTCTTGAACAGATATGTACATAACATACTGGATATCAACAAGGAAAGTTGAATTGGTGTGCCAAGTTCAAATTTGAGACATGATTACCTGGAATGGGACAGGAGGTACTGTCTTGCTTAAGGAACTAAGGGTACACTAGCAACAGAGCCAGATGAGTAGTCTGTCCTTGTCACATGGACTGGTAGGCAAATATAGATGGTTGTCATTCAGCACCTGTTCTCACTCCAGACATCATACATGATGTCACCGATAGGATATGAAATAAAATTTTAACTATGAGGAATACCAACAGTACATATTTGCCAAACTTCACAAGGATTATTAACAAAACACAGCATTGGTGTAGCCATAAAAGGAAACATGGCCACCCCACCAGTTATTGATCAAGAATATGTGCAACTCAAGCAACAAATGGTCAAGTTGCAAAGAAAAATAAAGCACTTTGAAAGGAAGAAACCAGAATTACTCACAATAGAGCTGAACACAACAGACAGTAACTGGGCAATGTTTATGGACGTGTGGGGTCTGGTACAAGGGAATGTGTGGATTGACCAACCAAGCAGAGATTCATAATGAGCTAAGGAGGTACAGGTTGCTATTCAACCTGGTAGTGGCCAAAATACTCAATTCTACGTCAAATATGGCTCATCACAGTTAGGGGATTACACAAAGTACATCTACAGAACTTCCACACTATGAGGCAAAAAAAAAAAGTGAGTTGATTACACATTTTCTTAGCCAGCAAGATTTTGTGATTACCTGTCCAAATGAAAGTGGTTACAGCCAGCAAGTAAACTATTTCAGGGACATAGTTACTGGGCAAATAGTGGCAGGTCTTGTTAATATTGAAAGTAGAATATTGGCAGAGGCTGTTACCCTCACCACTCTTGTGCAGAAGTTTAAAAGGTTAGTCAGCCTGAAAACCACAGACAGGGTGACCCCTCACTTCCTTAACAGTATACCACCTATCACCTCATTTAATGTGCAGCAATGGTCCCAGGGAATCTAGACCCACCCTACCCCACATTATGCAAAGCCTTGCAAGGGATATGAAAAGGACCTCACATGCCAGTGGGTCAATGGATAGAAAAAGATGTCCAGCAGTCAAATTAAGGTGCTTCCATAGTGGATTGCAGAGGATATGGAAAGGGGTTGCCAGAAACTCAAAAAGGTATCCACCAAAAAATCAACAACAAGCATAAAAAAAACATGATTCATTTGTATTTATTACCAAGGAACAATCCCAGCAAGTTAACCCACCAATTTGCACAATCGAAATTATGTGGTAGAGCTAACCCAACACAGCCAATGACCATGATTCACCTAGTACTTCTGGAACTGCCACTATCTTTAACAGTAGAAGTTACCCTGATGCTGGAGTCCCATGCTGAATTCAGATATGCTCTAACAAGCCTCCACACTAACCAAATTGTTGCTATTGCTGACACTAGAGCAAAGACTTGCTCAAGCAGATCAAGAGATTTTCAAATGGCCAGACAAATATCTCATGCTGACCAGTTACAAGATACAAGGCATAAGATATACTCTTTGCATACATCAAGTTTGGCACAATGGAAATGCACCAAACCATATCTGTATCAAACACATCTGGATTTTACTTATTTGAGCCAAGTGTGAAAGTTCTTGAATTACTACCTTCCAACTTTCCGACCCCAATGTCACGGTAAAATTTGATGACAAGCCCCAATACAAAGGTCTAGTGTGGGTTCCATCAAAGAATGGACATCCCACCAAAGCCAGCCATTATCCTATTTCTCCCAACAGAAAACACTAGAGCAATGGATACAATAGTATTTGGAGCCCCACACATTCAACATGTACTGTAACCCTGCCACTATAGATGATAAAATCAAAGCCTCTAAACATCACTCTCATTGCGGGAACAACAGAGACATCAGTCCAAACTGTATGGTGGACCTACAGAAACTCAATGCTGCCACCATGAGGGAGATGCACCATAGTCCATCCCCTTTTAATAAAGTTTCAATATCATGAGAATACATGAGGGAAACCCTGCTAGATGCATGGAATGGCTACCATAGCCTTCCCCTATTCCCAGCTGCACATGATACTACTACAATCATTACCAAGTGGGGGAGATACTGATACCTCCTAGCTTGACATGGTCAGAAAAACTTGCTGTATAGATGACAGCATATTCTGGAATGACTCAATAGAAATAGCATTTTGGCATATGATAGAGCACATCCCCCATTGCAGCAAAATGGCATAATCTTCAACCTGGAAAAGTTCCATTTTGCAGAAGAGAAGATGGAGTTTGCCAGGTTCCGGATAACAAAAGATGGCATAAAACCTATGAAAAAAAAAATGACAGAAGCCATCTGGTAGTTTCCCACACCTATAAATATCACTAGTGTCAGATCATGGTTTGAACTAGTAAACCAGGTATCATCCATATTTGCTCAAGCTGAGGCAATGGCCCCTTACAGGAACTATGTTCAAAAGATCATAAGTTTTACTGGGATGATACACTTGAACAATTGTTCATGAATCCGAGAGATGATTGCACAAAAAAACTGACAATAAAATAAAGTCATTTGAAATTAACAGACCAACATGGTTGACAATGGACTACAGCGAAAATGGCACTGGCTTCTAGTTTCAGAAACAATGCAAATGTGCTAGAGAAGTGGAACCCAACTGTGATGAAAACATTCTGGCTCGATCCTTCTTCAGCACTGATGCTAAATCATGCTATTCCCCAGTCATGGGTGAGGCACTGGCTCTGGTATATCAATTGGAGTCCCTGCCAAATGTTTGTGCTAGGATGTCCGGAGTTATTGGTAACTGTAGACCACAAACCACTGATAAGAAAATTTTGGTGCAAAGTTCTAGAGAATATAAAATCCCAAGATTATTCAGCCTCAAGGAACACCCTCTGATGTATGAATTCTGCATAAAGCATCTCCATGGCAAACTCAATGCCACACCAAACTGTAACTCACGGTACCCCACACCATGAATACATATTGGTACAACAGTTAAGGATGCCACACAAATAGTTGACAGTTCTATAAAGGCATCTTTACTTCCATATATGTACAGGACCCCAAACTAAGAGTAATCACATGGGACAGAATTGTGGCTGCTGCAGCCACAGATGAGGAATGCTAAACTTTAGCTGAATATACACAAGGTGGCTGGAAGTAACAAGGCCAAGATTGCCATAAGTAATAGAGGATAGGATAGTTTTCAACTGTTGACAGAACAAAAATAAATGAAGTGTAACAATATAGAACCCGAAATAGGATCCCTGGTCACAAAGACCAGTGTGCCTGCATTTTGCCTCCCCCCTCATCCTCCATCGATCAGCAAAAAAGTCACCGGGTTATAGTGTGCGTAATAACAACTCCAGGGCTTGCTAAGTGCTTAAAATCTAAAGAAAATAAATTCCGAGCTGCTATGAAATATAAAAGGTATTATAGAATGTTCTCTAAGAGTATGTAGATTATATTAGTATTAATGAAGCAACTAAGAAAAATTTGGTGATTATGTAATCGACATAGATTTGTTATATTGTATAGTAGAGACTAGTAGTGACACAACAAAGAAATAGGGCAAGGCCATGAAGATATATATCATATGTGAACATAGTAATGAAGGGACTGCAAATATATATATATATATATATATATATATATATATACACACACCATAAATGCTAATGAGTGCTATTTAATATTCAATTTTGATCTAAAAATGCTTAAATATCTAAATAAAATAATGAAATTCAAAGTACTTGCATATCTAAAATTTCATAAAACATTTTTCTGTATTTTATGAGCTTATATATATATAAGATAGTCAAAAGTAGCCAGGCAAACCTACCTAGGTTTCACCTAAATTGATCTTCACGGTTTTTGCCCTGGTTTAATTTCTTTGTTCTTTTTTTTTTATTCCCCATTTTTCTTCAGGTACCAATTTTTTCTACTGCAAGTTGAGCTATCCAAAGTTTTTCCAAACAAGTACCACCAATATATATATTAGGTTGGTGCAAAAATAATGACGTAATAATGTCGTTTTTGACATATTTTTTAACGTAAAAAAACGACATTATTACCTCATTATTTTTGCACCAACCTAATATATATATATATATATATATATATATATATATATATATATATATATATAGTTTATGCAAAACTAGGTAATCCATATAGGTAAACCCAAGGAGGATGATATCCAGAGAGCTCAATGTAAATTCAGAGCAAATATGTTTGAATAAAAACAGATCACTTTAAGTTTCCATGTAATAAGTTATTTCACCACAACCCTTTTAAATGGCTCTGGATCATCAGACTTTACTTCCAAAAGTTGAAATGAAAAGAAACTTACACATTTTTGATGGACTGCACCAAGCATATGTGAAATTAACAAAGTGAGGTGGGAGAGAAGACATGAGTGAGTTAGATGTATCATATTTTTTTTTATATATGAGACGACAACAACTCAGTTCTTAGAATTGAAAAGTCAGACTACTTACACATATAATTAGATTATAGAAGGTGAAGGCTTATGCAGAACCAACCACACTTTTTGGAAAAGGCAAATACAGAAAACTTGTGCACAAAAGGTGCTACAAGATATATATTTGAAAATCATGGAATACTGGATTTAACAGTCGAGACACAGAGAACATTCGACTGTAATAAGTTCAGTTATCAGAGGGTCAGTCACATTAGTGGCCTTATTTGACAAATAGAGAAATTAAAGTAGACAGACATGAACAGACCGAGGTAGACAGATAGATATCCATATACTAAAGCAGATATATCCCTAGCCATGTGCACAAACTTGAACAAAACAGATTAATCTGCTTTCTAATATCAGTTGTTAAAAATAACTGAGTGAGTGAACCCTCTAGATACTGGTGAAGACCACCCTTTTGGAATGAAGATACAGAATCAAAAAAAAACTGTACCAAATAACAGAAACCACATCATATGAGGACTTTCAACAACTAAAATGGATATCACAAATAACTGGAAGATAAAATAATTACAATCAGGATGTTGACATTCCACATTACTTCAAATAAAAAGTTAGGAAAGGAAACCACCATCAATACTGCTAAGAATGATGGCTGCTACTGGACTTGAGAAACTTATTTTCCTGAAAAATTATTTTAAGAAAAAAACATTATAAATTTCAGCTGGCAATAGTACAAGCTGCACAGTCAATGAATGCTGAGAAGGCCATAAGGAAACCGAGAAGAAAGGACTAACCATCATTTGCAAAGAGATAGAATGTATTAGTAAAAGAAACAGCCCATGTAAATTACAAATTGGAGATACCAAAGCCAAGTAAGTGTTTTAACAGAAGATGGAAAGTGCAACATCAAAATCAGAAGACACATTGAGATAGTAAAAACTGTTTTCCATAAGCATTAGAAACAAAGAAAAGAGTACTTAAGATAATATTGATCCTCCTGTATGGTAGTAGCAAACTCCTAGCATATGAAGAGGATCAAGGCAGCAGAAATGTGGTTCTCCACAAAGATGTTAAGAATGCCATGGATTGAACATGTGATAAAAGTTTTAGAGAAAATGAAAACAGAAAGGATACTTAACATTAGGAAGAAAGTGTTGAAATTTCTAGTGTATATAATAAGGAAAGAGAGCTTGGAAATTTTGATATTCACAGGACATACTGAAGGCAAGCAAGAGAGAGGAAAATAGCACATAACCTACCTCATGAGCTTGTGTAAATGGATGGCAGAATAGGGTTTAGGAAAGATCACAAAAAGAACACATGTACTAAAAGCTACAGAGGACAGGAAGTTACAGAGAGCCATGATCACTAACATCCTGAAGGGATAAAGTGCATAATAGAAGAATCTGTGGTGTGTTCAATTAGGCTTTGTAAAATTCTTTGAATTCAAAGAATCGTTTTTTTTTTATTGCCTTCAGTATATAAAGTAACTTCAAGTCTTATGCTGAGTGTTTCTTTATAAGGAAATGGCTAATATTACCATTACCATAAGGAAAAAGTGGAATACATTGATAAAATATAAATAACATGATTCATAATGTTTGCATGTTTTAAGTTTGATTTCAACATAGAGAACATGAGATTTTAGAATTAAATCATCTTCACTGCAGTTCAAATCTAATGTTACATTGTTAAAAAAATCAATATTCCCTTTGATTACAGCTCCTAATCAAAATTATCCCTGTCTGTACTAGAATAGGTTCAAATTGTGATGTTTATAGATGTTAACATCTGAATCTTGTTCAAGTATACCCCCTGACAAAAAAAAAAATCACTGGTAAAATGGAGAATGAATGAACCACATGCTGTTTTGTGGCGCATTAAAAATGATAACCAAGGCAAATTTGTCCCGCTTTCCATCTTCTGTGTTCATCGACAGAAAGGGATGAAATGATCAGTGTTTAATATATACATAAAATATCAGTCGTCTTTAACAGGTTTTGTGGAGTGAGTTTAGGAAAAGAGCAGAAATGTCTTTTGACAAGCTCAATGAACTCAGATGTCTTTGAAGTTGATGAAGCTGTCATTTTAAAAGGGAAAGCTTCAATTTGAAGAAATTGGATTTAATTTGAATGCAAGGATCTGACAACAGGTCACAAGATGCTGCATAATGTTTAAGTTATTTTACAAATTTTTGTCATTTGCATTTTAACGTAATGTACAGGCAGTGAAATGGATAGTGGCTCAGAATAAGAAATCTGAGGGCTGAGTTTCAATTCCAGTCAGATTCATGATATTCATTTATGCTTCATTTATGCACAAATATCATTGGGAAAGGCATGAGTCAATCTCCTCCCAATCAGCTATGGGTTAAATAATAGGACTCTGGAAAATGGTCAATTTTTCACTTGCCGAAAAAAAAAATTACAAGACATGTATTGGCTTTAAACAATTTACATATGATTAATAAACTGTAAAATCCAAAATCAATCAATTCCCTATATATCACTTATTTTTTATATAATATATATTATTTTATTTTTATATTATATTATATAAAAAGCCAAGGAGGTAGTGTAATGGTCAGTGGATCAGAATGAGAAATCAGAGAGCAAAGTTCAAATTTCAATGAAGTTTGTTATATTCACTTTTGTACAAATAACCTTGGGAAAGTTATGAATCAGCTTTTCTCTCCACAGCTACAGATTAAACAGAAGGGCAAACTGAGCTCATTTGGCAACCAGTCTAGAATAACAACTCAACTGAAAACCCTTTGCAGCCATGGAAGGCATAATGGAATTAATAATGATTCTATGCTCCTAACTTCAGTCAATCAAGGTAGGAAGTTACCAAAAAGATTTCTTAGAAAAAATTTAAAATAAAACATATGAAAAAAGAAAGTACAAATAACATATTTCTTAAACTATGCCACTGTTTCACTATTTCTATCTTTTTATATATATATATATATATATATATATATATATATATATATATATATCTCCAAGTATATGATTGGTGCATATGGAATGAATTCCAATAACCAACAATTATCATTCTTAAAAGAGTGCTCAATACAAAGTAGAGCAGATATAATTATTTATTTAAAAAAAAAAATTTATAAAAAATATGTTATAAAATCACTACAAAAATAGCCATTTTGCTTCAACACCCTCGGTGTCTTATCAAGTGATGATGTTGAATGTAAAATAAATGGTTTTAAAAGTTTCAAATTAATTAACAATCCTGCACAAGGGGAAAACGTTGTTACAAAGGCTAGATGGACCAATCAAAATACAAGTATAGGAAAATTCAAAAAGCTCGACAACGAAGTCATGTTATAATATCTATTCAGAAATGTTTAAAATATGGGTGGTATTAAAAAAGAATTTATTCTAACCGATAATTACTAAATTATATGATAAAATTTAATATTAAAATTAAAAACTGCTAATTACAAAATCAAAATTTAATCACTATTAAGTTTACAACTATAAAATTACTGAGGAGAAAAGAAGAAATATATATGTTATTCAATTTATTTCTTCATTAAAGTTACTTTAGCTAATTTTATATCCGGTCCTTTGACAATGTATACATTTTAATGCTAAGAGTGTGTAAATGGGGTCCTAAACTCACGTGTAAAACAAACGCAATCAGATTATAATATATAAGCACCCAGACATATTTATATATATATATATATATATATATATATATATATATATACACACACACAAAAAGAGACGAGACAGAGAACATCTCCACGGTCATTCATGAAAAAAAAAAGAAAAAAAAAAAGAAAAAGGAAGTGGGAGGTGAGGGAAACCAACACATTGTACATACACAATTAAAAGTGAATGCACTTTCCATGCACATAGACAACCATAAATACATGCACACACATCCACAGACATTGACCCAGACAATCGGATACCACAACCAATAAATATTTAAGACTGAAAGTGTCATTACACAAATGCTAACCACTTATTGAAATATAACTTAAGCGAGCAAATATACAAAGATAAAAATGATTAAAAATAATATTATTTAATATATTAAAATAGTGTATGTAAATATAAAATCGGACATCAAAGTCAACACCCATAGGTAACTTCGATGTCCACCTCATATAGATATATATATATATATATATATATATATATATATACACACATAAATACATAAACATACACATACGTATATATCTCCATGATAACAAGTACACATACATACATATATACACATATATACCCACAAATATACACACATATATGTACACATACTCACATATAAATACATATATACACACACAGCAATACACAAATATAAACATATATACACAAATATACTAACTCATCTGGCCGTAATGACATACCGAAGTTTCCATACCTACACGTACACACAATCTCATATAAAATAGGTGTCAACATACACATATACAACCGCAAACATACATAAGTAAACACACACACACACACATACACACATATATATGTACACTCATAAATATATACATAAAAATACCTATCTATAATAACAAGTACACAATATTTCTGTTTGTATGAATGTGTTTATATATGTATGTTAGGATACATGTATTTTTGTGTTTGCATGTATATGGATGTATGTCTATGTGTGTGCATGTATGTACGTTTATATATGTATTTGGTTGAATGTCGTTGTATTTATGTGTATGTACGTATATATGTGTACTTGTTATTATAGATAGGTATTTTTATGTATATATTTATGTGTGTGTATATATATATATATATATATATGTATATATATGTGTGTGTAAAGAAAAATTATTATATATATATGTATGTGTGTTTATATATATATATATATATGAGGTGGACATCGAAGTTACCTATGGGTGTTGACTTTGATGTCCGATTTTATATTTGCATACACTATTTTAATATATTAAATAATATTATTTTTAATCATTTTTATCTTTGTATATTTGCTCGCTTAAGTTATATTTCAATAAGTGGTTAGCATTTGTGTAATGACACTTTCAGTCTTAAATATTTATTGGTTGTGGTATCCGATTGTCTGGGTCAATGTCTGTGGATGTGTGTGCATGTATTTATGGTTGTCTATGTGCATGGAAAGTGCATTCACTTTTAATTGTGTATGTACAATATGTTGGTTTCCCTCACCTCCCACTTCCTTTTTTTTTTTTTTTTTCATGAACGACCGTGGAGATGTTCTCTGTCTCGTCTCTTTTTGTGTGTGTATATATATATATATATACATATGAATATGTCTGGGTGCTTATATATTATAATCTGATTGCGTTTGTTTTATGCGTGAGTTTAGGACCCCATTCACACACTCTTGGGATTAAAATGTATACATTGTCAAAGGACCGGATATAAAATTAGCTAAAGTAACTTCAATGAAGAAATAAATTGAA
Organism: Acanthosepion lycidas; assembly: GCA_963932145.1. Lineage (NCBI taxonomy): Eukaryota > Metazoa > Mollusca > Cephalopoda > Sepiida > Sepiidae > Acanthosepion > Acanthosepion lycidas. The sequence goes on from OZ010575.1 coordinate 55,682,723, forward strand.
TAACATATATATTTCTTCTTTTCTTCTCAGTAATTTTATAGTTGTAAACTTAATAGCGATTAAATTTTGATTTTGAAATTAGCAGTTTTACATTTTAATATTAAATTTTATCATATAATTTAGTAATTATTGGTTGGAATAAATTCTTTTTTAATACTACCCATATTTTAAACATCTGAATAGATATTATAACATGACTTCGTTGTCAAGCTTTTCAAATTTTCCTATACTTGTATTTTGATTGGTCCATCTAGCCTTTGTAACAACGTTTTCCCCTTGCAAAGGAGTGTTAATTAATTTGAAACTTTTAAAACCATTTATTTTACATTCAACATCATTTTGTGGTACTATTGAGATGATCTTTTCACTCGTTTAGGTAACTAAAAAAGTGCGTGAAAAGATGCAGGAACTATATATAGTCTATTTTCCTTTGACACTAAATCGTGAAGCACTTTAGAAACTTCTTAAAAAAACTTAGAATCCCAGACAAAATGTTGAAATTTATAATCTCCTTTCATGAGGTGATAAAAGGTCCTGTTGTACCTGATGGGCAATTCTGATTCCTTTGATGTTACCAATGGCTTGAAGCAAGTTTGTGTCATTGTCTCTGTTCTCTTTGCTCCATTCTTCTCAATAATGTTCAAATACATCTTTGGTGACATAGATACTGCTATTAAATTTCAATTTTAAGCCAGTTGGCCTTTACGACCATCAGCAGTTCAAAATTAAAACACTTCTTGGAACTAGCGTCATTCATGCTCTGGTGTTTGCTGCTGCACTTGTGGCAACATCCCTAGAGGAAGCCCAAGAACTTGTCAACTGTTTCTCTGTTGCATGCTTTTGGCCTTACTATTCGCATAAAGAAAACTGGAGTAATCCACTAGCTGCCTCCTTGTCCAAGTTGTCAGACAACCCTCACCACTTCATCAATTCTCAGACATTCCTATACAGATTGATGGGAAGAACTTTAAGTATATGAAGTCATTTACATATTAAGAAAGCAAGATGAATATGAATGCATCCCTTGATGATAAACTAACAAATCGGATTGTTAAAGTTACAGGTGCATTTGGGAAGCTTCACCATTGCCTATGGAATGAGAGATGTATCAAATTGGACAACAGAATATGGGTTTATAGAGCCCATTTTGATCACACTGTTGTATGTCATAGAATCATGAACTCCATATAGCTCCGTTTCAGTCAACTGGATATCTTAACAGAAGTTGTTTCAGCGGTCTGTGGTTATACTTTTGATGATCTCACAAAATGCAACATTGGTGGAATTGAGACATTCCTGATGTAATCACAACTTCACTGGGATGGTCATGTTGCATGTATGAGTGATGAAAGAATGCCTAAAGTCCTCATGTAAAGCTAGTTTGACAGTGGACAAAGGAGTATTGGAGGGTCATGGCTTAGGCATAAAGACAAGCTAAAGCATAACCCCTCAGCTGTTAATATGCCTCATACTAACTTCAAGCAACTTGCCCAGGATAGAAATAACAGGAGATATTTGAGCTATGGTGGTATCAGAAATTCTGAAATCAGCAATATTGACCGGCTAAGAGATGACAGGAAATGGCAAAATAGTGTCAGCAACTATTCCTGATGCTATATCCTGAGATCCATGCTGTTTCACAATAATGGGCATGTATGTAGGTCACTAGCAGGATTGAAGTGTCACATATGACACAAACATAAAAACTGAATGAGGTTGTTGGATCCTCATACATCAAAATCGATCAGAGAGTGATCGATAAAGTGATAGAGTCAAAATAAGAAAATGAAAAGCACTGAAGGAGTCAGTACATATTGTATACCCTTATCCAACATTTATTTCTTGTAAGTACTTAAAAAGCAATATAGCTAACCAATACATGAACAGTACAAAATTTTTGTTTGAGAGCCATACCAAAAGGCATAAATATTTGAATTCCCGCAACGTTTACTTGTTCAGTTTATCTTCTTTTGAGATGACATGGGAATTACTGTCCATGGAAGCATACGCCCAATTGAACACTGTCCATGGAAGCAAACGCCCAAATGAACACTGTCCATGGAAGCATACGCCCAAATGAACGCTGTCCATGGAAGCATACGCCCAATTGAACACTGTCCATGGAAGCATACGCCCAATTGAACACTGTCCATGGAAGCATACGCCCAATTGAACACTGTCCATGGAAGCAAACGCCCAATTGAACACTGTCCATGGAAGCAAACGCCCAATTGAACACTGTCCATGGAAGCATACGCCCAATTGAACAGTCCATGGAAGCAAACGCCCAATTGAACACTGTCCATGGAAGCATACGCCCAATTGAACACTGTCCATGGAAGCATACGCCCAATTGAACACTGTCTATTGAAGCAAACAACCAACCAAACACTTGTTACACTTTTTGGTACATTAACAGCAGTTAAGTGATACAGATTTTAACGTCATTGGTACAGAAAATATTTGACAACTAAAGTATGTACCAATATCCATTTCATGCAATGCCAGTTTTCCTGCTAGTGCAAATTGATTCTTGGATCCTTGATGTGACAATAAGTGCAAATTAACCAGTTTCACTTCAGGAAGGTAGAACGGACATCTAGTCAACTAGCAACACCCGATTACACTTCCCCTGGGGCCATTCCTTTCCACACCATGCAATAACTCTCCCACGAGAGAACATTATGCTTAATCTCTGTTGTCACTTGAATCTCAGATTACTGAACTTAATTTAGACACTGGTACATGTAAGACTCATTTTAAACTTAACTTTGTGTTGTATTGCATTTAAGTTGGCTTCCAGATACATACCATGTCTTTTTATTTTTATCAAGAACCAAAACACAGAATTATATTGTTGCTGGCTTGCTCACATAGATTACAGTTCTTGCTGAACAAAGAGCCAATTACCAAATACCCAACTTAAATTTTGTTTCAATGCTGCAACCATTCACACAAGTATTCTTACATTTATGTCCTTCAGGTATTCCTTCTTTGCAAAAAAATATTCTAATCACATGTCACATATGTCTTGTTATTTGTATTTGAATTTCTGAGATTATTATTATTTAGTTATTATTTACACTATTTATAATTGAACTATAATTGTTCACTATGGGGAACTGGGTTGCAAAGTGTTTCACGCATCGCCATCACTAGAGTATTCACTATTATTATTGTATTATTAATCCATGTAATTCAACAGTTTCTTCACTAATCTTTGGTTCCAGTGCTTTCCTTGGAATATTATTGACCTATACTATAAGCTTATACGAGCATTATAACAGTGGAAACTCTTATTCAAAGCTCACATTTGGAAAAAAATAATTCCGACGTTGTGAGGACTTTTGAACATACATCAAGCAAAGGTTTGAGAAACGCGTAACGGTAATAACGGAAGAGCTTTATATTCTGGTAATAGATACTGGAACAACAGCAAAAATAGTTATTGGAGCAACAATAGCAAAAAGTTATTGAGATAACAGCTACAACGGCAGCAGCAAAAAAACTTTTTCGGAACAACATCATCAACAAACGCTACAAATAGTGAAACATCAGACAAGGATGTTTGAAGCAATGTTGCAGAAATCAAATGAAACGAGTACCACGGCTTAATTCATGCCTGATGCCGTCGCAAACTATTGTCAAGTTGAAGAAGGTGTTACGTTTTTATATTACAGAAGGCACAAAATTTTTTTTTAAAAAAACATTGCCAGGGCTTGCAAAAAAAATGGTACATTTTAAGGAAATTGTGTCCATCGGAGCACGAAAAATATGGTAATTACATTTTACCTGAAAAACTAGGAAATATTACGTTTTACGAAATTTAATTTGGGCTAAAATGGTTAATGAAAGAAGCTCCCATCATTACTTATGCTGCTACTGTTAATATCGCAAATACGAAAAATTTAAACTGAACGAATCATCTGAAGATATGTCTAAATGTTTAATTTTCGTGCCAGGGTTAACTTAGAAGCAGAAAAGATACTGAAATTCTCTTGCGCATTGACAAAACTTGAGCAGAATCCAAAAATAACCTTACAGACAGTGGCAGAAGAATGTCAAAGAATTCTATATCTAAGACATGATACTACAAAAATTGAAGAAAAGGATATTGTATAAGTGTAGACTGCAACTAAAGGAGAAAAAAAAAGAGAGAAAAATAACAGCACTGAACATGTTTTACAGTTGTAGAGGAATTCATTTTAAGGTGGATTGGCCATTCAAAAATAAGTGTTTTCAATTTGGAAAATTACGTCATAGACAAAGTCATTGCAAATCAAATCAAAGAAAAAAATGTATGACAGAAAAAGTTGTATTGACAACTGAAAATCTGAATGTGGCCCAGAACAGAACATTCATGAAGGTTAATGAATAACGTTGGACACAGGCTGTGACATTACTATGATTAATAAAAAAAACTTGGAAAAATATTGGAGAACCTACTTTAATGAAAACAAAAAAACAAAAAAATTGCACATAGAATGTTATTAACCACAAGTACGAGCTTATATGAGCAATATAACAATATGTCAGCTGAAACATTGCGATAACAACAACAATGGTGAGGACAACAGTCCGAATGTAAATAATCTAAATAATATTTGTGGTATCTATAATTAAAATATGAAAATATGTATGTATATTTACTATTAATTTTTTATTTATTATGCATTTCTCTCATTACTGCTGATTATCAACGCTGATAAGTGAGATTGGAAGTTAGACATTTTACTTCCAGTCTTTACTTCATATACTTAAGGCAACCAAAAAACTTAAACTTTGAATTCAAAGAATATTACGAGGCTTAACTGAACATGCTACAAATTACATGCACCAAATAAGCATTATTGTTTATCTTTAAACACTGCTGGCAAATTATGCTGTTTACTGAATAAAATTCAGTGTCGTTGTAACCACAACTCGTATCTTCAAATTTACTGTGTTTCTGATATTTCTAAAGTTGTTAATCAAATAATTATTATTTCCACATATAAAACATAGCCTCCTTTATTTTAACAAATTTATTAAGCTGTGAAGATAAACCATTTAGATTTTTTTAAAAAATCAATGCTGTTCTCTACCTTTATTTTCATCTCTTATTATCCTCTCAATTCAATTTATAGTTTTTGCTAGCTTTCCTTTGTTTGCATTTACACTAACAAATCAGATCTTTAAGCAGGTTTCATTTTAAAACAATAAAAGTCAATGAAAACATATTGAGGTTTGTTAAAGTATTTTACATTCTTAGATGAAGCATTATCGTATTAATTTTGAACTAGCTTCTTTTTTTAAATTTTGTTTACTTGTCTGCACCTAGAACTCTTGGCGACAATAGTAATATTATCCATTTCCTTATATGGAAACATTTGGAATTCACTTACCAAACAGCCATTGATACAATTTTGAAATTTACAAAATCATTCTATGAAAACAATTTTTCATGAAAATAGGTTTTGCAAGTCTAGTAACAGTTATTGAGTTTTGCAGTATTAATGGGATCTTCTTTTCCAAACTTTTGTTTCAAATGGTGCTATCCGTTTTTAGCATTTGTTGAAAATCCTCAAATGACGTGGTCTTGAGTTGTCTGAATTCCTTAGATGAAATGTTGCCATTATTTTTTACTTTTATCTATTTCAGAAAAAGAGGAAAAAGAAAAGAGGAAAAAGAGGAAAAGGAAAAAAGAGGAAAACTAAGAAGAAAAAGGGGAAAAGGAAAAAGAGGAAAGGTAAACGAAGAAGAAAAGAGGAAAATGAAACGGAGGAAAAGGAAATGAAGGAGGGGAGAAAGAAGAAGAAGAGGAAAAAGAAGAAGAGGAAGATTTAGAAAAAGAAGATTTAGACAAAGAAGATGGAAAAGAAAAAGAAGAGGAAAAAGAAGGTTGTGGGAATTTAGGATCCTTCATGAGATCGCTAAAAAGAGCATAGCATGATGAAAAAGACGCCAAATCGTCTAAATGTTTATGTTATTATTAAGAGGAAAGATCAAAGTATTTTTAGGTATTTTTTTTACATTTTTTAATCGTTCCTAGCACGTCCAAATTTTTTGTTCAAAATTTTTTTTGTTAGCAAAATTGACAGAATCAATCATGTCAACCATTTTTTTCCATTTTATAAAAAAATCGAAAATCTCGGTTTGAAAATCTTTTAAAAATCAATAATTTTTTCAAAATTTATTTTAAGAAAATCAGCAATTATAATGTTTATTTAAAATATTGTGAAACAAGCATTACTTAGTTTCTGCGTCGAAACGATATAATTAGAAAATAAAACGAAGCTGGTCATAACATTTCGCGTCACTTGATAGGTGACGAAAGACATTTTCATGACGTATTGATAGCTTACGTGCGGATAATTTATTCTACGGAAGGAGAAAAGTGAAATTATTTAGATTTAAGTGAACAAATTATTTACCTCGTTATTTTTAAGGAAAACTTTCAGCGCTCTTTTTTTTTTGTACTTAGTTTTCACCTTTACGTTTACAACGTTTTATGGAAAATATATTATAAAGAAATTAAAATAAAACTGCTGAGAGTGAGATTAAATTTCGTAAGAAAGGTATCTAATTAATTTATAGGTACCTTTCTTAAGAAATTTTATCAGAAGCTTACATAAAATACAAATTTTAATTTGATAAGATGATACTGATACTTGTAGGTACCCTTCTCAGCTGAAATTGAAAAATCAAATTAACTTCACACGTGTTTCGCAAAAATAAATATCTCAAAAGGACATTTACGAAACTGAATGCGGCTTTTAACTAATTTTATATTTTAACAACTTAAATGTAAAAATCTATTGTAATTAAAGAAATAACAAATAATTGTATTAAAAATTCAATATTTAAGTTAAATACTAGACAGAAACTCAATCCATGTGACTTTTTTTTATTGCACGCACGATACTTCCGGGCTTCCGTAAATTTGATTTGCAGTCGTATTATCGATACAATTTTTTTATATACTGGTGTTCATTAGTTTGTAAGAAGCTTTGAAAATTATAATCTGTAAATATATATCTATGTGACACCCACCGGTGGTCGCGGTCGCAGTCCAGCACCAATATGTGACGTCCACTGTTCGCGACGTCAATATATGATACTGTGCCGTCGGCTCGTGGTCAATTCCCCAGTTGCGGCGCGAAGCTGTAAGGTTTCTTCCACCAGCGTTTGGGGTTGACTCGTTGTTGCTTCCACCAGCCTGTGTCCCGGTCGATCTAGTTCCCGGTTCGATACCAACTTGTCTTTCCCAGCTCACTTCCAACGTCTGGTTACCGAAGTAACTGTTTTGATCTCAAGTCTAACCTACCCACGTTGTGACTTTGATTTTAGGTAGACGAAATCAATCAGGCGTCGGGCCGTAGTGCAAGCTGAATTCGGGGTAAAGATGATACCGCACAAGCGTAAGTAAAAAAAAAAAATAAAACAAACTCAAGAGGTTCAAATATGTTGAGAAATAACTATCTATCTGTTGAATACAGGAGTGTGTTTCTCTCCCAGCCCGTTTCTATGGATTCGTGCGAGGCTGGTCTTAACTGCAACTCCGAACTCTCTTGAAACTCTCTTGAAAACTCTCTGGAACTGACTAGCTGCTTCGAGACGTTCGTTTATATGGACACCGACCCAAACTCGGTGTTGGGGCCTGTTGTGGCTTGGGTTTCTTGACAATTCTCAATTCCCAACAAGAATTCTCTTTGTTCTTAGGCCAGGAAAATTAATTACTTCCCATTTTTGGAAGATTAATAACTTTCTACTTCGGGATTCCTCACTCATCCGCGAGGGAAGGTCGGAGGAGAGTTATCCTCCTAGACTCTTCCTCTCTCACATTGGTATCTCATACCAATACCCTCAGTGGGCGTTAACAACTTCTCCGTCTTTCTCATACATTCACCTCCGCCTATCACCCATGCTACCACTTAGCCAATGATCTCTCGGCAGTGTGGGTGTGGCTAGGCCGCCCCCTTTAGAATTATTCCAGAATTTTGTTTACAAAATCCTTTTTTTTCCTTCGGTCAAAACATTTACAAATCCAAGATTGCCAATTAATTCTTTATCACATCCCAAATCCACTTAGTTCGGACCTCTACTGACTCATTAATCATTGTCAAAAAACCCGACATCTGGATTCTCTGCCAGTCAACCTTCAACTGGGTGGCAGTTCCCACCCGTCAATTAAATTCTTTATTTTTCTCATGTCTTAAAATTCTCTTATCACCAGATGCTCATTTTCGAGACGCTATGTCTGACGTCAACAGTTTTAATAAGCAATAATAATGATCCCCTTTTCGATTTTCCTTCTCATGTCAGATTCGTGCATATACCAGATGGCTTCCTTCGCCGGAACCAGGAATTAAAGTCAAATGGTATCTCTGAAAGATAATTAGTACCTATTCTCTGTGGTGGTTTCAAGCTGAAATTCTTTTTATGGTCGCATGCGTTGGGTGACTTTGTTTTTCTTTCAGAATTCTGTTTCGTTTGGCGCGTCACCCCCCTTATCGTGACATTAATTAATTTTGACAGAATCACAGTCTCGCTTTTTCTTACGGATTTTCCGTCTTTTGCGAAAAGTATCTTTTTTTTGTAAATAAAATAAATTCTTCTTTTTAATGTCGCTCAGTCTATCTTTCGATATAGCTCTTTCCCGCCTTAAGTATTTCCCGTTTTTAATTTCTATGGTTAATTAGTTAGCCAATTACCATAGCTAAACAGTGTCACACCTATTTAAGAACAAAATTCGTTAAATTGTACACACTTTTCCCTAATTTTAGAAGAATTAACAACATTTAATGTAAAAATAATAAAATATTTCAGAAATAACAAATAATTGTTTTAAAGATTCATTTTTCATCGAAATATATCTTTTTGCTTTCAGACAATATTGTCCATGTTCATTAAAATAAATAAAAGTAATAAAAAGCTTTTGAAATTAAATAATATTTTTGTTTTATTGAGTTTTGTATGTTACAATTCAGAGATGATTTTCAGGTAGAGATGGTCCAACTAACAAAAAAAAAAAAAATGGTTTCCTCAAAGCCTTGTGCTTTTAATTAATATAATCACTAATCTGCCCAAAATTGAATTTATAGAGTTTTCGTATAATTATTGGGGGGGGGGGGCAATACATATGAAAAAAAATTTGCCATGACTTTAAAAAAGGAAAACATATTTATAATAAGTTCCATCATTTGTAAATAGTTTCTGAAAGTTTCATTAAAATCCGACAATTATTTTTATTTTTGCAAGATTTTCCAAATTAATGTCTGTCATAAAAAAATAGTGCTAAAAATGTATGTTATTTTACTAGTTCCGGTGATACAAAGAGAAACAAGGTTTGTTTTTTTTTTAAATCAAATTTTAGAATGTTCTAAAAAGAAGGAAATATTTGAAAAAATAATTAAAAGTACTTTGATCTTTCCTCTTAATGATAACATAAAACATTCATACGCTAAAATTTTGTTTTCGTCAAGTTTTGGCGTCTTTTTCATCATGCTATGCTCTGTTTTCAGCGATCTCATGAAGGATCTTATGTGAATTCCTTGAAGTGGATACTATCATTATTAACTATTTTTGATTTGTCATCATTTCATCTTATTTTGTTGCTGGTTTACCCTGAATGGATAAACATTAGCAGCAGTTCTTGCTTTGCAGCCAAAACCGAACTTTTGAATTACACTCAAACACCAGTTGTAGACATCTTGGCTGAAACATGACATGTTACCATTAGCATAGAGGACCTTTTCCAGTTTCAAGTTTTAGTACTTAGTTAAATATAATTTATTACACTATGAAACTGCATTGGGTTAGATATAAAGTAATTACGAAAAAAAAAATTTACTTATATCATTTTGTATATATTTTGTTTTGTTTTTAGATTTTGTGACTTTTCTGGGTTATGTTAAATAAAAGTTTCTTCATAAAAAGCTGTTATGTTTAACTCACTTTGTTTTCATTTTCATTTTTTGGGCTACTTGCAATAGCCAATAAGATCTAATAATAACAGATCTACTAACAGATATACTAACAGATACTATCTTAGATGGGGCGTAGTGCATGGTAAGGCAAGAAGTGAGAGGAGAAGAAAACAGTCAGACTTGAAAGGTACAACAGTTGTATTATTTACCAAGGCAAGGAAACAGTTGTATTATTTACCAAGGCAAGGAAACAATTGTATTATTTACCAAAGCAAGGAAGCAGTTAAGTAACAAGCAAATGGCGTTAGAAAAAAAAAAAGGTGTTATTTCTACACTGAAATATACAAAAACAAAACCAAATTCTGAAACACTTTTACGATGTCATCATTCATCAACCATAGTCGGGATCATCCAACCTACAGAACTGTGTATCCTGCTATTTACCCATAGATGGGCCGGGAAGAAGAAGAGGATTCATACCTTTCCCAAGTGTATTAGCATATAATTACGATGTACAGGTTTGTGTGTAAATGAGGTGTAGTTGTGTAACCCTCATGAGATATGAAAAATTCACTGTCCCTTGCTGAATGATGACATCAGCTCAGAAACTATTGTGTGGTTTGTGCCTTTGGTGATGGCAAGAAAAATGGCTGGATGTAGAATTCGTGGCATTTATACACTTTCCAAGGTATTAAAAAACATCACCGTGTGTTAGTGGTGCTTTCTGATTAACTAATAATAAAGTTTAGTCACATGACCTGTTCACTATTATGTCCATGTAGTAGTCAATCGGTGGTTGAGTATTAATTCTTTTATTTTTAGCTGAAATGAAGAGTGTCATGTATCATCTCTAGATTTGAACATTATTTATCATATGACAATATGTCACTATTATTTCTTTCATCTGATTTTTATGACAACTATATGACATCCAAAGAAGTAAATGATATCGCTATATGGCGACATTTAAATGACTTCCACTTATACTTTCAGGTAAGGAATAATAATTTTAATACATTGAAACTTAGCTATAATTGTACTAATAATCTTGAGAAAATAGTTGTACAACAATAAAACACTTAACCAATTTAACAATAATAACCATAATGTAAGTAATAATTCTAATATAGTTAAGAATAGCAACTATTATAATTGTAGGAATCCTAACCAATGCCCATTGTCTAACAAATGCTTGAATAAATCCCTTGTGTATGTGTTCTATTTCCTCAATTGATAGAGGATCGAAAAATTTTATATTGGCAGCACAAAGAATGATTTCAAAGATCGTTCGTATAAGCACCTTTCCTCTTTTACTAATGCTACTTATTGACACAGAACTTCACTTTCAAAATATTTTTGGAAGTTAAAAGAAAATAAAACCGCTAAAAGTTAAATGGGAAATTTTAAAACTAGCTAGAACATGTACATCATTATGTGACCCGTGTTTTCTGTGTTTACAAGAGAATATGCAGATAATCCAGTTTTAAATGGGGACGATTTGTTAAATCAAAGAGTGAACTAACCGTTAATTGCAAGCATATTTCGTCATTGAAGCTACAATCTTGCTAAGCTTTAAAATTTAATAATCACTCCTTTTATAATGCATAACCTTGTGGTAAACATTTTAACATATCTTTAGTAATTTAGATTTCTAGTGGAATATAGTATGTGTGTTATTCCTCTAATTCTACTAATATTTTATATAGAGAGTATATACGTTCAGCTGATATTTTAGCATTTTCTATTTTTATTTTATTAATATTACATATAAAAACGCTTTAATTAACTGTCATGATCTATTAAGTCTAATTTTATATAATTTATTATGTTATTGTGTTATTAGTTATATGATTTATTTATGGGATCTATGTACTTTTAAGGTTTTTTTTTTGTTTGTTTTTTTAGTTTATTTAGTTTATTATTGATTTATCTTCTATTTTTCTATTTTATGATTTTGATACGTTTTCTGTTTTGTTTTTTGTTTTGTTTTTTCCTTTTATTTTTTTAATTATTGTTAAATTATATTGCTCCTCCGGCCAAAGTGTCAACCGTTCGTGTGATGTTACATAGTATCAAATTCTGTTTACAACAAACCATTTGTATCCGTTGATTTTGAATTTGTATGAACATCTTATCTAACAGACGATTTTGATTGGCTGTCCCATTATCGACATATCTTGTCTCGCTTCCTTACATTTCTATATCATCTTTATTTTATCTTTCTCTCTTCTTTGGAGAAGGGATTATATATGGTCTTTCTTTTCTTCACGCTATACTTATTTCTTTTCTTTGAAGAGACTATATCTTATCTTTCTTTTACTATATCTGGTGTCTTTCTTTTTTCTTTTAGACTATATCTTGTCTTTCTTTCCTTTTTCTTTTAGCGGTAACTATATCTTATGTCTTTCTTGCTTTTCTTATTTTCTTTCTTTTTTGCGGTAAAAGATTGTTAGCAAGTAAATATTAAAAATGTATTAACTTACCACCACCTGATGAGATGTTATGACAGGCACTGAAACATAGATGCATTGATGTGGTGGTCTTTCATATGTTTGAATGTAATACCTTGTGTATATATATATATATATATATATATATATATATATATATATATATATATGTATGTATGTAGTGGATGGGTTAATTATGTGGTAATATTTGTTGAGAATAAGTTGCGTGTCAATTAACTATTTCCACTAACATCAAAATAAAATACAAAATTCAACTGAATTGTTTTAAAACGTAACAATTAGATTTATTTAGGTTGGTGTACAACATGCAAAGAAAAGGTAGGACAGAGTCGTGTCCCTTTGATTTGGAAATATTTGTACCAGAGTTCATATTACGAACAAGACATATCTAATTAGAAACTAATAAAACATTCAAAACAATGTACAAGCAGAATATTTGGTATATGTTATGTTGGCAAATATGTATGATGTTTTAGGTTTCAGAATGTCTTTCTTGTAATCGTTCGTTAATGTTGATATTAAAGTTGTTAATATTAAGTGTCTTTTAAACAGAAAGTTCTTAAGTAATTTACCTTTTACTGTAATATTGAACTTGTAATTCAGAAGAATAAGGTTTGGAATTCTGAGTTCTAAAATTGGTAAAAGTTCAGGAGTGATTTCAGAGGTTGGTGAGTGAGTGTATTGGAGTTGTTTTGTGTTAAATAAATTTAACTTTGTAACTTCAAAAGTATGAGTGACGTGGAGTTGTTTGGCAATTGGTTATCCGTCACGAAGCTCACTGGTAAACTTGTGTTCGTGCATTGTATTTATTTACATTCCTGGTCACGTGGGTGGCTCGCGATTTTTGGCGGTATTTTGTGTTTAAACACGTGTGCGTAGGCGTTGTTATTACTTTGAGATATATTAGCCAATCAGAAGCAATTATTGTAAAACTTGCGTCTGGAGCCTGGATTGTGTTTAGCTTGTACAAAAATCTATAACTATCATGAAAATGTAAATTAGAAAAGTTTTTAACATTTCTTGTCCAATGAGGATGTAATGCACTCAGTAATTGGTTCTGATCCACTGGCATATGGAGGTTAAGCTCTATATGTATATATGTATATATATATATAAGATTGAGGACTGAGACTTTAGTTCAAATTCCAGTCGAGTCCATTTCATTCACTTACTTGGGAGATGTATGAATCCTACGTTTCTCCTCCCCATCTCCAATTTTGAGTAAATAGTAGGACACACTGGGTTCTGTAGCCTTGGCTAGCAACCGGTTTAGGATAGGGAAAGGTCTGGATTCAAAACTGTATATTGCCCTGCCGAAATACATACTATGCAGCTAAGGAAAGGATCGTTCGCATTTTCTCGATCCTAACTACGGTCGACCCTTTTTTATACAATTGCTATTTATAATTTTTCATTTATTTAGGCCGTTTATTCTGTTATCTGAGCTGTGTAGATGGAGCACCATCCTTTGTTTCCATCCTGTCCGTAATTTGAGGATTATCTTCCACTTGCATATTTAGAATTTCGCGTCAGTTTTTGGTATAAGGATAAACATTTTTTTTTCCTTTTTCTGTTCTCTGCTTTCATTTTTTTAGAGGGAGGTAGAACATTGTCCTGATTTATTTCCGTATCCTTGGGTTGACGTTTTCTTCTTTGATGAGCGAAAAGAGATTCCGTTCTGATTGCTATCCAGACTGTTTTATCTATAGACGTGGATGTTTCATGTAAGCTTTCTGTTTCTCTTATGATCTTGTGGTGGGTGAGTTTCTTGTTTTACCATTCTTCATCTTCTGATTCTTGAACCGTTTTTGTTGTTTGGTTTCATTTGTGGGGTGTTTCTCTCTCTGTCGTTGTGGATCTCTTCATTTTGTATTGAGGCTGTTAGTGTAGAATTTTATTTAGTGATGTGCTATGATTGATACACTATTTTTTAGCGTTTCAATCACATGTTTTAATTCTTTTATTAGGACTCATTTCTTCCCGCTTCCCTCTTGTACAGTTGTTTTCTTGACTTTTATTCTGCTAACTTGCTGCTTACGCAATGGTTGCACATGTGTTGCCAGCAAGTACGTGGTTTCCACTCGTCTCCTCGCTTCTCGGCGTATTTAAGTTTTTATAATTTGCTCCCTCTCACACCCATTTTCCACATTCTCTGGAGTTTGCGGCGTTTTTTGCAGGGAGGGGACAATTTTAGTATTTTCGGTTCTTTGTGCAATATGATTCTTCGTGGCCTGCTTCTCTTTCCCCACATCTTCCACATGTTAGTGTCCTTGTGCAATTTGCATTGAGACAGAAGTATCTTTGGCAATTATGGTCATATCTGGTGGGTGGGGATGCATGTTGTATTACCTAGCCTATTTTTATTTATGCCGGTGGTGTAAAGCTATTGAATGTTACGGTGTTAATTGTTGGTTGATATTGATTGATTATGTTTTTATACTTGGATTTTATTTAATTTCTACCTTGTGAGACTGTTGTATTTTTAAATTCCTCTGTTGAGTACAGAGAAAACTCTAAAATTTCAGTTACTCCGATACTGGAGTACTAAAGCTATGCTTTTAATTTGGTGTTGCATAATTGCCCCTTTCTAAGGAGGGTTTCTGTGTCACCCATGTCATATTTCAAATAGAAGTGTGTTACATTTTTAAATATTTTTGACTGTTTTAGGGTATCGTTTGATAGAATCTTTTCTGTTATGTAGAATTTTTCGTGATTGGCTTGTTATTGGTGTGGTTCCAATTCAATGAATTCTGTTTTTTGTTCTACTTAACTTTCTGTTTCAAAGCTTTCGTGGGGCCTCTTGGATCTTTTATATGTCTCTATATGAATCGTGTATTCTATGTCAGATATCCTTCACACCTATTCGTCTTATCACTCCGGGGCTACACAATTGATATAATCATGTGTGAAAAGACCCCGAACACCTGTTCTCAACGGGATCATCTGCTCAAGTTAAGATTAACAGCGATGTCAGGACATTTAATGTTCATCATGACTGACCCTAGAACCATTGCCTTTTAAATCTGGGTTTTCTTTATGCGGGGATTTCAATATTTGCTGGTGCGAGTTTAGAGTTCTGTGATAGGTCTCTGACTTAGGACATGATCGACCGTCTAGTCCGGGTAAGCACCAAAGGTCAGTGTTAGACTTCAGATGATCTCTTGTTCACCCGGAACAAGGACTGCTCAACCACCAGGATCCAGTACCTAGGCATTAAGGATCGCAACCCACAGAAAACTGGTGGTCTCGGGGGAAGGAGACCGGCATGCCAAACAGTGTCAAATACCAATGAGATATCCTAAGTAGCAGTCCGAGCTTCACTATTTTTATCTAAAGATTTATAGAATCTTTCAGCAATAACTATTAATACATCAGCAGTTGACCTACAGATGCGAAAGCCATATTATTTATCTGAAAGAAAACCCCGCGAGGTGTGATGTTTAACCAATTCAGAGTTGATTAGAAAATCTAGTAATTTCCCAAAAAAAGGTAAAAGGCTAATCGACCAACAGTTTAGAATGAGCAGTTCTTAGAGTAGAGCTACAGGACAATCTCTTGTGCGACGTCGTTGGTTAGATTATATATATATATATATATATATATATATATATATATATATAGCTTAAAATTTGCTATATTTATAGAGGAAGTTTGCTCAATATCGGAGGATGTTTCTTTTTAATGTTATAAACAGTGGGAACAGACTTGGTTTGAAGATCATATTGAGACATAAACTTCCGATCACGATGTCGCTATACCTTTCCCCCATTATATATATATATTTCAATTAAAAGGTGCAAATATAATTTATAAATTCATGAATCATTCAAACAAAAAACAAATATAGAGGTTAATGATTTAAATGGCGAGAATACT
Source organism: Acanthosepion lycidas (assembly GCA_963932145.1). Lineage (NCBI taxonomy): Eukaryota > Metazoa > Mollusca > Cephalopoda > Sepiida > Sepiidae > Acanthosepion > Acanthosepion lycidas. Next base: position 55,698,978 of record OZ010575.1, read on the forward strand.
TCGTCGCAAACAATCTAAATAAGATGCATCACACCCCGAACCTGTATATGAATTATATGATCCCCGTTTAAAAGACCTTATGCAACTGGAATTTATAAACGGGGATCATATCATTCATATACAGGTTCGGGGTTGATGCATCTTATTTAGATTGTTTGCGACGAAGTATTCTCGCCATTTAAATCATTAACCTCTATATTTGTTTTTTGTATGAATGATTCATGAATATATGTGTGTGTGTGTGTGTGTGTAGAATTATATAGATAAGTACAATTAGAGATTGAGAGAACCAGAGAAGCTAAGCCTTATATATAACAGAGCTACATTTATAGAGGTACAGTTTAAGCGTCTAAAGTATGAAATATACCATTATACTATCAGAGTAAAGAATGGTGTCACTCTTCCAAAAAAAAGAAAGATACAAGTATCTTAACTATTAAGTATGATTTTAAAAATGTACTAGTTATCTTTCAGATGCTCAAATTCAATAATTTTTCTTCTGGTAGTTTGTGAACATATTCAAATTTAATGATTTTCCAGAGTGGAGGAGCGACTTCGAACTTAAAATTATTCTCCCGATCCTTTTTCCTTCCAGGAAATGACTAAGTCGAACCACAGCCAGTTTTATAACAGTGTCTACTCTCCAACGTGATCCAATACTCGGGAGTAGAAGTTAATTTTCACAATAAATTAACATGCCCATTGTCATAATCAGCTCGAGAATAACAACGGCTATATTTGTACTGATCTTGCGTGTGGAGTTTTAACAGTGTTAGTCGCCGAATCTTTAGTTTTCCTTCTGCTTATTACGTCAGTGTGGATTAATCGTAACACCATATTTTAGGATTAATTTTAAATTAGCTTTAATTGTATTCTCAGTTTTTACATTCTCTTCTACACCTGAAATATCTCCACGCATTTTAAGATCTGTCGGGAGAACAGTTGAAGTTTAGAAAACTAGGTTATCGTCATCCAGTTCGTACGGACTGCTATGATATTCAGACAGTACTCTCATTGAAGAAAAATCAGCTCCTACCCCAACTGAAATAGTCGAATAACGCCATATCGTTTCAACGGTTATTTCATATTTAATAAAGAAATGCGTTCTCTCGGCTGACAACGTTTCATAGATGACGTTGATCACAGGAAGTGACATTCAGAGCGGAGCTATGAACGCTGGGAAATATGACGTGAGGCGCATTATCATTCTTCTCAACCACTTCAATAAGTACGTCTGCCGTTTTATTCGGCGACTGTATTCGATTGCATTTTATCAAAACCTCGAACTCGTAAACATCTTTGGCTTCATAATCTAACGCACTCCGAACTAAGATTATTCCATCATCTGAGACGTTGAAAGGCGTGGAGAGGACTTTAGCGCGGTCAGCTAGCGAATAGGTGGACATGTCGCCCGTTCCTAGTTCAGAGTATGTGGCGCTGATGACGCCAACGTGAGTATTAAGATCCCGATTTTCATCAAACCGAAACATGTACGTTTCATTAGAGAATTCAGGCTTGACGTCATTGACGTCTATCATCTTTGACTAAGAATTTGCTTTCATTTCTCCGAGACCGAAATCCGTTGTCCTGACATCTGAAAGGGATGTCGGGCCGGTCAGCCATTTCCCTGTCAAGCAAGCTCCTTAAAACCACTTTGTATTTATTAATTCCCAGGGCCTCAAGCTGAAATTCGTCATGGTCGTGATGACACCTAAACTCTCCATTCAGACCGCCGTCGGTATTGTCTAGGAAAGTGCCAATTTCCGCATATTCAGAAATTTTGACAGCGTTCTCTTGCGGATCTAAAAAGAAAGGTCAAAATTCGTTTGTTGGATTTATATTCATCACATTTTCTTTTCTCACCAGAAGTTTTGCAGAGACGAGAGTCGCCACCATTCTTTGCGATTCTTAACGTCCGAGATTTTTTCTAGTAGTAAATGTCTTAACCAGGAAGGTATCCTCAGTTAATTCATTTAATTTTAAATCTTCACCAGAAAGTGACAAATTCTTTTAACTAAAATCTATATTATAAAAGAAACGGTTCTCTGTCCGTCACACACTGTGCATGGGGGTCGTGCCCAGTAGCGTGTAAAAGCGGGTGGGCAGAGGGTGTAACGGCACCGGGCATTTACATCAGGAGGGCATCCAATCAAAAAGTGAAATAAAAATTATAATCTGAATAAAATGTTTTTCCAGGTTTCATCTGTTTGTAGTGGACCGTGACTGTGATGTTGTTGATAGAAGTAGAAGAACACATGTAGGGTTAAGATTTTCCTGCTAGCCGGTCCAACTACATGAGAAAGTTGGACTTTAATTAAGTCCAAAGAAGGCAAAGAAAAACAAACACACACAAGACCGATAAATATATGTAAACAAATATATGTATTAATGACAAGAAAGGTTACATGGACAGTTACAATGGACAGAGTGTGTGTGTGTGTGAATATTATATATGTGTGTGTGTTTATGTGTGTATGTGGTGAGTGTTCGTACGTACGTGGATTGTGCTTAGCGTGTTCCCAGCATTTGGGAAACGCTATCTCTGTGAGCGTTCACATCTGCGAGGTGATAAGGCTGAAAAGCCCGAGGAAAAAGAGGAAGAGGCGAAGGGTCAGCGACTATTTATAGCCAGAGAAGAGACACCCCTGGTGTAAGGGTTAACGAACTAAACGAGGAGTTAGCTCCGACAGTTTATGCATGTCTTACTTTCTCACATTTCTTAGTACTAGACCCTACAGACACCCCCGCCCTACTTACAGACACCCCCACCCTACTTGTGTCTTAAGATCATACAATTACGGTGTTGGCCCGGACCTGAGTAAACCTTTGCACGACTCGTGCCCATCTCTAAATCTATGATCCAGTCCCACCCTGAATCTTTGATACGGACCTCCTCTCTATCACATCTCAATTTTGATAAAGGTAATATTCATATAAAACACAAATTTTATTGTAACGTAATTATGCACAGTTATACATCATATGCAATATAGTTGAACAATTCAACTAGAAAAATTGAAAAATACAATATATCTAAATGCAATAAATACAATATATCTAAATGCAATATATTTCTAAATGCAAGTTAGAGACATGTTATAAATAGATCATTACATCTTAAATAAATCAACAATGTTTTGCGACAATATTTAACATCAACTTGAGACTTTTCTTAAAAATTTCAATTTTAACACATTGAACATTATGGATAAAAAATAGTGAATTTAATAAAGTATTTTTTCGAGACTTAACATGAGCAAAAAATCACGGATTTGGACGAAAAATGCTCCCAGAATGACTTTAAAACACGCGAAAATTTTTCATCCTTTAACAGTTTTTCTTAGCTTAATTTGTAACGTAATTAAATGTCATTAGAAAAAAATAAGTAAATGTTTATAAGATAGCGAGGGCCAGAAAACTCTGCCGGGTAACCCCAATCATTAATTTTTAAAGCCTAAAATAATTAGATAATTATACGAATTTACTGAACTTTTCAGAAATTACTCAGTAAGAAATAAAATTTATATTTACAGATATTTTTGAAAAATTTGATAAAAATATTTTAACTGTCAGTGAATTAAAATATATATGCGCATACGCAAACAAACACATAATTTGAATGAAATTGAATTGAGAATCTGTTTGTGAGCTAATTTCGCTGTCTGAAAACAAACCCTGGGTAAAAGGAAAATACTGAAAGGTGAAGGCCCTTAGAAGTAATTTTTACAACTCTTTCTATATTTAAACTGAATATATTTTCTAATATAAATGTAGCATTTTAAACGGACAAACAATTTAGATTTTAAATTTGATCATCTTGCAGTCAACGAAGCAATAGGTACTGAACTGGTGATAACAAAAATTCTACAATTTTCTACTCGTCTGTAACCTTTGCTGATAGAATAGCAGGCTGAGTCGTGAGTTTTCTTTTCGTGTTTTGTTTTTGTTTTGTTTTTCATTAAATTATGTTGTCATTCCGAGAGAAAACAGATTAGTTCTCGATGTGACAAAATTCCCCTATAGTAGGATTTTACAAGCATGTAGTTATTTGGGACAAAATGAAAAAAATAAGAGGAAAAGCCTTTCTTTTCTCCAATTAACAGGAATTTAGTTAAGAAAATAGAGAGAGAAAAATAAAACAAATATATATAAATAGAGAAAGTAATATATAAATAAACAAAAATATGGAACTTCTGGTAAGGTTTGTGAATAACCTCGTTCTGAATTTATTCCTACACATGGCAGTGGTCGAACAGCCAAAGAGAACTGTATTTAAGGATAGTAACAGGGACAATCTACAATTGGTCATTTCCATATTTGCAACAAATTTGTAGCGAGATCAAAAGGAAGTATTTTAACAGAGGATTGAAAATACGACACTGAAACCCGAAGGGTCATTGGGATAAATGAATTTGCCTTCCAAAAGCTAAGAATAGTATTAAAAAACAGGAAAATCTTGTTTCAAACAAAGAAAAGACTATTTAACTGTTATCCTGTATAACAGTGAATGCTGGATAGATGAAGAGGTTTGAGACAAAAGAAATGTGGTTCTTAATAGATGCTGAGAATCCCATGAAGTGAACACGTGAGCAACGACACATCTACTTAGAATCAGAAAGAGATGGTTGAACTGAAATTTATAGGGCTCATAATAAAAAGGAAGAGGACTTGGAGAATTTGGAACTCACGGAGCTTAGAAAAAGGCAACGGGGACGGGGGAAAGCAGAGCATAACACACCTGTAGAGTAAGCGGAAGTGAACATTATCAATCAAAGGAGGAGCAAATGACAAAACAAAATCAGCTCCAACCAATAAACACAAGCTTTTGCGGCCTATACGAGACCATAAAAATTAAACATTCATTCAATTCGGCAGAAGGACTGACAGCAATAAAGAGACACGACTCAACCTCGTTGTCCTGTCTCTCATCACAGCAACAGCGGACTCCCTTTGATTTTGAAGCTATAAAATGGTTAATTTATATTTTAAGGACATAAAAAACGAAGATGTATCTGAACATATCTCATTCAGATCTCTCTGCTACTAGCGATTCTGACTCAGCTGATTTTTAATTTGTTTCTATGATTTTAGTAATAATTTTTTTTTCTATTAATTAATAAATTTACAATTATACATGAATTACTAATTTTTTTTTAATTAATAATTATTTGTGCTCAGTTGTTGACATTGATAGTTATCTACTGAGGTTTTAAAATTTTGGAATAATAAAAATTTAAATTTTATCTCTGATAGATGTCGCGATCTGTCAAGGTGTGACCCATTGAATCTTTCCTCAACAAATGGTGACAGTCCGACGAGAAACGAACACTCCATCATCTGCTTCCAACGACTTGTGAACACCGACACGAACACAGCATTTTTCTGCTTTTAACATGAGGTCCCTAGCCATATTAGCAGACGACGAATTCAACTGACATTACATAATGGAAGAGACTGCAATCACGCAACCCATGGAGACCACGTTAACGATTAACCTTCCAACATTCAACTCTGCTAATATAAATAAATGGTTCTAGCAACTGCAAGCAATTTTCAACGCAAAGAAAATTACATCTCAGTGTCTACAATATTGCTACGTTGTCGAAAAACTACCCACTGAAGTAGCTTTAGAGGTGATGGACTTACTTGAAAGTACGCCTGAAGACCGTCCATATGACATTTTACGTCAGGCAATAATTAAACGGATGGGAAAATCTAAGAAAAAAAAAAAAGAAGCATGCTACGCGATTTATTTAACCACGTAAAGCTTGGTGACAGAACACTCAATTACTACGCCACGTGAGGTTGTCGGAGTTAGCTCCTCCTCTGCTCCTTAACCCTTCACCAGGGGTCTCTCTCCCCTGGCTATAAATACTGGCTGACCCTTCGCCTCGACCTTGACCTTTCCTTAGGCCTTATACCACCTCGCAGATGTGAGCTCTCACAGATACAGCGTTTCCCAAATTCTGGGAACACGCTAAGAACAATACACGTACGTACGAACACTCACCACAACACACACACACACACAATATTCACCACACGCACTCTGTCCACTCAATGTAACTGTCCATGTACTTGTAACTTGTACTTGTTAATTAATTCATACATTTGTTTACATATATTTATCGGTCTTGTTTTGTTTTTTTTTTCTTTGTCTTCTTTGGACTTAATTAAAGTCCAACTTTCTCATGTAGTTGGACCGGCTAGCAGGAAATTCTACCCACATGTGTTCTTCTACAATACATACTCACCACCGCCACGGTCCGCTACAAGGTCACTACTTGGAGACAATACCATGGCCGACTCTCTTCTAAAAAGGACGTGGCTAGATATATTACCCACAACAACCACGCAAATTGTATCGCTTATGTCAGAAGACGAAAACTTTCAGAGGTCAGATGATGTCGCTGACAAAATTCATAACATGGAAAGCAACAGATTACTACAATCTGTCTTAGAAAACAACACGGGGTTAACACAACTCAAGAAAGCTGTAGCAGTATTAACCAAACAAATGGAGATTATGCGTCAACATTAACAATAGATCCCGTCCAGGGCAAAGACACAAATAGACGACATAATAGCAAGGGGAAGGCCTGGTACATGAGATATATACTGTGGTGCCATAAGAAATTCGGCAGCAACGCGCAAAAATGCAGTAAGCCATGCGAGTTTCAGGAAAAACTGCTCATACAATCAATAAATGTGACTGCATCGACTGGACAAACAATATAAAAAGGTCGCCTATTCGATATTGTTATAATCCCTCGTCTGATAATCATGTAAACAATAAGGACCCAAGTGCACACTCAGCCGTCCAGATATTCTCAAGAAGAAATCCCAAAAGACACACACGTAGTCAACTACCGAAACATTTTAAAAACTTCATTATGCACTGAAAAAAAAAAAAAAAAAAAAAAAAACACTAAACATATAACATATCACCCCGATCTTCACCAAACCATACATACAACACACCAACCCATCCGTGAATCAGAATAAAATCTAGGGGAGTTGCTACAATCTTCCTAAACCAGATCTTCTGATTAATGTTACTCAAATTTCCACCACTGGCTGGATGTGAACGCTCCGAAACCCAGGACCGAACTAAAAATTCCATCAAACATGCTCCCGACTCCACACATCACACACAAAAAAAAAACATACAAATCAATTTTTCACCCAATAGCACCCCTTCCCGCATAAAAAAAAAACGAATTAGGAATTGGAGCCGATCTGAGCCTACGAAAGGACTTAACAGTCCATCAAAGAGACATCTTCGGCAGTCGATCGGCACAGCAGCCAGGGTTCACACGCTTATCAGAACGCCATCTCCACACCCAAAGACAACTGGCCTCCCATCTCCAAGGACAACTCGCCGCAGTAAATCACAACTCACCCTCCCTCTACTACCGCAAGCCACTGCGGACGGCTTTACTTGTTTTGTTTCTTTCAACGAAAGACTTTCACACCACTTCAGCATTCGTTGGTTTTTTTTTGTCAATACATTTATCTCTTAAGCCTCTGTCGTTTCTTGTTTCTGCTACCATACGCTTAATATAACAATATCAAAGACAGTCCCACTAACTTCTTGATAGATACATGCGCACAGGTTAGTGTCGTAGAGGACCGTTGGGTGATGTGTATGTAGAAGAATACACGCGAGTTAAAATTTTCTGCTAGCCGGTCCAACTACATGAGAAAGTTGGACTTTAATTAAGTGCTAAGAAGACAAGGAAAAACAAACAAGACGGTCCGATGTAAACAAATATATGTATTAATAACAAGTTAAAGGTTACAAGTTACATGGACAGTTACATTGAGTGCGTGTGGTGAATATTATGCGTGTGTGTTGTGGTGAGTATTCATACGTATGTGTATTGTTCTTAGCGTGTTCCCAGAATTTGGGAAACACTGTATCTGTGAGAGCTCACATCTGCGAGGTGGTATAAAGCTGAAGGCCTGAGGAAAAAAAAAAAAGAGATCGAGGCGTAGGGTCAGCCAGTATTTATAGCCAGGGGAGAGAGACTCCTGTTGAAGAGTTAAGGAGCTAAAGAGTAGCTAACTCCAACAGTATCATGCCAGCTACACCCGACACTTAAAAAACAAAACCTACCTCCACGCTAACACTTCAAGCCCCGAATGGTGAAAGGACTCTTACGCTAAATCTATGGCTTCTTAGGGAATTCAAATAGACTTCCTTAATAGCTGATGTGTATCGGTGTAGATTTAACCAAATTTAAATTATGTTAATATGCCCAGTTACAGTTTAATTGATGAGTTATCTAGACCGAAAACACCGGGAATTCTCACGTTCCTTTCTACAACCGAGATAAATAGAGCTGTAATCAATTTGAAGCCACATTCAGGCAATTCCCAGACTTAGCACAACCATCAACACACTCAGCTGGTAGCAAACACTCAACAATATACCACATACAGACGAGTGGACAACCTACATACGTCACAGCTCGCAGGTTAAGGCTACATAAGAAAAATCAAAATTCGCCAAATGAGAATTTCAGCGTTTATTGCTAAATAAATAATTAGTGAATAAAATTTCAGAGATCAGGCGGAATCGTTCGAAGTATTGAGTTGAAATAGACTTTAGAAAAAACTGGAAACCCAATACTAAACAGGAAACAGAGGATAACCCTCTACTCCTGTCCAGAAGAGCGGGTAGGAGGGTGAACCGATCGATAGGCGAACCTATCTACTCCTATTGAGGAGAAAAATAAATAAATAGCAAGTAATATTTCAGAGTTTAGGCAAAGTATCAAACGGAATAAAAGTCACGCAGCACCAACAGACAGTATTTCTCTTTCGTCTAATTCTTTCTCTAAGTATTGATCCTCAAGTGGCATTGAACAGACGGGATCGAACGAACGGATCGAATAGAATATATGTGAGTCTTCTCCCCAAACTAGCCAAAGAAACAGGACAGGACAGCTTCACAACCGGAGATGGATATCATTTCATGTAAGCTCGCGACGACGACGTTTATTACGGCCAGTAAACTGAACTGATTCTAGTTATTTTGCTACCATTGACTTTATGGGGGTTATCAGCTTGCTTTTTATTTGCTTCCAGATTAACTACCGGCTTCCAGGCTTAGAGCTTTCGAAAATTAAAGAGAGCAATTTTATTGGCCGATTATTCTATCTGAACGAACATGTGATGTATTCTCTACTGTGTCTGCCAAAATCAGACCAGCTCACGCGAAGCTAATTTCCTTTTTTTTCCTCGAAAACAGGCGCAGACGTTATGGTCAATTTTTTTTTTTTTAAAGTTCTCTCGTTGGTTAGTAATTGTTTGTAAATATCTCCTGTCATTGGTCACTTGTTGCGTGAGTGTAGTGACCGTAAGGCTTTATTTCTACTATTCATTGAACATTTAACGAAAAATACGTAGTAATTAACAACAACGTTAATGATTCTAACGCTTCGAGCCAACAGAACTGTATGATCAACAATCTCGAAAAGGTAAAAAAAAAGGATGTTAAAATGTTGCAAAGATGAAACCTAAGATGGCTTAAAACAACCACAGAAGAAAAACAAATTATTAGATATCAGGTTTTCATGAACTCCAAAAGAATTCAGTGTAAACAGAGTAAATACTTTGAATATCTATCTCATGGCAGGCTACTCTCTTTTTTTAAGCAAACCTGTCTACTGGGGCGGCTAGCCAATCCCTATCGCAGACACATGCTCAGGCACATTTATGTTTGTTTAAAACCCACAGAACCCACCTGTGATTTATACTGCAACTTTAAGCTACACTTTCTGGGGTGGGGAGAGTGCATCAGCATTTTAAAAAATGCTGAAACCCTCAGCCACAAGGATTTGTGACTGTGTGATCACAACAGCCAACGGCTTCTCGACAGTTCCATCAACCCAATTTCACTAACAAGGCTTTTGTCAAACTATGGTATGGATTTAAAACACTTTCCAAAGTGCTGAAATTGCTTCCCCAGACCAGTAGCATCAATAATTTACCTTCCTGACGAATAAACCATAGTGAGACTTGAACCTGTCTAATGGTTGGAAAGTCAATGTTCTAAGCAAATGGCCATGCAACCATATATAATATTTTCCACTACAAGTATTACGGAAGAGGAAATCATCAGAAATGCAAATCAAGCATTTAGCAAAATTCTTTATGGAAGTAATACACAAATTTAAAATGTAGGTATTTAAATACATTTTAGTAAGGTTCCTTTGTTCGGAAGGAAATACAAAAGTCAACACAGTCAAATCAAGGCCAAATTCAAAGTTATGAACAATGTAAAAATTTACAAAAATTTGTTGGATTAAATTTGTTGATGAAATCTGTAGCTAAAAATGTATGCAGTCAATATAGAAAAATAATATCTTTAAATAGAGTCTTACATATTCAATAAAAAAATGACTATTTACATTATTTAGATGCTGACTATTGTCCTCATTTTTTTTTTTTGCTGTTTTCACAATATTTCAGCTGTTTTGATTTCCAGCCTTCATCAGGTACTTGTCAATCCAGATAACATTCAGGGAACCTTGAACTGAACCCTTTATTTAATCTATAGGGATAGATTGTTCCCTTTTCACTGGCCATGTCTCAGGATATCTCATCTAATTCTTAATTAGTATGAGGATGGGCCAATTATGAAGGAGAGCTGTGAAATCTTGAATGCATTAATTTCAGCTCTTATAAATGACTGAAATGTTTCTTTCCAAGTAAACTAACATTTGACTGTTCAAAGAAGACTTCAAAAGTAACTAGTAGTGACTGCTCTTGAAAATGGTTACTACAATCTCTTTGTAGTTACATATTTTAGTTTGGCTTCAGGCACCTCAAGGTGGTGTAATGATGATTAGCAAGCTTGTCTCGCTAGAACAATTACGACTAAGTAGTGAGTTTGATTCTCACTTTGTTTTTTTTTTTCGGCCTTGTGCCATCTAAGCTATGCTTGGAAAAATCACTATTTTAGTTTGGCGTGGTTAATGCATTCTTCCATATGGAGAACAGCTTCACAATGTAGAACCCTACTTTCTGTTTTTGTGCATTTACCTCCTATGATTCTCAATATATGCCAAACAGACGTGTATTTCATTATTGACGATAACATTTTAACGTCTGTAAAATATTTGAACCTGTCGAAACTCAACGCAATCCATACATAAAAAGCCCAGCACATCCTGAATGACCAAAATAAAACTATCAACATAAGACAAATAATAATGAATAATATCAAAAATACACTATGGCACCCAATGAAAAGGAACACTCAAAACCCTAGAAGCTAATATTATTCCAAACAAACAGCCCACATTAAATAAAATATAATTTGCCAAGGCGACAGTATCTTGAAGAGCATATGTAATTAATATGCACATATATTAGTATTAGAAAAATACAAATACATTAAAAAGAAATTAAAAAAAAAATATTTAAAATGCATACAAAACAAAATATATTCTGCTGCTTTCAAGCTCTTTGAAATCCTTCTATCCATGATATCGCTAATACATTAATGGAAAAATCATGTGATTGTAAGTTCTATTCTAACAGTTTCTGTTCTTGCACTTCTAGTATATGAAACTCTTCCAATTTCTTGCTTTTCTGCTACCTACAATCTTCATAAATTTAAATGCTATCACCATCTTCTGTCTTCCTGAATTCTGTTCTTTCATTTTCATTTCTCTTCAGTAACTGCTTGCATCTTAGTTGCCTTATCACCTCACTTGGGGTGAAATGATTAAAAAAAAACAAAACAATTGTTCTTAGATTCGTTAAATGTGTCAAATAATGAATGTTATCAGGATTTAACTCACAGATTTATGTATCTGTCTTTAAGGATATGGTAGAAAAAAAAAGGATAAATATGTACAATGTCCTAGGTCCAGTCAACTGGACTCAAATGTTAAGGTTTACTAGCATAGATACAACAAGTACACACAAATCTTTTTCTTCCAATTGAATATTGGGATCTTTTTTTATTAATCTCAAAGTGCTCATTTTAATTAGTACTTGGGACAGCTTATTATAAGAGTATTACACATATTCTTGTTAATCCGAGTTCCCAAGTTCAATCCTGCTAATATTCGTTATTCAACAGAATGGACTCATTATCAGCAAGATAAATCGTTATGATTAATACAGTGTAACCCGGATATAAGAGAGTTGTCGGGACCGGAGACGAGGTCTCTTATATCCGGGTTTGGTCTATTTTGTTTAGGTAAGTATGGCTCTAATTTGGGACCAGAGAAAATCTCTCTTATATCCTGGTTTCTCTTATAACCGGGTTACACTGTATATGCTTTTCCATTCAGGCAAGTATATTCATCTGGGCTTTTATATCAGTCCTTCAGATTTTCCTTAGAAATCTTAAACAATTTTTATTTTCTTATGGCATACAATTCACTTACAAGTTGTCAACCATTCCCTAAACTTATGACAAAAAATATCAAAAAACATTACCACAGCCTAATTATTTATTAGGTTGGTGCAAAAATAATGACGTAATAATGTCATTTTTTATGTATTTTTTAACGTCAAAAAACGACATTATTACGTCATTATTTTTGCACCAACCTAATACTATTACAAGTCAAGGATTGGCATAAGAGAAAGTTTCACTCAGACAGATTTTTCCAAGAAGTGCCCTCTCAAGAAAAAACAAAACAAAAAAACAAACTATCATGTGGAAGCTTACCTAAATGCTGCAATCTTGACCTCTTAAACTCAAGGGTCAATTGTTATCTATCTTCCTTATCCTCATAATCTTCATTTCCTAACACCAATTATATTCATATTATAAACCTTGTTAAATAACACTCGCTTGAGTGGCTCTTGAGCCTTGTATTGGGGAACTTAATCATATAAAAAATATATTAATGATATCAGTGTATCAAAATCTATTTTCTGTTTACTGTACATATCCTTCCCCAGCGTTTGTTGATTATCTCTGTTTAACCTAGAGAAGGAGACCGAATAGAATAATCAGACAAAGGTTGGTAATAAATGTTAATACTTAGGACACAAAAAATGCATATAAGATTCGTTAGCAGCACATAGAAATAGTCAACTGCTAGAAGTGAGTCACATTAATTCCACACTGAAACTCCAACCGCAGACAAATATACAGTTTTTACTACTGTATTTATGTGAATGGGGACATAGCTATTATTGTCCATAGGCATGCTACAACAATCTCTTAGCCATATAAAAAGTTTCCTTTTTGATCACAATTCTTTGAATCAGCTGAACCGTTATTTGATTCTCATCTCTTTTCTTGATATTTAATTTTGACAACTTTCAGTTGGAACAATCTGTAAATCTAGGATCAACTGGCTGAGCAGAAAACTTGACTTTCTCTGTGACTTGGAATTCTGTCCAGAACTTGCACAAAACAATTACTCTGTTTTATTCTATTTATTGTATTTTTAATTTCCAGTGAAGTAAAGCAGCCAATATCTTTACCTTTGTTGTTTTAGTCATAATTTTTCAAATAGTGAACCATCACCAAGTAAATAACACATCTTTGTTCATGTCCAGTTTATTTTTCCTCAGTATCTCTTTACTTGTTGGTTGGATTGGGTGGGGGGTACATTTTAAGCCTAGATTATTAAATCTCAAAATCCATTATTATACTAGAGTCTGTAGGTAAACATTGGTCAGGTTTATGCTGGACTTTGCTAGTGAACATTAGTTGAGTTTATATACTTCAGTCATTAGGCAAAAAACAGTTGGGTTTATACTCGAGTGTATAAGTAAACACTGGTTGGGTTTATAATAAAGTCTATAGGAAAATATTGGTTAGGTTTTGTGGTGAACAGTCCCGTAGAAGCAAGCGAGCCAGAGTGGCTTGCATCTGGTGTATAGGAGAATAAGGGTCTTACCTTAACGGGCAGCACGTGACATCAAGTTTGCTTTGTGAAAATGGCATTACTCTCCCGTCCAGCCATTCTAGCAGTATGTGCAAGAATGAGGTTTTTTTTTTGTACAGTTTGGAATGCTTCCACCAATAGCAAGTCGTGTGCTGATTGGTGGAACTGGAGGAGGCAATTTGCCTGTGTAACCGAGAATAACAGCGAAGAAAGCTGATTGGCTGGGAACCGCGGTGTTGGCCTGATAAAAGAGTGCTGGAGCCATGAAAAAGGGGAGAAAAAAAAAACGTTGACTATAGGTAGTGACGTGTGAAGATGGCGAGAACGGTGAATTGAACCAGCGATATTGTGATTTGTACAAGTGACTGCTGGGAGTGCAATAGACTTATTTTTACTACAGGTTTATAATCACATCAGCCCATAATATTGGTTGGAGTTATACTTGAATTTACTGACAAACATCGGTCAGGTTTATAAAGGGTGTTCCAATAACTTGGACCGATCTTAAATGTGAATTAAGTTTAAGCGTCTAATGATTTTCTCCTTTTTCTTTCAGATTTTAAAACGTAAGTCTTTGGCAATTTCAACCATGGAAAGATTAACAATCAAACAATATGTTAAAGTTATCAAAACCTATTATGAAAATGGACATTCAAACAGAATTTGAATGAGAAGTTCCCAGGTCACATTAACTCTTGAAACAGCAAAGTCAATTCGCTACCCCATTCGTGTGACTTGATGCCTTCAGATTTCTTCCTTTGGGGTCACCTCAAAAGTAAGGTCTATGCCAACAAGCCAACAACAATTCAACAGCTGACAGATGAGATAATAAGCCATATTGGTGAGATCAAGGAGCAACTATGCAGGGACATCAAAAATTTTGACCATCAAGTGGAGGTGTGCCATCAAAGCCTTGGTGGATATTTGAGTGATATTATTTTTCACACATAATTGCCATGAGTTAAATAACATGATCCAATAGAGAAATAAATAAATTTTCAGCAATAACACTGATTTATTTACTGCTGACTTTGATCTGTCTTAATGAAACACCGTTTACTATTGGTTTCAGTTATACTTGATGTTACTGACAATGTTTGGGTTTATACTAGAGTCAAATTAGGTCTGCTTTATATGCAAGTCAAATAGCAATCATTGGTCAGGTTAATACTTGAGAAAAATGGCAAACATTCCTTGAGTTATTACTTTAGTCAAATGTCAAACACTGGGCATGCTTATACTTCAGTCATCCAGCCAGTAGATGTCCTTTGACTGCAACTGATGCAGTCAATATATGATAGGGTAATAGTTATTGAAAATCAATCTGTTTGGTTCTATAACATAAACAGATGAAAATGTGTTGCTTGGATGACTTATAAACATTTTATAACAAATAAACACTTTATAACTAGCAGTATAACCCATCTTTGACCAGGTCTTTCATTTTTGCCATTCAGTTGGAACAGTTCAAGTTTAAAGTCAGCCCACCTGAAAATCAATATTAGTAACAAAATTTGGGTGCAACTGAGGCACATCCCCAATTGGGGATAGTAACAAATTGAATAGAAAGTGGTCCTGAAAAGGGAACTGTACAATAATAAATAATATTATTGTAATCATTTAAACTATTTTTATTAAAGTTTTTATGAAAGATATATATCCAAGCACTCACTCAAAAACACGCACACAGTCTCAAAAGGCCTTGTAATAATATTTATCATACAAGCTGGAGAATAGAGTAATTTGTTTAATATATGAAATAAGAGAATACATATCAGCAAAATTAAATACATTTCCTACAATATGAAATGCAAAAAAAAAAAATCCTCCAAAAATCACTTTACATCTTAAAATCTCAACCCAGTGGTTGAGTTTGGGTAAGGCTTGTGGGAAATAAATAGAAGTTACCAGCACAAGACAAGCACCTACACATCTCTAACACTATATTACCCTAATGACCCTGAAATTAAACATACTAGGCAGAGTCATTAGTAACTTCCATATTTGGAAACCAGTTGTAATTAATAATGTAAAATCCTAATGACTAATCAAATGTAACAGTTAATATGTGGAGTGCACTAATATGCATAAGTTTTGCACAGGAGTCATAACATAGACAGACTGGCTTAACTAAAAAATGTTTTTACCCTCCATAACAATGTAAAACCATGTACAGCGAGAAAAAAACAAGAAAAGTTTTGTAATTTATACGCATATCAATTTAGGAAAAGGAAGAAAAATTCTCAATACTCTCAACCCAGGGATTCTATTAATCCTACTCATTTCTGCATATGTGGTCATAAATAATATTTTTGACTGTAAAATGAATATATTTTAATTACTAATCGTTCTCTTTGTACATTGTAATTTTTAATTTATAGAGAAAAATCTACATTATTATATCACATTGCATGATATATGGCAGATGTTGAACTCTCAAGTTCCGAATGTTGTCATCTTCAATGCAAATCTTGGAACATGCCGCCTTCTCTTGTTCACATTCTTTAATAACTACATAGGGGTCTCAAATCTAGTGTGAAGCATATATACCAATGGCTTTTAACCACAGGTAAGTCATGATTGCTCAACACCACAACAACAATAACAATCAGCAGTGCCATCTACCTTGGTCAACCACTCACTCCAAACACTCAATCATCAAAGAGGAGATAACAAGTCTCATCTTGAGAAGAACATTAATTAGTTAACAACTTCCATATTCTAAGCTTCTTGGCATTGTCATTTTAAATTATTTTTTGTGACACTTTCATGTCCATGCTTATAATGCATAGCTTGATAGCACAACCACTTATAACTACCAAAAAAGTTTAATGAACCCAATTTCACTCACAATGCCTGAAGCAAACCATAGTACAATTTTCAGGCACCTTTCAATAGACTTGCTCATTATGATTGTCTCCTTAGAAATTCTATTTTCTATACACTTCTAAATATATGTATATATACATACAAATGAACTAAAATACTATGTCTACTTACCTTGTCAGTCTGATTTTGAGATACCCAAATACATAATCTACTGATTATAAAAACTTCATATAGTCAACTCCATCAACTCAGTTTTAAATTTATACCTGCAAATGAGAAGCCTATATAACTATGGTTTTAACCACAGGCAAGCCATGATTGGTCAGTGACCCATCACCATAACTGACATGCAAATTAATCAGCAGTGACATCTACCTTGATCAACCATTCACTCCAAACACCCAATCATCTAAGAGGAGATAACTGATACTTATTGGAAAGAAACTTAATTCATTAACAGCAGACATTCTAAAAATATGTATACATATATACACACCACCAGCTCCTCACACCACCACCACAACTACCACCACAACTTTTTTACCAATTCAGGTTTTGCTACAAATTATTAGGGTTCCATGTACTGAAAGCTTTTTTATTTTTTAACCCTCCTCAGGAGATATGCTTTTGGATCCTACATGCACAGAAAGTGAAAGTTTAACTGTATATGTACAAGGAGGTGCTGAAAACCTCTCAGCTTGAATCTGACCAAATAAGCAAACATCACATTTTTCTTGCAGAGAAGTACTTCTTGGTCAGGCCAAGAACTTTTCCCTTCAATATCTCCTTATGCTCACACACACACACACAAACACACATACACATCTCTCTTTCTCTCTCTCTCTCTCTCTATATATATATATATATAGTGTGTGTGTGTGTGTGTGTGTATCTGTGTGTGTATTTAACAATAAAGTAATAGTTAGAATATTAGTCTTGATTTGTAAACCATTCAGTGTCCAATTATTGATACTATTGTTGCCCCATAACAGACTAGCCTATTCTTATTATGTCTATCTACCTACAAAAGAGTGCTGAAAAGTTCTTGACTCAACCCATTTTCGAAAACCTGATTGAAAAGGTACTTTGATTAGCCTAAAACCACCAACACTTGTATGGGAAGATAGATAGATAGATAGATAGATAGATAGATAGATAGATAGATAATAATAATAATAATAATAATAATAATAATAATAATAATAATAATAATAATAATCCATGCCAGAAGATGTACAGACAAAACTTATTCTGTGAAATGAATAACAATATGGAAAATTCAAATCCCGAAAAAATAAGAATTCCATGACAAATTCTACAAAAGAGAGTATTATGTGAAACTGAAAATACAAGAAATGAAACTGCTAAAATCAACAAAGTGTCGGCAACAATAATCAAATGGGATAACTTAAATTACTGTTTCATCTATATGATGGACTCTCACATCAAGTTTGATGTATGAGGTTCTGATGACCACAAACTAATTATCTGCATGCCTATGATTGGCATGACTTTTGAAACCAGCTTGAGAATTGCACAAAAGACCACAAACAGTACAGGAGAATGTATTGTATCCAAGTGCAGCAGGAACACTGTTAACTGTCTTATTTTGATTTCATGTTTCACATAGTTGACTGATGCTTACTTCTTGATGGTGCATTATTCCTGAATGGCAGCAAGAACAATACTCTGATCTCTTCATAGCTACCTCTTACAGGTTCTTGAATGAAATGTTGACGCAAGAAAGGTTGCTTTTCAGTTTATCTTTATACCTGAGCCAAGGTCTATCAACATTTCTATGACCACTATGGAGTTCACTGTAAACATTTCTATGACCACTATAGAGTTCACTGTAAACATATATATATATATATATATATATATATATGTGAAAAGTGTGTGTATATAAATATGAATAAATATATATATATAATTATTTATATATTATATACGCGGTTATGTGTCTGCGTACTCCATTAGGCATATGAATGTTTGATGTTTGCGTTAGCACGATGACATCACGACGACGTTTCCCCCCCCACACACACACTTCCATAATAACACCAATACACGCAATCTACATAAACCCAAAATTAAAAAAAAATTAATCAGTTTGTCTGACGATCACAAAAGCGTGAAACCGGGGTCACAAACTCACATCTATCCAACCAAATATATATATATATATATATAAAATATATATATATATATAAAAGGCAGGATGTATGTGTGTGTGTGTGTGTGTGTAACAAATGCACAGCCGCAATTTTCGACGGATTTGCACTAAAATTTACATGCACATGCTCCAAGTTAGCGGCAAGGCCAAGACTGACTTTGCATTTCCCAACTCCCATCAATAGTGGAAATAATCAATTAGTTCATGCTTCTACACCAGTTTTCATGTAGTTTGCGGCTATTTTGTACTGGCCAGAGTGAGAGCCAATAGCTGGCTGCCACGAATGTTAACTAGCATGAAAAAAAATATCGATAGCTTCATTCATCACAAGTGGGAAAAATTTAAATCTGCATGGCACTTTACTCCAATTGGCTCATTCGCTTGCTTAAACTCAACGTTGATTCGGATTCGATTCTGCAGAACTGGGTTGGGTGTGAAAAAGTATTTGTTGTTAACATTCTTTTTTCATTTGTTTTTTCCACTTACGAGTCCTTTTTTTAAAGCTGATCGTTTTGTGTTCATTTTGTTTAGTACTTTTTTCATAACAAATTTAATGTTTAGTATAGAGCTTAGAAAAAATTCACAGTGTGAGATAGGCATGTAGCAACATCAGCACGGCAAAGGGCACTCCTTTAAAGGCAAGGAAGGGTAAAAATATTTTAAGTCAAGTGATAGCAATTGCTGTCTGAGTCATATGACTTTTTAATCAAGCACGGGCAATGCCGGGCCATGCTGCTAGTACAAGTATAAGATTGGTGTATAGGGAATAAATTCCTATAACCAACAATTACTATCCTTAAAAGAGTGCTTTGAATTTGAAAATTATAACATAAATATGTTACAAAATCACTACAAAAATAGCCATTTTGTTTCAACACCTTTGATGTCTTATCAAGTGATGATGTTGAATGTAGAACATCATCATCACTTGATAAGACACCAGAGGTGTTGAAACAAAATATCTATTTTTGTAGTGATTTTATAACATATTTGTGTTATAATTTTCAAATAAATAATTATATATATATATATATATATATATATATATATATATATATCAATAGATAGATAGATAGATAGATAGATAGATAGATATGTATGGAATTAATCATTTTCTGATTCCTTTTAACTATTGTTTCTTTAGCAATAATAAGATGAAGTAAAACCAATAATAAAATAATAATTAATCAATAATAGCAAAAGTCTGACATCTAAAATGCAACAACGATAGTCTAGAGTAAAACTAATAATAAAACTATATTATAATTATCAGTATGTATTGATTTATATATTGTCCCTCTGTATTAGGAAGGGAGGTAAATCAAGTAAGTTAGTAAACTTATGTGTGATGACTTCCCCTAGTCATTTTAATAATCTATACAAATAAAATATTTATCTGCATTTTAAAAAAATTAGTTCCTGAGCAAAATGAAAAGTTTAATTAGTCAGTTCCTTTACTCCTGTTTTTTAGATTTCAGTCTTATTGTTCAGGCTTTTCATGTTTATTAAGTCATCCTCTTCACTTCAATTTGATAGACTTGTCATCGCAGTCTTTGCCATTCTGTTGCTAATTTTGTTCTGAGAGATTTCACTATTATATTAAACACATAAATTTTTTTAACATGGAATGACAATTAAGTAAAAAGGGATTTATATTATACCAGGGGTAATCAATGAAACATAGACACCACTGAACATCTAAAATATATTAAAGGAACATATTAATTAAACAATTCATTGGCCTCTATTTCGCTGTGAATTCTTTAGCTCTGCTTTATTGAATCTCAACACATTGGTTCAAGAATTCAGTTTCATTATATCTCATTATTAAAACTTTCTTAGAATTTGCTATCATTTTTGATGACATCGGTACACTATTAAAATAATAACAGCAAAAATGTTTAACCTTGAGAGCAACAACAAGATGTCACAAAACTAGTACTAAAATAATAATAGTAAAAAGGCTTCATATAAAAAGCAACAGTAATAAGATTGAGTCAAACATTACAAGGCAGAGGTCTTCCAGGAGATGTCTGTGACAAAGGTAAGTTTTAAAGTTAAAGGATATTGGCTGTGGTTTGATCTAGAAAGGGATTGGGTCTACAATGTTCAGTTGACCAATATACACTACACATGAATTAATACCTCTCCAGCTTTCTACACAGATATGTATGGCTCAGCTATCTCTTTTTCCTTTACTGCAGTATATTAGATGCAATAGCTGACAGTATCGTCCTTTCCATCCATCTGCAAAGATCTTTGTCTTTGGTGACTTTAATGCTTACCACAACACCTGGCTGAAACATTCTAAAGGTATTCAGTCATTATAAAGATATGAAATTTTTCCATTGCCAAATCCCACACTCAAATTGTGGACTTCCTTATTTCCCTAGCCAAACCAAGCAATATGCTTCTCTATTGGATCTATTTCTTACCCCCATCTCCTTGCTATTGCCAAACTTCACCATCTTTTGCCCCAGTTAACAATGGTATTAACTTGGGATGATACTCTGTAACCCCTTGTTTGCTAGTGGCTTAACTGCCTTACTTGGGGTGATACCAATTAAAAAAAAAGAAATAAAAAAGAAATGGAGTTATACTAATGATAAAATAACATTGGGAAAAGTGCTTCATCTAAAATGCAACATTAATAAGATGGAGTAAAACTAAAACTAGTAAAACTAGTAATAAAATAATAACAGAGAAAATGCTTCATCTAAAAAGCTCCAATAATAACATGGGGTAAAATATATAATAAAATAATAAAAACCAAAATGTTTCAAGTGAAAAATATTTTCCAGGAATATCTGGGCTAATTGAAATATTTTGAATCATTTTTTTCAATTTTTCACTTGAGCATTTTCATGTCTCATAATCATGGCTGACTATTTCACTCCAAAGAGGTATTTTTGAAATTTCAAGGAATACACTACACTTTTCTTCAGTGGGATTAGAGATGAGGTGGAATAGAAACAAATCCTGGTTTAGTTCAAGACCGAAGAGATAAACGCAATAAAAATAAAACAGTCAAAAATGAACTAGTAAAAAAGAACTTTCTGTGTGAATGTGTCTGCCAAATTTCATTCTGCATGAAGAGATTGTGTTCCTCTGATAAAGGTTGTAGCCCAAAGGCTAGCAGTCCCAGCAGAGAAACCTCGACATAACCAGTCCTTAGAAGTTAATATTGGTCTATCAGCTATTGTTTGTTATCTGCTTTCTTCCAGTTGATGAAATTCAGGAAAAATACAATGGCAGTCACCCAATCAGCTCCTTTGCTAAAATACAAAATGCCAAGACCATGTTCTTTGCTTTGTTTTCTAATATTTTATGCTGTTTGACCTTGGCATATCTCCAGGCATTTTTTTTACACTTCAATGTTAATTTTGTTAATCACGGATCCGATCTTCCCCTAACCTGATTTTTTTTTCTTTTTTTTTTAAACTGATTCTGTCTCTTTTAATTTTCTTAAATCTTCACATATAATTTGTCCAATTATTTTATTTTCATAAGTTTTTTTTTTTTCATTTATTGTTAATGGGTCTCTGTTTTGGATAATTTATCTTTAATACCATTGTTCAAAATCATATCAAGAATTTGAATTTGAACTTGCTTTTCTTTTCTTTTCTTTTATATCATTTATTGATATTTTTTTGTTCTTGTTTTTATTTATTTTATTTTTTTTGTTAATCTCTGACTGGTGTTCTTGAACCAGCAATGCCTTTTTATTCTCTTCTTTAAAGACATTCTTTTAATTCCCTTAAAGCAGATTTGGATTTCTTTTTCTTTTGTTCTCTAAATGATAACAAATGTGTGATAGGAGTATCAAACCTTCAGGCTGAAATCTTATCTTTGAACACCATCAAACAAATGAAATCCAAGCTCACGGTCCGATATTCATTTGCTCACCCTTGTAGTCATCATTCATATTTGAAATTTTATTCACTCATTCTGCAGCTATCATGGATTTTTCAAGAATATCACAGTATGAACTGCTAAGGCAGTAGGTACATCATAAAGTACCTTTCCTCAATTGTTAGGGAACTTACCATAGAATTTAATATTGAACCATATCTACACTTAGCTGTTGTTATTTATTCAGCTTGACTTAGTTTTGTCACATACCCATAAGTATGACATACCTAGTGAGAATCAAAGCTTACTACTTAGCAGTAATGCCCAACCAGACTAACTTACTAACCATTACCCCATGAAAAGGCAACCTTGTTATTTCCTTAGTTTAAATCAGTAATTCATTAGTAAATTTAGCACAAGATCATAAGTATATGGCACCTAGTGAGGCTCAAACAGACTACACAATTTAAAACTATACTAACTCACTAACCATTAACCCATAAGACACCCTTGTCATTTATTTACTAAATTTAACTGAGTTCTAGCCTAATGTCCAAGTATAGGGTACCCTGTGAGGCTCAAATTCACTATTCAGTAGTAATGGTCAACCAGACCAGCAACCATATCAAGATACCCTTCTAGATTTAGATACTGATTGAAGAGAGTCATTAACAATGTGCAAGTCAAGTAACAATCATTAGGTCAGAAATTTGAATTGGCAAAGCTGAGTTCAAATTGCTGCCTAGCCAGTTATGTTTGGTTTCACACAAATTCAAGATGCCATGGGGAAAACAATATTTATTTCAAGAAGACATGGCAATTAACAGATAATAAAGAAATGTAATTTGTGGAGTGATGTGATTGCCTATGTTCTGAACGAATATTGTTTTTTTTTTTAAAGAAATGTAACAAACAATAGCTGACAGCCACAGTAGGAAATATCGGACTTGAGCTAATTCACATAGACATAAAATAATTCTCATTATTATCAATTTTTAACTCATAAAAACAATAAGGAAAAATGTAGCTAAATGAGAACTATGGTGGCTGATTAACTTTCAAGTATGAATTGTCAAGTCCTGTCCAAGTCTGACAGGATATGTAAAATAAAGGATACAAGTTCAAATCTCATTAGAAGTTCAGTCTTTATTTTGGATTCATGCTAATTATTATTTAATCATAGAACAAATATAAAATGACTTTATTAGTAGCAACAATAAAATACAGATAGTACATGTAAACAGAAGGGAAAATAATGATATAATCAAGGTCTTAACTTTCCACACTACCTTAAATAAAGTGTTACCTAGGAAACTCTCATCAATACTTCTTCTTTATGCACTCTGCCCATCAGGATGTAGGCGATCATAGCTCTCCACATCTTCCTATCCCTTATAGCACTTTTTGTCTTTTTGTTATTTCTCCTAGACCCTGTTCTGCCATCCATTTACTCAAACTCACTAAGTATGTTGTTTTCCTTTGTCCTGCTTTCTCTCAATCTGTCCTGTAAGTATGAGATTTTCCACGTTTTCTTTCCTCATTGTGCCCAAGAGATTTTAAGTGTTCCTTCATGATGTTAAGTATAAGTTAGAAAAGTGATGCTGAGAAAACTATTTTCCTGAAAAACTGGTTTGAGAAATGATTTTATAAATTTCAACTGACAGTAATGCTGTTCTGTCAATGAATGTAAAATGTTTCCTTACAAAAAAACAGCTAATTTTACCATTACATGTGGTTGTGATGAAAAGTAAAAAACAAACATTGAGTCATACTTAATATTATGATCCCTCATTGTATGTGTGTTCATGGGTTTTGTGTACATATGTGCACATGTTAATCAATAAGGACACATTAATGAACAAGAATTTATATGGTCCAAGGTCTCCCAATTTTCATCTAGAATATTATGCATGTAATATAAAATCATTAGCTCACCAATTTGTTTTAACCTTCCAGTCAAAGAGATGGACAACACTAAATTCAATCCAGTTTCTAGCAAAACCAAAGCAGTAGCATCTTTGCAGTTCCCAAGGTATGACTGTTGTCAACCAATCATACCTTCATTTGCATTCTTTTTTGGATCATCTACATTCACTGTACTTTATCATTCCACTACCAATAATGCTGCAGAGAAAATATACTTGTCATGACACCCAGTCTGATAAGGGTATACCAGACACATTAATTGTTACCAAATCTGTGTGATATCATGACAGGTTTTCATAAAAGCAACACATAACCTTGCAGGTAGTGCCTAATTATAAATACCTTCAGGTTATGTCATCCATTTTGTTCAGATGATCTCTAATTGCAAGAGAGTTTAAGTAATATAGGTTGATGATTTCCATCAAGCATAACCTCTGGCCCAGCTATCAGATTCATCCAATGTAGGCCTACATTCAACAGTAAAAATTAAATGTAATTATTCACTTATTTTATATGTTTCTCTTTATGTTGCTTTACTCAAAGTTGATAGCATGGATGCATGAGCAATCATTCAGCTGCATAATAAAATCTCACACCACCAAATAAGTTATTATTTTATCTCAATTGAAAACATTATCAGCTGAAATTCACAGGGTATGTTTATTATATAAATATAAGTATATGCTAAAAATTTTATCAACATTAGTTGGTTAATAAGAATTATATTGTGAAAACATTGACTTGCAGAATAAAATCTGATATCATTTGCATGCACAACTATATATATATATATATCATATTATATATATATATATATATATATATATATATATATGCACACACAAAAATTTTTTATGCAGATGTTACCATAAGATCTATGTTAACAATTTCTTCTCTTGCTCTTCTTACTTGAGGAATTCTCTTCTGGTTTATTGCCTTCCTGTAAACCACGATCTTAAAATAAATGCTGGACAATTACCTCACAGATGAAGAAAAGACTTGAAGCTAAAGAAAAATAGTTCTACAGAAGGATACTGAGAATACTATGGACCAAACTTATGACCAGCAACAAAGTTTTAGAGAAAATGGAAAAACAAAGGACACTTACTTAACATCAGAAAGAGATAGTTGAAACTTCTAGGGCACATAATGAGGTTTGGTAAATTTGATACTCATAGGACAGATTGAAGGTAAGAATTTCAGAGAAAAAAACAATGTATAGCCTATCTAGTGTGCATGAGTAAATGGATGGCAGAACAGGGCTTAGGAGAGATAACAAAAACATAAAATTTATTAAGAGCTACAAAGGAAATTGTGGAGAACCATGATTACTGACATCATGAAGGGACATGGCATATAGAAGATTTATTATCTTCAGACTTTTTAAATTCTGTTCTTTTATTTTTCTGTCTACTTAATAGCACTTGTTTAGTTTCTTTCACACTCAGTAACCCCTTGTGTCTTAGTGGCTCTAACTGACAAGGTCTGTAAGTTTAATTTTAAATAAGATATTGTACATTAGAAGCAAAATGGTGGACAAACTGTTCAAAACTCGTCTTGTTCTGTTTTGTTTAAGTACATTTGACTGCATCAGTTATTATTAAGTACAGTATACTTATATAAGTAAAGATTTTCCAAGCGTAGCTTAGATGTGGCACAAGGCAGAAAGCATGGGGCATCCAGTGAGGATTGAACTCACTTTTCAGTGACTGACATAGCAAGACAAGCTTGCTAACCATTACACCACACCGAGGTGCCCCAGTGATTTTCCAAGCATAGCTTGGATGTGGCACAAAGCCGAAAGTAAGGGGCACCCAGTGAGGATCGAACTAACTACTCATTCATAATCGTCCTAGCGAGACAAGCTTGCTAACCATTACACCACATCGAGGTGACCAAAAAGTTATTTTCTAAGCGTAGCTTAGTTGTGGCACAAGGCCGAAAGTATGGGACACCTAGTGAGGATCGAACTCATCTAGCGGGACAAGCTTGCTAACCATTACACCACGCCGAAGTGCTGTATACTTATATAAGTATGTGGAAACATATCCTGTGATGGATCCTTGAGAAATTTAATTTCAAAGAATTTAAGTGTCAGATATAAAAGATTTATGATACAAATCAAAGTAATCCTACAATGGAAAATATTCTATCATTATGAAATAAAATCAGTGAAATTTTTAAAATTTTAAAACCTTAAGCAGCAACCTTGGAATAAGTTTGTTCTTTGTTTTTATGGAAAACAAATTCCACATGGAATAATGCTCCAAAATCTGTTTAATCCAAGGAATTTAATCCTTCAGTTCCCTAACTGAGAGGGAGATAAAATTATTTTAGAAATGTGCTTAAATTTAATCCTTTGAAAAATTTATTTCCTCAAAGTGCTACCCTTTTTAATCCAGAGAAAAATGATTTAACTTTTCTCCATTTTTTATAGCTTGTAAAGTATATGCATTTGTCAGCCATTGATAGGAATAAAATAAAAAAAACAAAAGGCTTTCTTAACAAATAACTGTATTGTCAAACCACCAAGCTTTATTCATGAACCACAGACGAGATGAAAAGCTAAATGCATGATTTTCTCACTTGAAATTAATCCAGCAGTCTTGTTTTTTTACCAAAAATGAGGGATTATTTACAAGAACATATAATTTGGATAATACTTTATTTTGTTCCTCTTATATTATCG
Organism: Acanthosepion lycidas; assembly: GCA_963932145.1. Lineage (NCBI taxonomy): Eukaryota > Metazoa > Mollusca > Cephalopoda > Sepiida > Sepiidae > Acanthosepion > Acanthosepion lycidas. The sequence goes on from OZ010575.1 coordinate 55,726,321, forward strand.
CTTATCATAATCCTTTAATAAAACATTGAACATTAAACTTAATGGTAACTTGTGATAAATTTTAATGCATCTGTATCTGTAGTACAATATATTGTTGATATCAGTTAATTTCTGAAAACAGTCTTTTCACATGTTATTCTGTGATAACTGTAGCTATGCTACTCTGTGCTATGTTACCAGGAAACACCTCTGTCGCATCTTTCTACTTTCTATCTATGTTTTTTACTGATGTAATTACCTTCCATTGTATACCATTCAAACCAAAGCTTTTCCTATATCTGTAATTCTTCTTCACACACACACATATATATATATATATATATATATATATATATCACTTAGAAACATGACACTTAAAAACATATGTTAAATGCAAAGGTTTAAGAAACAATAACGTCAATTTTATTTATGCCAATGGTACAAGAGTGTACTCTGGAGAAACGTGTTTAAATCGGTGTCGGGTCCAGTATGACTGGTTTTTGTTTAGGGGTAGTTGCTTTTGGTCTTATTGGTGAAACGAATGTAGAGTTGATTGGTGATGGTAGCTGGCCAACTGCCAGATGGGAGAATAGTCTGGAACAGCAGCAGGTTGATCGATGTCCCTAAACAGGGCCAAGTCAGAAAGGTGATACGACTTCACAGGGCGGATCGACCGCGGAAACGGGATCGCGCCAAAGTGTAACACTTGGCGAAGCTGGTCAGAGAGATGATATGTCTTCCAGGGCAGATCGACCGCAGTGACAGGATCGTGCTGAAGAGTAACACTCTCGACAAAGCACCGGAAGCTCACAAAGGCAGCGTACTACACTTTGATCCAGGCCCCCAGGCCGAGCTGCTCGGATTTGGACGAAAAAAGCGGTTAATGATATTTCAAGTGATTTATTCAAGTACTCCCCGGCTAGAGGGAGTAGTTATTAAATTAATATCAATGGTTGTCCGATGTTTGAAAAAGCGCTGCATAATCCGATGCTCACGAGGTACGGTTTGGCATCAACGATATTGGACTATTCGTCTGGTTTCTTGCATGTTGCTTGACTTAAATCTGTGAGATCAGGGGTTGTGAAGGTCAAGGCCGTCTTTCTAAGGAGCGGCTAATGGCGACTGCAACAATATATTAAAATAACAGGAGATATATTTATTTTAGCAAAAAACAAAAAAAAAAATTGATAATCTCAGAACCACATTTGAAAAAAACTCTGTCGTTAACTTTATTTATAAACTTAGTAAAAAAATAACTCCCACGTTTAGACATTCTTGTAGAATTCAGTAATAACACATTCATCACTTTTTAAACAGCTAACCTTATCGTCAACAATAAGAACTCACCAGCAAAATCTAAATTACAGAGAACCAATATTATTTACAAGTTCACATGCCCCTTAAGGAACTGTGTTCCTGATCAAACCAAACTCAAATAATTATATTGGTCATACCACTACATGCCTATCTAGATGACTCACATTACACCTATCAGACCATAACTCAATTAGGACTCACTTAAACACACATGGAAACCTACTAAACTACATCTGAAAATTTTAGAAGAAAATACAAGTATAATAGTCTCATCCACATGTAAGAAAAGATTAAAAATAATGGAAACACTAATAATAAAAAAGAAAAGCCAACACTCAATAACATTAATTATGAACATGGCCACAACGTGCTGACTATGTTTGGAAAATTAAATATTCCTATAACTTCAGATACATACAGAAAAAAACACACATTCAGTTAAAAATCAAAAATCAAAATCATCTTTGATAATGGCTAAAAGAATAGCTGAAATGCTCGGACATGCAGAACTTTTGGACACTTTTTACAAAATTTGTGCTCAGAAAATAAGAAAAATTGTACTCTCAGGCCTTCTTTCATTATTTATGTTGGAATATTTGAGAGGAGGAATTATCATTATTATATGCTTTGCTATTCATACCAGCATTCTCATCTTGGTTGTTATACTCACACCATTTTGGCTGTTGTACTCTCCAGCCTTCTTTCATTATTTATGATGGAATATTGAGATGAGGAATTATCATCATTATATGCATTGCTATTCAGACCAGCATTCTCATCTTGTTTGTTATACTGTCACCATTTTGGCTGTTGTACTCTCCAGCCTTCTTTCATTATTTATGATGGAATATTTGAGATGAGGAATTATCATCATTATATGCATTGCTATTCAGACCAGCATTCTCATCTTGTTTGTTATACTCACACCATTTTGGCTGTTGTACTCTTCAGCCTTCTTTCATTATTTATGATGGAATATTTGAGATGAGGAATTATCATTATTATATGCTTTGCTCTACAGACCAGCATTCTCATTTTGGTTGTTATGCTCACACCATTTTGGCTGTTGTACTCTCCAGCCTTCTTTCATTATTTATGATGGAATATTTGAGATGAGGAATTATCATTATTATATGCTTTGCAATTCAGACCAACATTCTCATCTTAGTTGTCTTTCTCAAACTCTCCAAATAACAAAACACGAATAAATCAGAATAACTGTAGAAGAAAAATAAAGTATTACCTAAAAAAATATGAAGGAATTGTAGAAAAATGTAAAAGTATTTTAGAAAAGAAATTGTATAAGTAATATACAGCTGAAGAACTGTAGAAGAAAAACAACTGAAGTAATGTAGAAAAATATAGTAAATGTAGAATTTTAATAGATAAACATAAAAGAATCATAGAAAAAATATAGATTTGTGTAAAACAATATTTTGCAGATATGGAGTTGTAGAAGAAAAATATCAATGAAATTATTAAAGAAGGTAGAAAGAGAAAGAATCCGTTATAGAAATGTTTCCGAATTGCAGAAGAGAAATGTAAAATTTAAAGAAGTATATTTGAAGAATAAAGTAAAATTGTAAAAAAGTCATTTATATCTTTTTTCAATTAAGACACAATAAGGAAGTCAATTTTGATTGGCTGAGCTAGCATGGGAATGATAGATAAAGGTTTTTCAGAGAGTCGACTCTTAACTGTCAGTCAATGTAGATGTGTTCTCTTTCATGTCTGAAATGGCTCCACAGTGAGGGGGAATGACCCCTACTGGATAGTTAGTACATGTCGATATTAACAAGATAGTTAAGTTAAAATTCTCCATGTTTGATGTCATTCATTGCTAACTAAAACAACTAACAAGATAACAAGATGAGACCACTGCCCAACTAAGTTTTACCTGGAATTTGTTAAAATAAAGTGAAAGAATAAAAGAGAAGAAATAAAGAAAGGTAATGACAAATTTTACTTGCAGAAAATGTTTTTATTTTCTCCATAAGCATATTTTTAAATATTTTTGTGTTCTTTTTATTCATTTATTTTTATATAAAAAGCACAGAAACAGCTTCACTGATAAAACTGTACACACACGCACATGCACACTAAAAAAAAATTGTTGAATGTGTGAAATATTTGCTTACAGTCCACATGGCTGCTGTGGCTGTTGGTTGAGAATTACTGTTTTTATGTTAACTTGGCTTTCACAGTGACTGACAAAAAAAAAAAAAAAAAGAATATTAAAATCTATGCTGAGAATGATTCAAAGGAGAAAAGGTTTTTGTTTTTTCTTCTATCATTTTCTTTCAATCATTCATTCATTTTTTTATTTGAATAATTTCTAAATTAAAAATCCCCCTGTTTTTGCTATCTTTTTCTTGAATTCCAAATTTTCATCTTTTTTCCGGTCTTTTTTCTTGTTCTCTCTTTCTTTTTTTTGCTCATTTCTTTCTTTTATTTTTTAAAAATATTTCTAATTCCTCATTTTCATTTTTTTTTTCTTGTTTTTGTTTTTTCTCTCTCTTTCTTTTTTCTCAATCATTTCTTTTTCTTTTATGCACCATGTCTCTTTGGTTGGCAATCATGGATCTCCACAATTTCCTGTCTTTAGAAACTCTGAATAAATTTTGTCTTTTTTTACATCTCCCAGAGCCTGTTCTGCTAACCATTTACACAAACTTGTTAGGTAGGTTATATGCTGTTTTCCTCTGTCCCTCTTGCCTTCAATATGTCCTGTGAGTATCAAATTTTCCAAGCCCATTTTCCTCATTATGTGCTCTATAAATTTTAACTGGTTCTTTCTGATGTTAAGTATAAGTGTTTTTTTTGTTTCTATTTCTCTAAAACGTTTCTGTTGCTCACATGTTCAGTACATGTTATTCTCAGCATCCTTCTGTAGAACCACATTTCTGTTGCTTTTGTTTTTTTTAATCTGCAATGAGATCATGCAGCATTTAATAAAAATACTAATATTATGTAACAGTTCCATACTCTTTTCTTTGTTACTAACAAAATTTTTCTGTTTTTGATACTTTTTTTTGGATGGCATTTTTCATTATTGTAACATGCCTTTGAATTTTGGTGTCATACTTTCCGTCCTCTGTTAAAACATTTCCCAGATACATAAATTGTTGTATTTGCTTGATTTTGGTATCTTCAATTTGTAATTAGCATGTTGGTCTCTTCCTTTTGCGATTACCATGCATTGTATCATCTTGCAATTGATGTTTAGTCTTTTCTTCTCACTTTTACTGAAATGCATTCTGTAGGAGTTCTTTGTAGCTTCCTTTCTGTGTCATCTGCATGTTTTTTGTTGTTAAGATTGTGACCACAATAATAAATTCTTGTAGGACTTCTAATTCTGATCTTTCAAAATTGGTAACATTTCAGAACACTAAAGACTTGATGATTTGTGTAAATCTTCTCACAATATGTCACACTGTTTTATGATTTTATCGTGTCCTTTCTTATGCATTTCCATCTTTTTTATTGTCCTTTTTATTTATAGCTCTCACAAATATTGAGCATTGAATATATAAATTAATAAAACAAGCCAGATCATTTTTACCATATGAGTCATGGGTAAAAAATTCTCAGTTCCTTTGTCAATTATTATACAAGCATCATATTTCTCAGTGACTCTTTGGTGTTGCAAGGTAGGTGCTGTCACATAGCTGGGCTCTGTGGGATTAGGCATCTATCATATTTTTTTTTAGTAAATTTCACCCAGGCTTGAGAGACACTCAAGGGTAATGATGAATGAGGTGTGTAATATGAATGAAAGAGAAGGTGTTAGGCAATGAAGATTATGAGGATAAGGAAGATAGATAATGATTGACCTTGACTTAGAGATACTGTAGTATTCAGGGAAGCACCACCATGGGAGACTATTCTTCAAAGTGATAGTTCTTGAAAGAAAGCTTTGCTGTGAATTGCTGGAAGACAGAAATATGGCACCGCATCTTGCATTGTAGTACAGGAATATGGCAGAGGACGAGGAATAGATAATGAGACAATTAAAGAGTCTGTGTTCTGATCCTAGGCAGTGTGAATAGATGCTACATTCTGATCCTAGGCAATCCATGTGTAAATAATCCTGTCATTTTTCATGGGTAGTTATACAAGTAATGTGTTAAGAAAGTAATAAATTCATTGTTTTTTTTAAGCTAAAAGATTTATAGTATATTTTTACATTTAAATTACTCACTGAAATATTGTAATTTGGTTTTGCAGAAACTGTTTTACACAAAAAACAATTTCCTTTTCAGAGAACATAAAAAACAATTACACAAAGTAATTTGATAATCAAAACATTGATTCCTTTCATAACAATGGTGAACATCTTGTATTAAATGGCATTTTATTACATTTTTCATGTTCTCAATTAGCAGAACCAATGTTATTCCTAGCTTAATCATCAGTTTTGATAACTGAAGATTTTACATAAAAGTATCTCAAAATTACTTTTTTAAATATTAGGTTGGTGCAAAAATAATGACGGTTTTTGACGTATTTTTTAACGTCAAAAACCGTCATTATGTTTGCACCAACCTAATATTAGCCCTCTACTCCCAATAATACACACTGTTCTCAATGTATTTATCATGTTGGCAAAACATAGAATTACAACTTTTATCATTAGCTATGATTATTGTGTTTTCTGTTTCTATACAACAATTACAATATTTGCTCAAATTATAAAAAACTATGGGATTTAATTAGATCAAGTTACAAATTATGAGCTTGGTTTGAAAACTGTGACAATTAGCTTCCTGTCTGTCACAAAATATATGTGCATTCAAATAAAAAAATTGATGCCTTTTAAAAAATAAGCTTGTACAACCTCTTTCCCCAGCAGCCAAAATGAGTTAAAAACAAAATGTAATTCCATCTTGAAATAACTAACTCTTAAATAATACACTAGATTATTTGTTATTCATATTTTTTAAGGAATAAAATATTAATTTAATATTTGAAAAGAAATAATTACAAAAACAAATTTCTTTCATTCATTTAAATCAATGAGATTAAAAGAAAAATGTTCAGTTAATGGAAAAGCATCTTAAATCATTTTTAATCATTTTCATGTGTCCTTTTTCAGAGTTTATGAAATACATGATGAGTTTGAATAATTGGAAAAAAATTGAACCTTCTTGGGTGACTTGTATGACATGTCAGTTATATTCCTGTCATATTTTATAAACTTTTTTGTAGGGGAACAGAATAATTAATCATTGACTTAACTACTGTTTCAACAAAATGAAACAAAAAATAGCAAAGTAAACAGAAAAAAGAAAATAGCAATTTCTGATAAACAAGCATTCAGTGCAAAAAAAAAAAGTACAAATCAACTGTTTGTAAATTCATAGAAAAGTTTTATCTTCACAATATTTTTGTTTTTGTTTATTTATTTGACAATTTACGTCTTGTTTTTCAAGCAACATTTTCTCCAAAAGAGTTTTTGTCTCAGTTGATTGTTTATCAAATTTCTTTTCATTGTTTTCTCTCCTTGTTTATTTTCTCTTTTTTATTTTAATATTTCTTTATTTTATTTTCAGATTTTTTTTCTTCTTCAATTTTTAATGAGTTTCACTTATAAATCAAGTGCTGTGACTCCCAAACACCAGAGGTTCATGAAACAGAAAGGGATTCAATAAAAGATTGTCAAGATTTTTACTCTCAAGAAAGTATAAGAAGGAAATTCAAATGAAGTTTCCAAGATGAAGAAAACTGTAGACACATGATCATCATTTGTTTCTGTGAATGACTTGGCATATGAATCACCAACTTAATTTATCTTGAAATAATGAAAACTAAAATGTATTATCTTGTATTATTTACTATTATTATATATTAATTTATTATTAATATTATTATGCAGATTATGTGCATTATTTTTGTGTATTATGACATATTATTTATTATTCTCATTATGTATTCATTATGTATTATTATGTTTATTATTATTATGAGTATTATGATTATTATTTTGTATATTATCATGCATTATTTATTATTAATATGTATTAAGTATTATTATGCATATTATTATGAGCATTATGGTTATTATTTTTATATTATCATGTATTATTTATTATTAATATGTATTTAAGTCTTATTATACATATTATTATGTGTATTAATTATTATTATGTATTCATTAAGCCTTATTCTGTATATTATTATGTGTATTATTTATTATTATGTATTTATTAAGTGTTATTATATATATTATTATGTGTATTATGTATTATTTATTATTTTTATATATTTATTAGATATTATTATGTGTATTATGTATTATTATTATTATGCATTCAAGTATTTTATGTGTATTATTATGTATATTGCTATATATTAAATTATTAAGTATTTATTACATGCATTATATGTCTTATTTTGTGTATTATTATGCATTATTTATTAATATGTATTAATTTATTAAGCATTAATATGGATATTATTTTGTGTATTATCATGTATTAATTATTCTTATTATGCATTAATTTATTAGTAATTATTATGCTCATTATTATGGGTATTATTATGTATATTAATATATATTATTTATTATTATGTATTAATGAATTTATGCAAGATGACACTAAGAAAATATCAAATGGAAACACTTATCTTGGATGTGTTAGAATTTTAAATATCTTATGATTCTAAATAAAGAAATATCTCATGTTAGTACATTTTTGTGCTAGTAAATAGCTTATCTGTTAGCTTAGAAAATGTCTAATATACTTGCCGAGTAAATGTCTTATGTTAGTAAGATGTTACCTTAGCATGTAATATATGCTAATAAAGATCCAATTCATTAGTACATATCTAATATAATAGCTTAGTAAGTATCTCACATTAGAAAAATTCTCATGTATTAGTAAATATTTTATGTGTTAGCTTAGAAAGTATCAAATAGAGAAGCTTACTAATATTTGATGTGTTAGCATTTTAAATATATGAATGACTAAATATCTCATGTGTTAGGTTAGTAAATACACCTAATATGTTACAAAATACTTAATGTGCTAGTAAATATCTACAGTATGCCTGGCAACTTGTTTACGAGTATGCCTGTCTGCCAGCGTTGCCTGCTCAGGCACAATTGTTCAACATGCACTGAGCCCATCTGTGGTTCATACTGCAACCATGCTGAGCAGACCTTAGTTACAGTTTCAGATAGAGAGTGCATAATCTAGCATGATCACCAGATTTAACAAGGGCAGTGTGCTCAAACTCTCGGTCATGATGACTTGTACCTCCGTGTATGCACAACCATTGAATATCTAACAAGTTGCTAAATATTTAATGTGTTACTAAATATCTAATATACTAGCTTTGTAAATGTCTTGTGATTGTCACTGTCTAATGCGTTAATAAATATTTTGTGATCCAGTAAATTTCTAATCTCAGAACTGAGTGGCTTACGGCCACATCATGTTCCCATAAGATTACAAAAGTTAAGCAATGTCAAGCCTGGTGAGTACCTGGATGGGTGACTGGGAATACCAGGTGCTGTAAGCTTAAATGTGTGGGTGGTGCAATGGATAATGGCTCGGAATTGTTAATCGGAGAGCTGAGTTTCAATTTCCCATTGGGCTTACATGCAAATACCCTTAGGAAAGGCATAAATACACCTCTTCTTCGCTCAGGTATTGGTTAATTATTAAGACTTGTATCACTAAACCATTATTATTTCCCCAGCACCAATCAATTCTTACAAGCTAAAAATATTTTCTGGCTTTAAATAAACTGCAAATCATTGATAAGCTGTAAAAAATGAATTAATCAATCAGAACTGAGTAGCTATCTAATATATTAGTTTAGTGTATCTAATGTGTTATATTACTAAATTTCAAATTGCTGTACAGTAAATATGTAATTTGTTAACTACTTTAAAAATGTCCAACCATATAAGAACAAATGTATTACTGTAAAAATGTATTATATTGTTGAAATAAATAATTTCCTTTTTTAATTTCAGATTTGTCACAAAAAAGGAATAATTGTATGTGTTTTATACTTCCATTAATATAAAGTATTTTCTCAATCATATTTCTTTTGGAATTTCTTGCTGGTGACATCTCTTTCAAATTGTTTTGTTTAGTGAAAAAAATTATCAACTCATTTTTGATTCTTAGTTATGAAAAATTAACTTTATTTCATTTGAAGTCCATATTCATGCTTTTCAATAACATAACTTTGCTGTGTTAAAATTAACTCTTATAAAAGTTTACAGCAGGCCAGGTGACTGATATAGCGAATCAGAAGCCTCTAGCTAGCAACAGAGTTGCTTAACAGTCTGGCCTGATGCAAAGAAAGATTTGTTCCCCAAAGTATTGAAGCTGATAGTTAATATACAGTGAATGATAAGTGGCATTCTTTGTATGTTAATTCAGGAATTAACATGTACATTTTCTTTTTTACAGCATGTTTTATGGAAGTAATAAATTTGTATTATTCCCAGTTTTAATAGCAATGCTTCATAAACATTATTCTGTCATTATTTTAATGGGAGCAGAATCTATGAGATCAACCCCAACCATTAACTTTAAATTTCAGTATTTGATATATATTATTATTTTCATTTATATTTTAAATAATAATAAATAATTTAAGCAATTAACAAATTTGTCAAACATGGACAAATGCACCTGCAAAAAAAATGGAGTATCAAAAGAATGTTTTTTCCCTTGAAACCACTATTATTTTAACTACCTTCACTCCTCGGAAATGTTTACAGTGTTTTAAAAACAATGATTAGGACTGCAATAAAACCTAAATATATGAAAGTGAATTTATACATTTCCTTTGTTTTACAGAACTGACATGAAACATAACAAACATTATTTATTTATCAGATTGTTTATTGACATCTATTAATTTATTACATTATTTATTTGAATGGTTGTGATTTCTTTATAATTGGTTCATATATTTTAATAATTTAGTAAATGTTTATAAATTTATGAATAAAAATTGTTTTCACATTTATTTCTTTATAAATTGGTAAATGGTAAATATTGCATTGCATCCCTTGGTTCGAATTATATTAGTTTTTAGAATGTTGTAAATATAAAATTATTCTTGTAAATAAAGAATCAAATAAATAAATAATGTCTAATATTTTTGTTGTAAATTCTCAAGAACAAAAAAATGAATAAATTCACTTTCATTATATGTTCAGCTTTTATTTCAATTCAAATCATCGATTTTAAAACAATAAATATTGCCAAAGAGTGAAGGTAGTTAAAAAAGTGGCATCATTGGATAAAATGCCCTTTTGACAGTACATCCTATTGTGGGCATGTATGTACATGCTTACCCAAATTTATTTTCTGTTTGACATCTCTTATTGCTACAAACATTATTTCAGTGTGTACACATGTTTCTGTTGAGAGTCCTGTTTATTTACAAACAGACAAATTAATTTGAATTAAAAGTGGATAAAGATTCAATTCCTGCCATAACATCCATTTTCTTTAATAAGATTTTTCATAGACACCGACACAAATATATATATATGCGCAGATATGCACAAACGTATATATATATATATATATATTATTATTATTATTACTTCATCTTTATTTGGTACACATGTCTGAAGAGACATTTCTGATTTTTTTAAATAGAGAAATTAATGCCTACAAGCCTAGAGCATAGAAAGTCTTCTTACAAAGAAATATACCTCAGAGCTGGAACTGAACCTGCATTCCCATCTAATTTAACTGTTTGTTAATAAAAGGGGATGTCAACTCAGCTACATGTACTCACTAAAATAATGTTTGTAATAATAAGAAAAATTGCTAGATTAAAACCATCCATTAGTTGCTAGGTGACTTTGTTTACATTTCAGGTATAAAAATATAAGTTACCAGATGTAGACACAAAAAGTCCCAATGAGAAATATACATTTCTTAAAAGATTAATTGAGCCTTGCCTTGCTGTAAGGACCTCCATGGCCAAAACAGTAATAGAATACTTAGCTTAGATGGCTTCTTTTTTTTTCTTTTTTTAAGCAAATCACCCCAAGCAAATCACCCAGGTGTGCCACTAAGGAGTTACAGAGAGTGAGGGTAAGTGTAAAGGTGGGGAGTGTTTGAGGAAAAGGATAAAAAGAAGGGCAGGGATCAAGGTCAAGGAACTAGAAGATATCAATTGACATTACATTTGAATATTTGAAGATTATAGCCTATCAGAGAAGGAAATGCAGGTTTTTTTCCTGTTTGGATGTGTATTTTCTTTAATATAATTTTTAATTGTGTAGGCTAGTATACATTAATAACTTCACCGTTTGTAAATAAATATTGTATCTACTCAAACATATATATATTCACTAATATAATTTTTATAGCAAGAAAAAATAATGATAATTATATCTTCACCAGATGATATCAAAATATGATGGAAAATAGTTTTCATACCTACACACTAAAAATTCAAGTTTAATTAAACCATTTTATTTTGGATTATCTCTGAAATAAATCCAATTAAACCACCTTATTTTGGCTTAGCTCTGAAACACCTATGAGACAGAATTAATTTATTAAAGAAAAAGTCACTATGAAAATTATCCTGATTATGTCCATTAACCATTTATCAACTTTTTTTTTTCTTTTTTGGTTAGGTTGGATTAATATGACATAATATAATCCACATTGTTGCTTGATTACTTATAAAATAGACAAAAGGTTAAAAGTAATTTTCCAATATTAGAATCTGTTCTTTCAACAAGCCTTTTATTTATGTATTATTGTTGTTTATTATTATGTTTATTTATGTATTATTATTGTTTTTATTCCTTAAATAATATGACAAGGATTATCTGCAGTTTAAAATTTTTGAAAACTGACAGTATAATCAGTTCTTCATTGCAAAATTAATGCCATAATAATTATTGTAAGATTTAAGTCAAATTCAATGCGACATTATGCAGCAGAAACTAAAAATGTTTAAAGAAAACTTAATATAATCTTATTTACAAAATTGTATCATTATTTAAATAAAGTGTCTTTTGAGAGTTTTCCTCTGTTTCCCTTTCTTTCATTGTTTTAAGCAATAATTATTTGTTGCCTCTGTTGTGACTGTTGTTAGTGTTGCTACTATTTTTGCTTTTTGTGATTGTTTTTACTCCTGTTTTGAGTGCATTTGTTGTTGTTGATGAGATTCATATTACTGTCATCACTAGTATTATTGTTGCTATTTTTGCAGTAGTGATTGTTGTTGATTTTATTGTTTTTGTTATTGCTGTTCTTGATGTTGTTTAAAGTTGTTGTTGTTAGAGTGATTGCTGCTGCTACTGTTGCAATTCTTACTGTTGTGACAGATGTTGTTGTTGCTGTTCTTGATATTGTTGTTGGGGTTGGTGTTGCTGTCGTGATGGTTTCTGTTGTTACTCTTATTGCTGTTGTGATTAATCCTGTTGTTATGATTGATTTTCTTGTGATTGATGTTGTTTTGCTGTTTTTGCTGTTGTGATTGTTATCTCTGTTGTCATAATGTTTATTGTTGTAGCTGTTTTTATTGCTATTTTTTTGTTACCATTCTTGCTGTTATGACATATTGTTCTTGTTTTTGCTGTCATGAATCTTGATGATGTTTTTTGCAGTTTTTTTGCTATTGTTGTTACTTTTCTTATTGTTGTTGCTGTTGTTCTTGCTGATGTCATGATTGTTGTTATTATAATTGTTGCTGTAGTGATTGATGTTGTTGCTTTTGTTGTTGTTATTGTTGCTGTTGTCAATGAAAATGGTGATGCTGATGATTGTGTGATTGATTAGTAAAAATAAATCAATGAAGATGATCAATGAATTCCAAATCTTGGAACACATGGTTTACCTTCAAAGATTTAGAAACTTTGATTCCAGTATAGAAAAAAAATGTAGGAATGTTTGATGCGGATAGAAAAGTCTTATAATCCAGTTTTAGATTCCAAATTTAAAACCCTCAATTCATGTACAAATGTCTGGGGGCCAGCAGTCAGATTTCAAAAATTTGAGTCCTCTTTCATGTAGATTCAAAATCCAAGAGATTGGACAACCTGACTGCAATTTTAAAAATATGAGACATGCCAATGAAGATATGATGAAGATGTTCAAGTTTTGGAACCTCCAGATACCAATACCAAAATTCTGGAACCCTAGATCTAGAATCTAAAGCTTTTATTTCTCCTGGACAAGATGCATGTGTCTGAGACCACTGATTTGAATTCCAAAATTTAGGGACTGCTAATCTAGAGGGAACCTCTGGTGTCTTTGATTTGGACGAGCTGCTTTGCTTGAGGCAGTCTATGAATTTCAGGCAATGGTTGGTACCCACAGTATGGGCTGTTATTGATATAGCTCTTTCCTTGGTTCTGTGTTTGTGATTGTGTTTGTGATGTCTTCGTAAAAGATCTGCCTGAAGTGAAACTATTTAAGGTTCCTTTCCCTTGATGCCCACTTGCAGTCAACTGCTTGCACTGGGTGACATGATATAAATCTCTTTTTAATTCGACCTTTGTGTTGATGGCTTTGTCCACAGGAAGACTGAGGGTTCGTTGTAACTGTTTAAGATCTGTGGTATTGTTGTGAATCTGCCCTGCACGGATCATGGAAGACAGACGTCTTTGGACAGCAATAAGTTCTGGAAAGAAAAAAAAACAAAACGTAAAGGTAAATAGATAATATCAGACAAATGTAAATTAATAAAAAAAAGTATAAACTGTTATTTTTTAATGTCACCAGTCCACACAAACACACATGCATGCCTGCACACACAAACACACACATAAGCATGTACTCAAGTGTTAAGAACATTAACTTTCAAACTATGAGAGCCAGTTTTAAATCTTGCCATTGTTAATTTCTCAAGGAATTAAGTTCTTGATAATATTAGCTTGCAGGGACAATCCCAACATGCAGCACTGTGGGGAAAAGCTTGAAAACCATACTATAGGTTGACCCAAGCCTTGAGAGTATAACTGGATAAAGGAAATTTTTTGGAAGCCATCATGACCAAGGGTATAAGTGTACCAGCTTTGTTCAGCTACTGATTACTCCCAGAAATTTTAACTAATTTCTACACAGCATAGTTGTAGTTTAAACCACAAATACATATATATATATATATATATATATATATATATATATATATAAAATAAAAGGCTCAAACACTAATATTCCATGGTTATAATTTATTACATTGGAATCAAAAAGCTTTTTGAATTTGTAGGTCTGATCTATTGGATCGTGATTATGATTCCAATGTAATAAATAATAACCATGGAATATTAGTGTTTGAGCCTTTTATTTTATATTATATTCTTGATCTGTCCTGGACATTGAGCTCTACCTGGATTCTATCCTCTTGGAAATTTATATATATATTTTGACCACTAATATTATCTATATATATATATATATATATATATATATATATATATATATATATATAATCTGTTCATATGTAATGAAAATTCAATGTATTTATTCAGAAAAATTACACACCACATAAGCGAATGTATCAAAGGGAATATAGAAGGAAGCATGATAGATTGGGAGCACTAATGCACTAGGAACTGTACAAATAAATGGGTTTAACCATGTATTGAAATAATACTCAGTACAAACCAGAAAGCTGTCCTGGATCTCAAAATTCTTTGAAATATTGAAATGCAGGTGAGATTGTGAATTATCTCAGAATGATCAGAATTTATTTGACAAACAAATTTAGTTTGAAATATGCAGACAACAAAAACAAAGATCAGATTAAGATTTTCACTAGAGTCAGATCAGACCAAAAATGAAGTATTGCTGTTATATTTAGACTGGAGCTGCCTAATCTTCACTTTCCAGTCTTAGTTCAAATGTATTTATGTATGCATGTGGGTGATGAACTATTTTCCATCCTACAACCTATTTACCAAAGACAAAATGCTGCAAGCCTGGCGCTACTCTATCATGGTAAATTTTCAGACGTGCTCCATTCCTTAGTCCCACCAGTAGGATCTGCCATGCCAAATATGTAGGGTTAAATCATCTTTATTCTATTTGTTTTCCATTAGTAAGTGGGGAGTTCCACTCAAACAGCTTCTTCCCTAAAAGTGTTATTTTTTAAGAGGCTCCCCAGAGGATGCTTCCCTAATCATTACAATCTGAACCTCTTCAGGTCTAGGGTCATCTATTACCTATCCTACATATTCTCATAATATTGCACTTCCTATTTCTTCCTCGAGTGGATATTGGGTATTGTATTGGGTAAACAATAATATAAATAATATAAAAATTGTTAGTGGAGGTAAAATTTTAAAAGTTCTGTTTGTATTATTCATGTCATTATAAAAGTTGAAGTTCGACAATGAAAAGTAGCAAATATTTCTTTCTGCAAAGGAAACCTTTGCCTCTCACTCCATGGTGAGATATTGACTGGAATGAATTACTTTGCAATTTGTTTTAGGGATGTATGTATATAATAATCTGCAAAGAAAAACAAAGCCTTTCATTGAAACAACATTATTTTTACTGTGTAATAATATTTCTTGGTGCAGTTGTGTTCTTGTTCAGAAGTCAGTGCATTAGAATTAGAATCAAATCTGTTTGGCCAATGTGCTTTGCATTACCTTGTCAGTAATTCCCATGGAATATTCTCCCAATCGGCCATTGATAGATATGCAATGGAATTTATTTATTAGAATTCCCATCATGCATTAAAACAAATGGAAGCTGTGGAAAACCGTGATTACTCATGTGCCAAACAGGATGGCACACAGAGAGTAGTAGTGGTAGTCATACTTGAAATTGTCTGAGATTCCAAAATGAATCAGTAAGGGAGATATTTTATGTAAACAGGAAATAAATTATTTGACGAATTTCAATAAGAAATAAGCAGATAAGAAAATTGAAAATGATGAGACTGGGATTACAGCAATGATAATTTAATTTAATAAATAACATTCATTGTTAGTTGAGCTCAAATGTTAAAAGCACTGTTTGAATTGTACACACAGTTATCATAACTGATTTTTGTGCTAAAAATAAACAGTATAAAGTGTAGTAACTCAGTATTTGTAAATGTCATGTGTGTGTAAAAATTAGTAGTAAGAAATACGTAGACTGTACATAGAAAATACATTTGTTTAAAGTAAGCTAGAGTTTGGGTTGTTTACGGAAATATTTATAGTATAACTATAATGGGGGTTCTTCAGTAGGATTATACTAACTCCATATCTTTTCTCCATAGTTCTGGATAATGCAATGCTTCAAGTAGTGCAAGGGAAAGGTGATCTAAGATTCAAACTTGAGAGAAGTTGTTATTACAAGCCAACACTAATAATCGACACTGATTTCACAGAAAATATCCCTCTGATTACAGAAGAAACAAGTCAAATCCAAGAACTTCTCTCCAGAGTTGAAACTGAAACAGGCAAAGTTTTCTTTCATCTCACTAAAATTGAACCAGGAAATACAAGACTAAGTGTGTGCCTTTAAACAACATAGTAATTGAAATTGTTCAAGATTTCAAATAGCTTGGCTTTTGGATGTCCAACTTGGTGAAGGGTTTTGAAATGAGAAGAAATCTAGTTTGGTCAGCCTGCAATAAACTGTTGAAATTATGAAAATCAAAACTCAGCCACAACATCAAGATACACATCTTCACAGCTAGAGTCATACCTACCGCATTAAAGTGAGATATTGACCACTGACAAAACCTTCTGTGTGATACTAGATAGATGCTATACTAGAATGTTACAAATGGCATGTAATATACATTGGAGGACCAAACTAATGAATGTGCAGGGCCAGTTTATCCTTGAGGATAGTATAGGCTGCACCCTGGGCCCAGGGTTAGATTACCTTTTAGACTAGTATAGGCTGCAACCTAGCACTCAGGACTGGATTATCCTTTAGACTAGTATATGCTGCAACTTAGGGTCCAGGGCTAGATTAACCCTTAAACAAGTATAGTAACATTGGGCTAGTTTATCCTTGAGGGTAGTGATAACAAGTTAACTTTTTCTAACATTGTTTCTTTTTTGTTATATTTTTCAGTTCACCAATTTTTGATGAATAATATTGTTTTTTCTTTATCTTTTCTCTTCCTCCATCTTTGTTTTAATATATTTATTCATAATATGTATTTTTAAAATGTTTGTTTTTAAAGCCATAATAAATGTGGGATTTGAGCAAGAATTAAGACTAACCAAACAATAGCAGTCAAAGATTGTCAAAAATAGTGAATCAGGTGCAGGAGATTTGAGGTTTACTGTCACTTGATCCCGAGTGAGCAGAGAAACCACATAAATATCAATTTTAAGAAGCAAAAACCACTGAATATTTTATAAGATAACAAGAAAGAGAACTACATGAGAATTAATGAGTGATAGAGTGGCACTCTGCCTCCCTTTACCTATTAACTGTTAAATTAGTAGGAGAGGGATGTTTTGGGCAAGTTGAAATATGCCTTTAGTAAAAATTAGACACAGATAATAAAAACACAATTAGGAAAGAAAGACAAAAACAAAGCAAAAATCCCGATCTCACCTTGCAATAAACCATAGGCGTCACTCTCTACTACTTTCTCTTCGTATCAGATCTTCCCCCTCAAACACTAACCATCATCCTCAATTGATGCTGCCACATCACCAACCCCCCCTATTACCATCCTGTTAGAGAAAGGGCCAAATCTGATGAAGATAGTTTTGTTTTGTCCATGAAGGGGCTTCCTGAGAGAACACTTGGGCCAAATTGACATCAGCTCCTGTTCTTTTAATTATTTTGTCATTGGTTACCATGGAAATGAATGGCCAATAAATTTCCCAAGCCAATCAATTCTAAAAGAGCTGGAAGTAGTGAACAGGAGTGAGGAGGGAAGTTGAAGAGTTGTGCAAGTATAAGCAAATACACACATGTGTATACGTGTGTAGAGTGTGTGTGAGTATGTCCTTGTTCAATTGCACATATGTAGATATGTGAAAGTATGTTTTCACACATTTTCACAACAATGTTATTGCAAATTTTAATTCTCCAAGGCTTATGTGTGACCTTAGATTAGATATTTTGCTCACCGTTGTTTTGTGGATTCAGATTTTACAAGTACAGCAATGTACCAAGTGTAATAAACCTATCATAGTGAAATACATAACCAAGGCCTAGATACCTGACTACAACATCAGAATAAATATTTACAGATGTTTTTATGGTGAGGAATTGAATGACAAAATGGAAAAAAAATCCTATATGATGTGTTTCAACCTTGGAAAGTACTTCTTCAAAGTAAATAATAGGAAAACCTGGATTTTCATACCTGCAAAAAATCTGTGTCAAAAGGATTGTTTTTCCCTTGACACTGCTATTATTTTAACTACCTTCACTCCTCAGCAATGCTTATTGTTTTAAAAAGTGATGTTTAGTATTTTAATAAAGCCTAAACATATGAAAGTGAATTTGTACATTTTCTTTGTTCTTCAGAATTGACAGCAAAAATAATAATCACTATTTATTTATTAGAATGTTTATTTACATTATTTATTATATTGTTTACTGGAATGATTGACTAAGTATCAACTATTTGCCAATTGATTTGAACTTTATAAAATTGTAAATAATAAAGATTTCCTTATAGTTGGTTCACATATTTTAATAATCTAGTAAATGTTTATAAATTTATGAATAAAAAATTGTTTTCATATTTATTTCTTTATAAATTGGCAAATGATAAATATTGCATTGCATTAGTTTTAATTGTATTAATTTTTAGAATGTTGTAAATATAAAATTATTCTTGTAAATAAGCAATCAAATAATTAAAATAATAGTATTTAACATTTTTGTTGTAAATTCTCAAGAACAAAAATAATGTATTAATTCACTTTCATCATATGTTTAGCTTTTATTTTAATTCAAATCATCACTTTTTAAAGTAATAAATATTTAAGAGCAAAGAAAAGCCTGCTAAATTGCTATGCAATATCAAATCTCCTGTAAGACAGTGAATGCTGGACAATCTCCTCACTGATCATTTTGAACCAATGTAGATGTTTTCTACAGACAGTTGCTGAGAATTCCATGGGCAGAACACATGAGCAATAAGGAAATTCTAAGTAGAACAGCAATTACAAGGAAACTGATACTTACAATCAGAAAAGGCAGTTGAAATTTATGGGTGGAATAATAAAGAAAGAAGTCTTGGAGAATTTAATATTCACAGGACATATTGAAGGTATGAAAAGCAAGGGAAACAGTGATTAAGTTACTTAACAAATTTGAGTGAATGAATAACAGAACTGGGAAAAAACAGGCTAAAATGTTAAAAGTTACTTAGAACAACAAAAGACTAGAAGTTGTGGAGAGGGATGATCACCCACATCCTGAAAAAGCGTGATACATAAAAGAAGAAATGTACTGATAATTGAATGCATTTTTTAATAATCATTACTCCCCAAGCAAGGCAATAAAGCCACAACGATGCAATGGGTTACTGAGTGGGAAAGAATATGAGAAAAAAGAAACATTATCAAGGAGAGAGAACAATAAAAGAACAGGCATTAAGAAGACAGAAGATAATGATTGATATTGCATTTAAATTTTTGAAGATTAAAGTTGATTGGAACACATGAAGCTGAGAGTATCACAAGTGAAAAGTGTGAGAGAAGAAACTGTTAGCACAGAACTTATGGTTGCCTCTAGCAATTTCAGGTGAAAAACAATGAGACCTTGCTGCCAATCTATTACTGCTCTTAAATTTATAAAGTTGAGATAACAAAGAAAGTATATTTGACTTTTAGATATGTATATTTGACTTGTAGATATATATATATATATATATATATATATATATATATATATATATATATATATATATATATATATATATATATATATATGCATATTTTTAGATATGTGCATATATATCTATATTTTTATGGGAGTAGTTAGAATGTTTGCTTTTTGACCATGAGAGCCTGGGTTCAAATCTCACCCTGGTCAATTTGTCAGCAAGGAGATTTCCTGATGTTATCGGTCTGGAGGGGTGGGGACGATCCCAGCATGTGGCACCTTTGGAAAGTGCCTGAAAACAACACCACAGGTTGACCCAAGCCTTGCGAGTGAAATTAGGCAGATGGAACACTTGGTGGGGGTCGTCGATAGCTGTGCTAACACAAATTCACAAGTCATCATGACGAAAGGTTTGAGTTTGCTGGTGTTCAGATTGTTAATCATTCTAGATAACACGCTCTCTCCCAGAAACTGTAAATAAGGTCTGTGCAACATAGTTGCAGTATAAGCCACAAGTTGGCACTGTGAGTGTTGAACAAACACAAATGTGTCTGAGTGAGAATATGCAATAGGGATTGGCTAGCTGCCCTAATATGAGTGGCCAGCTATCATGCATTTAATGGAGTTTTAGTCTTCTGTTATGTCTTATTGCTATAAGCATTATATTTAGTGTGTTTACATTTGAGTAGACATCCCTTCTCTTTTTTTCTTAAAGTGAACTAAAAATCTGCCAATCTAGAACAAGTATCATAATACAGCAAATGTGCCTCTCAGCAGGAATCAAAGTTTTCTTCCATTTTTAATCTGAGGAAATACCTTCAGGCCATCTGTGCCATACCATGATACTCTGAATGAGAGATCTGCATTTCTCAAATAGGGTAACTGATCCTTTCTTTGCTATAATGGCTTCTTGTAGCTTAATGACAATGCAGGCCTGACCTGAATGTGATTTCTCAAATTGAAAAGTGAATATAGCCACACATATAAACATTTAATCTCTAGATATTAAATATTAATTTCAATGTTTTATAAAAAAACAAAACAGAGATGTCTCTTCAAACAAGTTTACCCACTAAATATAAGATTTATAATATATATATATATATATATATATATATATATATATATATATATATATAAGAAGTTTCATTAAAGACAAAAGACAAGGTACTTAAGTTAAGCTTTTTATTTAATAAATGCAGTACCTTGTCAGTCATCTTTAATGAACCTTGTGTAAAACAAGGACTTCTGTACATGTGTGTATATATAAGTATGTGCATATATACATATATATATATAGTTTATGCAAAACTAGGTAATCCGCATGGGTAGACCCAAGGAGGATGATATCCAGAGAGCTCAATGTAAGATTCAGAGCAGATATGTTTGAATAAAAACAGACCACTTTAAGGTTCCATGTAATAAGTTATTTCACCAAAACCCCTTTAACAGGGCTCTGGATCATCAGACTTTACTTCCAAAGGTTGAAATGAAAAATGAAAAGAAATTCACACGTTTTTGATGGACCTCATCAAGCATATGTAAAATTAATGAAGTGGGGAAGTAAGGTGGGAGAGAAGATAAGATATGAGTGGGTTAGGTGTACCATTTCAATTCCTTATTCTTAACCCCACTGTCTGTCGGCTAGATGTTGCTTAAGCCTAACGCGTCTTGTCTTTAGATATCGATGGGTAAGGGGTGAAGACCGACATTAAAGGAAGAAGCTACAGCAACCCTAATCAATTACATTCCACGAGGACAGGTTTCATTCAAATTCTTAGACGCTGTTAATTCGCGTTACTTTAACGGGCATATTTGGGAGGTTAAGGTTTGATGTAAATCTAAATGTCTAAACAATCTACGAAGAATTTAATTTGAAGTTCGCTGGAGTTTTGGGTATTTTCTATGAAAGTATCGATTAGAGAAACTTATAGACAGTACATTGAAAGATTAATCCATTTTATATTTAGTAATCTTTTTTAAAAAACTTTTGTCTTATTGGTTGTTAAGTTGACATCTATTCGTTTGATTTTTGTTCATTAAATAAACTTGTGGTTGTTTTTATGTACCCAATTATCAATGGTTATTCCAATTTAAATAATTTTATCATCAACAATGGGGTAGTATATTTCAATTTGAATTAAATTACCAATTTAAACTTTACCTCCGTGCTATCCAAAACTCACTTCCAATTGGAGAATATTAGAGGAGAGATTTGTATAAAATGTCACTAGGAGAAAATTAGGTCCTTCTTTTATATATTCATACTCATATACACTTCTACACATGTCCTAAACACCTATCTATATCCACATACCTATATCTCACTATATACGTATGAGTTCTTATATACACCTGCACACACATCCACACCAAAAACTATATGTATATTCCCGTATTTACACATATACACCTGCAGAGAAACACATACCCACACATCTACATGCATATCTCCACATGCACTTATACTTACGTATATACATATATACACATAAATTCACCTGCATATCCATATACATCCATGTACATATGCACATATACATTTACACACATATATATGTATACACATATACATATACACACATACACATATATCTATGTATACATACATACATACATATACCTACACACACATACATGCATATACATACATAATATGCAGCATATCTACATACACATATGCGTTAATCTGCACGTACACATATATACAAACGTACATGCCTCTATCCTCATGTCCACCCATACACCCACTTATGCCTGCATTCGAAGACTATATCAGTATTTAATCACATTATGGATACCCAAATCGTATAATTATCCATATTTTTACACATATATCATCCTCTCTCTCATATCTATGGTAAAACATATAGGTACCCATCTAATTGTACACCTCCACACTCACATAAAAAAAAAACAAAAAAAACCTGGTGTGCCTCTTTTTCCATATAAAAACATATACATGCACATCTCAACAGGTGCATCAGTGTTCAAGTACATTACCATAGTTGTATACATATAGTCATGAGTTGGCGCTCATGCGTGCATAGTAATATTTCTAAAAACAAAGGGAACAAAAATCACTCAATATTGTTCTTTCTATATAGTTATTTCTCAATGTATTTGCTTAGGTTTAGGTTGTTTTTGTGCCAGCATTTAAAGACTAGTTCATTGTGTTTATTTAGTAATATGTCTGGATCTTTATGTTTGATTATGAAGATTTTCTCCTTTATGCATAAGTTGCATCTGTCTCTGAAGTTTTTTGGAGTTCTGGCTCTTGATATTATTTTCCACTTTATTTGCGGGGTTAGGCGACTCTCCAACAAATCCCAGTAATGTTTTGATAGTGCCGTTTGGTTCTTCTTTCACTTATTTTTGAAGGACTGGCGATGGTTGTATAGTCGGTGTTTCCAATTTCCAACCGATATTCCTAAGTATATCTTTTTCTCCTCAACCTTTTCTTTGGGGAAAATTGTTGCTTCATATATTGTGTTCTCTGCCATGCATATTCCTTCAACTGGGCACTCTGATCCTGTCCTGCAGTTGCATGTTGGTTTTTCCATTTGGGTTGTATCCTAATTTTGTCGTAGATTATCATGAAGGTTTCTCAAGATTTTACTATTGTGTGAGCTAATAATTCTTTCCATATTATCCATGCAAGAATAGCTAATCTTTAGATTCATCTTGTTGAATATCTTTTTTAGAGATGCATTTTTGCTAAAGTGTTTTTCTATCAGTTTTATGAAGTATTTACCTATATTAATATTGGAGAGGTTACAAAAGGGTGAGTTGAACCATATAATTTTCCTTTTCCTATTTTTGGGTTTAGTGGGTTTTTTATTTACTGACTTATCTATGTAATTTAGTGTCTGTTTAAAGTTACTTTATAATAGGGCTTTATTGTATTCCAATTTATTCTGGTTAAAAATGGTTTTACTGGAGGAGAGTTTATTTATTCTTGCATTTACTGTATTTGGAATTTGTTTAATTATTGATTTTGGGTGATTGGAGTGGGTACTTATATATATGGGTGATTGGTTTTAAGCAACGTCTAGCCGACAGACAGTGGGGTTAAGAATAAGGAATTGAAATGGTACACCTAACCCACTCATATCTTATCTTCTCTCCCACCTTACTTCCCCACTTCATTAATTTTACATATGCTTGATGAGGTCCATCAAAAACGTGTGAATTTCTTTTCATTTTTCATTTCAACCTTTGGAAGTAAAGTCTGATGATCCAGAGCCCTGTTAAAGTGGTTGTGGTGAAATAACTTATTACATGGAACCTTAAAGTGGTCTGTTTTTATTCAAAAATATATATATATATATATATATATATATATATATATATATATATATATGTATGAGATAACAATATATATTTTTATATATCAAGAACAATATTGGGTAAATTGTATGACAAAGTAACAAAAGTTTGCTTGTGTCGCATTTCGCCCTTCAGGACTTCATTAGAAAAAATTTGTAGAATTTAGTCTGATGGAGTACTGAAGGACAAAGCACTTCACAAGTAATCTTTTTCTACTTTGTCATGCAATTTCCCCAATATATATATATACATATACATACACAAACACACACACATATATATATATATATATATATATATATATATATATATACACACACACACATATATATATATACACACACACACATATATATATATATATACACACACACACACACATACATATATATATATATATATATATATCTATATATATATATATATATATATATATATGTATGCATAGTGATTTACTAAGTGTAGCTGAAATATGGTATAAGGCTGTAAGTATGGAGCACCCAGTGAAGACTGAACTTACTATTCAGTAACTGATATAGAGATACAAACTTGTTAACCATTACACTACATCTAAATACATATACATGTGTGTGTTTGAATGTTTCAAGATATACATGTGAATGGGCATATATATATATATATATATATATATATATATATATATATATATATATATATATATATATGTATGTATGCATAAATCTGTGCATATAAAATGTATATTTGTATGGCAGAATAGATGAAAAAGCATAAGCATTTGTAAATTGTATGCATGTGTATGTGTAACAGAGACAGGGAAATAAAGAAGACAGAAAGAATGAAGGGAAAAAACAAGAAAAGGGACAGAAAATAGAAAGGAGGAAAGTGAGAGGTAAAGGAGAAAGATAAATGAAAAGAAAATGAGGGAGAGAGGGAGATAGAGGATGCAGAATATTAGGTAAAAGAGTGAGGGAGTAAGGTTAAAATGAAAAGTGAGAGAAATGTAGAGAGAGGAGAAAAAAGTGGCATATAGGTAATTAAGGTAAGGAGAGAAAGAATGAAAAAAAAATGAGAAAGTAATCGAAGAAAGAAGGAAGGCATGGCAAGAAAAGAGAGAAAGGGGAAAAATGGAAAAGAAAAAGAGAAAAAAAGACAAAGAAAGAAAGAATGATTGAAGGAGACAAATAAAAACTTCTTTGCATCAGGTTGAAATGTCCAGGACCTCATAATTATATTTTAACTTCATACTGTAAGCATGTCAGATGATATATATAAAATTAAAACTAATATGTATGAATTAATATGGAGGTGATGAAACAGAGTGTAAAATCTCTGAAAAGTCACATTTCACTGAAGTGACATATGTTGGGTTTGGCTTCTTCACATCAGAATGAGAGAATGAAACAAACATACACTTTCTGTTTTCTGGTCATTGGATCTGATAGGGTAATTTATTTTATTGCTCCTCTTATCGTCAAAAATCCCAATAAATTTTTTACACACAATTTTGTTTTTTATTTGGGATCTGAAGATGAACCCAAAATGTCACACATCCTCTACACTTTTGTTTTGGATACTACTATATAACATGAATAAATTAATATATATAGAATTAAAATTATAAACTCCTTGAGAGTTGGTGATTGTTCAAGATTAGCACAGATAATTATTATAAGGTCTTTTGACAAGACACTTTTTAAGTAGTGTAGATTATAACCAAAACCCATTATTCTAAAGACTATATTCAAGCAAGATTATGCACCTATATTTTATAAAGTTTACTGTTGCCCACCTTGCCAGTGGTGTAATAGATAAAAAGAGAAATCGAAAAGCTGAGTCCAAATTCCAGTCAGATTCATTACATTTATTTAGATGCGAATACCCCTGGGAAAAATTTTGTCTCCCCATCTATGGACTAAATAGTAGGACATATATCTCTAAAAACCATTGTTATTTGCAAAATAATTCTTAATGGAATATTCACTTAGAAAAACAAATGTATTATTCTTACAATCTACAATATGTTTTGGCTTTAAATAATCCTCAAAGGGTTGATAAACTACAAAAGCAAATCAACCAATGCTCACATTGCTATAAAAGAATTCAAAGACACCAAATTAATAGAATAACCCAAAGACATACAAAGATATTAATTCAGTAGAAAACTTGTAGTGCACCATTAAATGTTAATGGTAATGATTAGATTTGGCATTCATTGCCTAAGCAGTGTTAATGTTTGTTGAAATTTATAAAATCTTTCTCTTACAACAGTTTTTCAGCAAAACAGGCTTCCAAATTCTATTGTTATTGCTATTTCTACTATTGATAGCAGTTTCCTTCCGAATCTTTTGTTTAAGGTAGTGTGGAAGGTCAAAATCTTGATTATGTCATTATTTTCCTTTTTAGTTACATGTACTATCCATTTTAAAATTGCTGTGGCTGTTGAAAGTCTTCAACTAATGTGGCTTTAGTTATTTAGTGATTCTATAGTACCAGTGTATAAGATCTGATCAATAATTGTTCTCTTTAAGACCATGAGGATTCATTTGCTTGAAGTCATTTTTAATAACTATCTGAGAAAGATGTGTATAACAGAATGGAAAATATTCAACAAAATAATGCCTTTGAGAAGCAATAGACACTATTGCAGATAATGTTCATATAGTAGAAAAGTTAACAAAATCATTGATTGAAAGATTGATGAAGGTTATAGAATGTCAAGAAGCCCATATTAATATGTATGATAATACAATAATAATTTATTCAGGTATATGGAACATTGTTTTAATCAAATTTGTCTTTATAGTCCATATATTTTTGAGTTATTTATGAAAATTTCTGCTACACTTTGTTTGCATAATAAAATTTGACACCTACACAAACAATGTCACTAACTGAATGTATGAATCTTATATATAATACAATAAAATATATAATTAGATATAATAAAATATATAAACTTGATGTTTTGCTTATATAAATATATCCTCAAAATTGTAGTAATATCTGTTGGTTAATATAGATTTTATTGTCATTTTTTTAATGAATTTTAAGCTGACATTATTATTACTGTAAACCTTATTTTTCCTGGGCATATTTCTTTGAGTTGATAGACATCTTTCTTATTTTCTTAAACAGTGAAATTAATATCAATTGAACTAGACTGAAAAGTCCTACTAAACAAAAATGTGCCTCCCAACAGTAATCAAATCCCCTTTTTCCCATCAGGGAAATCACTCCTATATCTGAATCATGCCATTACCAATTTGGCCATGGGAACCATCTTGATAAAGCTTAATTACTTATTTAAGGAATGCACATCCCTTGTTGGGACTTCTATACATGCTAGCATCATTTTCATACCTGAAATGTAAACAATCATTTTCAAATGGATTTGTTTTAAGTCAACATTATTTCTTATTACTATAAACATTATTTTTAGGGGGTACACGTCTTTTGTTGTTGATACCCTTGTTTATTTATTTTCTTGATAACGGTAATGGCAATGGTATTATTAGTGGTTTACTTTTAAAGAAACATTTGGCATTCATGACCGAGCAGCCAGTGTTACTTTCAGTTGAACTTCATAAAATCTTTCTCTGAAAATAATTTTTCAGGAAAATACATTTCTCAAGCCCACTAAATGTTATTGCTCTTTCCAATACTAATGAGGGTTTCCTTCCTAACCTTTTGTTTGAAGTAGTGTGGAATATCAGCATCTTGATTATGTCATTATTTTATTTATTATTTTATCATTTATTTATTTTTATTCACCACTTTAGTTGTTGCTGCTGTTGGTAGTCCTCAAGTGATGCGGTTATTTAGTATATTCCTTGTTTGTGGTTCTGTAGCCATAGTTCACAATGTTCATTCACTCAAAGCAATTTTTGATCATGGATCTTAGAAAGTGGTTGTATACAGCTGACAGTTTAAATATTTCTGAATGAGTTTGGCACCATGTATAATATCCATATTAAAGTCCCAATCTGACTATGCTATTTAAGAACATGACTCGAGTTTTCAGGTTTATGTTTTTTTAAACAGGGAAATTAATATCTGTCTATATTTCTGAGATGACATATTGTAATTATTTATACTATTTACATTGTTTGGACTGTTAACCTCATCTTTATTGTCATATTCATGAAGTTTTGGCCATTGTACACTCTGGCCTTCTTCAGGTGATATACGTTGGAGTTTTGAAACTGAGATATCCAGAAAAGGCATGGCACGTGGAACTAGAACAATCTACCCCAGTGGAGGAAATAAAGGGTTCGGTTTGAACATTCAATGTATATCACATGAGGAAGGCCAGAGCATACAATATCTGAAATGTTGTCAATATGACGAAAATGAAGACAACAGTCCGAACAATATAAATAGTCTAAATAGTGAAATTAATGTTGACCAGTCTAGATCAAGAAGTACTCGAGAAAAACTCTACTTCCCATCAGAAATTGAACCATCATCCTCTTTTTTCAAATAATTACTCTGTGCAATATTTCCTCATGATTTAAACATTTGGCTATCAACCATTTTGTAGTTCAACAAACACAAAGCAAGATATTGTAAATAGAGAGAAACAAGGAAAACAGATTTTCTTTAATTAAATATTGCTGTTGCAAATGGATCAGCTTTTCTCACTAAACATGAAGAATATGCCCTTAAAATTTTGTTTTCTCTGATAATTCAGCCTCTCTATCTGTTATTGCAGAAAGCCTGAACAACCATATTAGCTGGCCAAAATCTCATTCTTGTCTGAAATTTAAAGCCTGTCCTTAAAATGACAGTTGCCATCATAATCACTGTAATGTAAAATTGCTGTTGCAGAAATGCTAGCCATAAAAATCAGAATATGTATTTCTATCACTTGGTTCTGGATGCACTGATTACAGATGGTGTGAAAAAGCTTTTCCCAAGATTTTAATATTTTAAAACTATATTTAGATTTTTACAAGAAAGGAAACAAAAATGATATAAAATAAAAATTTTTAGTCATACCTTTGTAACCAGTTCAGAATTATTATTTGGTCAGTAAATCTGCATGCCCATTACGCACCAGTGCAAAGTCAACTGACACTTACACTAATGTCAGTGCAGGGAAGATTTAAAAAAAATATTAAGCTCATGTCCCAGGGAGCATTACTCCAGACAGTACTCCTTTTAGAGGAGGCTGGGTTTATTGCCCAGCACCTGAGGTATCCTTAAAAGGTGAAGTGTCAAGGGGGCTTGGATAATTTTTCCATGATACTCACTTTAAACTGACCTTGTGTTGCATACAGTAGCAACATGGACACACTGAAAAATACCTATACTAAGTATTACTGATATTCAGTATGGGTAATATTGAAAGTATGGGTAATATCAAAATGCCATTACTTATATTGAATATTTCTTTAATAATGATCATTACAGTTATTATAGCAATACCATGACTTTACTGAGCTTTGTTTTACTAAAACTCAGCGCAGACATTACCAAAATGTCATGATTTATACTGCACTTTTCTTTACTAATACTCAGTATGGATATTACCACTGTCCTATTTCATAGACTGAGCTTTTCTTAAACTACAGTTATTATCACAATGCCATTACTTGCACTGAGCTTTTTCTTTACTAACTCTCAGTACAGATATTGTCACAGTCCCATTTCCTCTGCTGAGCTTTTCTTAAATAACTCAGCATCATTAGTTATGCTAAGTAACACTTAAATTATACTTAGAAGTGTTAACCCAACATTATTACATAAATCATCTGAAAGAACCCTTTCTACTTTCCATCAGCATGGCTCATGTTAACCTCCAGAAGAGTGACTCATTACACCTTTTTGGGTTAACATTCTCAGCTGAAATGAAGTGGAAAGACTATACTGAATCCATTGCTAGGTCTGCTGCTAAGAAAGTTGGTTCACTGTGTCATGCCAGACAATTTTTCTCTTCAGAATCTATCTTACATATCTATAAGGTTACCATTTGGCCATGCTTAGAATATTGCTGACACATATGGTTCGGTGCTCTTGCTATATATTTAGAAATTCTTGATAATATCCAAAGAATCAGCAATATTATTAATACTGACCTGATGTCTCAGTCACTTTTCCACTGCCATAAAGTTACTCCCCTGTGCCTTTTCTATAAATACTTTCATGGTAATTGTTCAGATGAGCTTATTGCTATGGTATGAATTGCAGAGGGTTTTATTACTAACATTATTTTGTTTAGTTTCTTGTAAATAGATCTGTATTCATATTGTATATACTCATTGTTGATAGTTTTTAAATTGTTGTTTTATTCCCCTCCCCCAACAGACAATAAATTGCACATATAGGGACTAGTTACGATTTTCATAGAGACAATGAGGTATAATGGTGGGTGTAGTAAGAATGGTACATAAGAATGTTTTGTTTTTGTGTTAGGAATATTGTTTGTATGTTTGGGTCAGTGTTTTTGGCTAGCTAAGTTTAAATTTAAGACAAAAGAAGACTGTTCTTTTCCCCATTCTCCATTTTTGGCCTTGTGCCACATTTTCTGTAAATAAGTGGAAATAAATATCGCTCTTTGCTATGGTACCTAGATATTTTGAATTTAAGTGCAGTACTAGATTAGCAATGAGGTCTCATTAGTTTATGGGTTAAAGTGCTCAATATCAAGGATATAGCATATATCAATATAAAAGTGGATATTGAGCTATTGATATTTGGGCAGCATATCTTCATTCAAACATATTTCATTGTATAATATAGACATATTGTTTTCTATTTATTTTTATACTGAGCCTTTCCAATTGTCTCATCAGTTTCTTGATGTTAAGATGAGATTCATCAAGGAAAGCACCATAGTTTTTGTTAATCTGGGTATGTCCTTGATGAATATCATCTTAACATCAAGAAACTGAATAGAAAGTATCAGTATAAAAATAAATAGACACAGTATGTCTATATTATTCAATGAAACCTATATATATATATATATATATATATATAGAGAGAGAGAGAGAGAGAGATATTTATAGGATTAATATGTGTAAAAGTTTGTCACTAAGCTGATTGATGTTACCTTCAGCATCCCTACTCCAGAGTTTTGTACATTGACCTGTGCATCCATTCTTCAGGGGGTATCAGCGATTTATTGCTTATATTTTTTCAATTTTTCCTTTTTATATATTTATCACTGGTATAAGTTTATATATATATATATATATATATATATATATATATATATATATATATATATACATATATATATATATATATATGAGGGGTACTGAAAAGCTTTTGATTTTTTTTCTTTTTTACAGTAGGGTTTACTTGGGATAGAGGGTTACGTTAAGGAGTAGTTTATGTGGATAGGAGGG
This sequence comes from Acanthosepion lycidas, assembly GCA_963932145.1. Lineage (NCBI taxonomy): Eukaryota > Metazoa > Mollusca > Cephalopoda > Sepiida > Sepiidae > Acanthosepion > Acanthosepion lycidas. The sequence continues at coordinate 55,758,038 of OZ010575.1, forward strand.
GAAGATAATGATTAACCCTAGACTTGAACAGGTTAAGATTGCAGTGATTGGGGAAACATCCTCTTGGCAGTCTGTTCCACGGGGTAGTGGTTTGTAGAAAGAAGCTGTTTGAGAAGAACTTACTTCACATTAATAGAATACAGAGTGAATGTTGGTGGTTTGCTACTCTGTAAGTGTCATGTTGGGTCCTAGCTATGAAAGTTAGACTTGGAACCAAGAAATGTAGCTCTTCTGAACAATTTCCATGGTAGTAGAGATAGGGCAATGAGAGATTCACTGCATCCCACCTGTGAGAGAGAGAGAGAGGTTGGAGAGTGGAAAATAATTTTTCCCCAATAAGGAAATACTTTTGAACTCTATCAAGACTGAAAAGTGAGGTCCAGGTAGATCCCACCCAAATATGGCAACAGTATATTATTTTCAGCTTGATCTGGTTTTTATAGAGCTAGAAGATTGCATGAGGAGTCAGGCACTTACTGGGGTGATATAGGGAACAGAGCATTTTACCTCCATCTTTTGCAATGGATTGTATATAGGAGTTCCACTTGAGGTCGAGTGTGAGTTTGAGGCCCAATATTGTCTCAAGGCATGGGGCCTCCTCAAGAGAAGATCTGTTCATCATGGCTGGCAGTAGTTTGAAATCTGATCAGCAGTGATGGAATGTAACCAATTGTAAGAGGTCTTTCTCCACCAAAATTTGTTTTAATCATTTTCTTCAGATATTGGGAGGTTCATTTTATTAACAGCTTTCGGAATGATGTTTACAGTTTCCCTTGTATTAGATATTAATTACATCATAATAATACTTTTGCTTTCTTCTAAGTGTAAGCAAACTGTAGCCAAAAATTACAATACTGAATGTGATGGTTAAATTGTCACCATTTATATTTTAATTTTGCATATGTACATTGTTTCACAGTATAATTGGGTCATTTGGGCACTGTCTTTGAGAAAAAAGCACCATGATGCAATTCTCTCTGCCAGAAATTTGGAAACAGCATGCTATACTGCTTGGCATTCACACTGGAAGCTCCAATACAAACATTTCAGAGTGTTTTGGTGTCAATCTAAGTCTAGTGTATATGATTCAGAAAGAGTTGAATGAATCTAATGGTGATTACAAAGGTGTTTGGAGTGATCACTAGTGATAGTGACATTATGCCTACATTCATCTTCCCACAGAGGCCTACATCAAGAGGGAGGCATACATCAAATATCTTGAGGAGATAGTGCTACCCTGGGTTAAGAGGGTGGTTGCTGGAAGACCCTATGTCTGGAAACAGAACTCTGCACCATGCCACACAAGCAGGAGAACGTATTCATGGCTGTCAGACAATTTTTGGCAACCACATCATCCCTTACATCTGGCCACCTAACTCTCCAGACTGCGACCCTCTTGATTATTAGGCATGGGGCACAGTTGAGCAAGAGACCAACAAAACTCCTTGTAACACCAAAGATGAACTGAAGACAAGGATTATGGCAGCATTCACCAAATTAAACAAGATGAGTGCCCAGAAGAGCTGCAGGAAATTCCAAAGTTGTCTGGAGGATGTGGTTGAAGCCAATGATAATTTTAATGAATAAATTTACTCTTTAGTATTTCATGATTGTTATATAGGAATAAAGTGTTGCTGCTGACACTGGAGTTTGGACACAGATCACCAGAGATCGAACACAGGTGATAACATTTTGAATATGTATATCACGTGATGGTAAAGGAAACGTATATATGGGAATAAGCATGGCGTCTAAGTGATCACTATATAGATTACTATTCAGATTACTATACGGATTACTATTTGGATCACTATACAGATGACTATTCAAATCACTATTTGGTGTCTACTATTTGAATGAGTATTATTGAGCAAGTACTATTAGTGCGAGTCTTATTCAAAGGTATCTGACACCAGTATTGTTCAACGGAGTTACTATAGTTGTATCTGCAATTACAAAGACTGTACTACACCAAGCATTATGAAAGTGATAACAAGTATTTTGTTGACATCTCAAAAATGATATTTTTGCATAATTTTGGTAAATATATCTGTTAAAATGATATGTCAGAGTTATTTTCACTTTTGCATAATTTAGATAACAATTTATCCATCACACCCTGTATTTAGTTGTTAAATCAGGAAATTTCACTTTTCAGATCTAATATGACCGCAATGTACTTTATTCATCTGTAGCCTTGTTGATGATGTTGGCGGTTTGCATTTTTTTGATTGGATTACGTAAGAATTACATTATAATTGTAGAATAACAATACAATAAACAGCACTTACCGGTGTTAGGGTCCCAGCTAGCATCCAGCTGGCAGACAAAAATAAAGCAGGTTGTAACTCAATACAAACCCTGCAAACTAACTGATGAATCAAGTTGGTATTTATACAGAAATACCTCCACTCATGTACCAGCAGCCAATCACAGCCCAAGCAATGGACTATCCCACTTTAGCACAATGAGATGCTCCATGGCAAACATAAATAGCTCTCTTTCTCAAGGTGGAGTTATTATTCACTACTCCACAAGTGAGTGCTTATCTTGACCATGTGATTGTTCTACAATAATAATCTTTTCAATTTCTTATAAAGTATAAACTAATTTGAGGCATGCCAGAAAATGGTGGAAAGAGAATATATTAACAGAGATAAACTAAATATAATTTAGAAAATAGATATAAACATTATAGAGTTTTAGTTAAAATACTCATTTTTTTTTTAAATGATAAAGGCTCCACATTTATTGGCTAAATTTATGATGAAACTTTCAGCATGTCCATACCATCCATATCTACTTAGAATATTTGCTACTTCATGAGATACGTAATCAGCAGACTGAATAAAAGTTTTGAAGTATTTATTTCATGATGATAACATGTTATGATTTGATATTTACATATTCTCTTTCTCTCTCTCTCTCTCTCTCTCTATATATATATATATATATATATATATATATATATATAAACAAGTTTGATAAAAAAGAAGTGTCTCCCTGTTTTATTGTATTTTTCCAATTTTCAAATAAAATACAATAAAAAATAGATACATCTTTTTAATCAAACTTGTTTTGATGAATACTTTCTCCCTAAATATCCCTTATATATATATATATATATATATATATATATATATATATATATATATGTATATATATATGTTTGTGTGTATATTATCTATATCTATACACACATGTATGTACAGAGAGAGAGAGAGAGTAAAGAGAGAAAGATTCCAAGTTGTAGCCATTGTTACTATGATGCATTAGAACAAATAAAGCGACCAAGTCTTACAAATCAGAAATGGACAACACTGACCACTTCAGTAAACTACTTTTGATAAACCAACTGTGAAAAAAAAATAATAGTGAATTCTCCATGGTTTCTAGGATATGCTGATGACGATTAAAAATGTCCAGAAAATTTCAGTGTTCTAGTCATCAAAATTACAATTGATACAAGTTTATTAGAATTGGAATTGTATCACAAAAAACAATACCAGTGCCACTCTGACTAATAACATATTATAATATTCTTACTATCAAAATGAATAAATTTGCTGGACTAAATCAAAAACATTATCTATAGAAATATCTTGAAGCAAATTATAATAATAATGGGATAAGTCCAAAATATAACAATGAATAAAATTAGTTTAAAAAAATTTACAAAAATATACTTTCAATATGAGGACAGAATATATCCCCAAAACACTGATAAGTAAGATCAGTAAGTCTGTAACTTAATATATAGTTATTAGGTGAATTTTGATCTGAAAATTTCACAGCATAATATCCAAACTATCTGATTAATATTCACCACAAAATTAAAAGTATTGACAAGGAAGGAGATAATGCAGAAATATCAATACTGTTGTATAAAATAATAACTTTTTCTTCAGTATTATTAGGCTACAGACTTAATGATGTACCTAATGCCAGCTATGTAAACATGAAAATTAGCAAAATCATTTAAAAACATAATTAAAACCAACAAAGTTCAATGGAAGGAACAATGATAGGAATAAACCTAAATGACAAAACAAGATCAATACAAATCAGAAAATGAACATATGACAAAAATAAAATTAGGTGGGACACAGCAAGAAGAAACAAGAGATGATAGAGGAACGTGAAAGCTTTTCCTCAGGTGCAAACTTGCAATGACTGATGAAAATGATGAGCATAAAATATATTAGGATAATGATGATAATATGCATATGTAATGATGTCTTTTGTAAATTGTATCTGACTGAACATGTTTCTCACATCATCTGATGTTGAGGACAGAAGGAAAGAAGTATGAGAACAGAAGTTTAAAACAATTCTTCTTTTATGTGCCACGTAACTTCAGGACATAGGCGATCATTGCTCTCCACAATTTCCTATCCTTTATAGCTCTTAATAAATTTTGTATTTTTGTTCCACCATTTAAACCTTTTTCCACTATTTACTCAAACTTGCTAAGTTGGTTATGCATTGTTTTCTTCTGGCCCTCTTGGCTGCAATCTCTCCTGTGAGTATCAAAATTTCCTAGCCCTCTTTCTTCATCATGAGCCCTAGAAATTTCAACTCCCTATTTCTGATTGTTATGGTCCAGGTTAGGACCAAGGAAGAACAACACAAACACAAGAGTAGAAATAACAAAGGTATATTACACGAAATAATAATACAAGATGTGGAAGGTGTTAGTATGACTGTCAGTCTGGTTTGGAGTGAACTACTATTGGCTCGACTCGATTCGACCCTCTCGCTTGAGAGGCATAGTATACATAGTGTTAGAAAGAGTTCATTCTGTAGTTATAGGTAAGGACCCATGACACTGATGTTAAGTATCCTTTTTGTTTCCATTTTCTTTAAAACTTTATTGTTGCTCACATATCTTGTCCATGGTATTCTCAGCATCCTTCTGTGGAAACACATTTCTGTTGGTTCAAGTCTCTTCTTCATCTGTGAGGAGATTGATGCACATTCACTTCCATATAGGAGGACTGATATTGTGTATTGGGAAGTCATGTTTCAGTTAGTGTTAAGGGTATTTATTCACCATCACTATTATCTGATATAGATCAAATTTAATGTGTAACTATGCATATCATCAACATCAGTCCCTTGACTTGCTTCAAACATTGGGGGACCTAAGAGCAGAAAAAATGGAAAACCTCCTCCAGGATGATCTGTTAGCAGTGGCTCTCAGGAGTACTGGAATTGTCATATCTGTTATCTGATCAGATTTTGTGTTGCCATCCCCCCGCCACTTGCTTTACTTTCAACAGTGTTTTGCATGATGGTCTTGTAGAGGCTTTTATGCCATTTGATATGGCATGACATTTCCCATTGCTTAATAGTGATGAGTAGACATTACTGTCAACACACAAAACTTTTGACCTTGCTTTGTACGTAGTCGTTGGTTTTATGTTCCCAGTAGAAGATGTCGAGGAATTTTCTCAAGCATTTGTACTCAAACACCTGGATCTTTTTTTCTACCTCAACTAAGCTCTGCAAACTGCTGGTCATATCCATCCTCCTCTACAGGTGTGAGACATGGACACTACACATATAGGTAGATACAAAAATGATCTTCACTCAGCCTGAACTTTTGGTGCCTCAGGCCTTAAACATTAGAATTTTTAGAAAGAGCTTCTTAATTGGAACGAGAACTGCATTTTTATTCAAGTGAATGAATTGTATTTATTTAATAAATTCTATCTGTTGACATTTATGACATCAGAATGAATTAATATCTTGGAATTATATATTATGCAATCATTAGAGAGAATGAAATTTGGATGGAGCTATTTAATAAAATCTACCTGTTATATATGTAAACATTAGAAAGAATGAATATTTTGATGGATTTGATTAATAAATTCCACCTGTTATGTATGTAATCATTAGAGTGAATGAAACTTTGAGTGGATTTGTTTAATAAATCCTCCCTATTATATATGTTTTAATAGATTACTTGGATAAATCCTACACTCACCAATCATGGTTGACATCAGCTCATAAATCAGTCAGTTATGTGCCATGTGTGATAAACACTTAGGCGATCATGTATCTTTTGATACATGACTGATGAGGCAGATTTCTTCCAGCAGAGGGTTGCCATTTCTTTCTGCGGTAGGCCAGTTGCCATCCAAGGCTATAGAACTCAATCTGTCCTGATATTTACACATAACTGGGGGGAGAAAAAGAGGATTCATACCTTTCCCAAGAGTATTAGCAGGTAAGTGAATGTAATGGATTCAACTGGAATTCAAACTCAGTTCTCCAGTTCCTCAATCTGAGCTGCTATGTATTATTCCACCATGCCTTCCTTGTTCATAAATAAATTAATATTATTTCTGTATGGATCAGCATTTCTACCATTGGGAAAATGTTGCTCCTCAGCCATCCACCAAGTAAAAGTGTATCTGTTCCCTCTGCCTAACATAGTATTTTTAATTTAATTTTACTCTGATATTGAAACAGCAGAAGAGTTGTCACTTGCCTGCTTAAGGTATTTGAAGGAGAGCAGGATTCTCTTGTTAATTTTATCTATCTGCTTCATGGCAGAATTTAGGAACAGAGAAACAAAGAAAAAAATTTACATTGCTCAGGATTATACATGTTCTGTTTTTGTTTTAATGCCATATCACTTCAGGATGTAGGTGACAATGACTCTTCACAGATTCCTTTTCTTTATTATTTATGAATTTCCATGACATATTTGGAAAGATTGCAGGATGGCTTTTCTATTGTCTTCTACATGGTGTATAATTTAGAGTTTCTTCTACAATGGCCAGCATCCAAGGTTAAAAAGCCAAGTTATTTAATCCATAGCTGAGAAGAGAAAGAATAGATTAATGTCTGTCTCTAGAGCATTTATGCATAGATAAGTGAAACAAAGTAGGTAGGATTTGAACTCAGCTTGCAGATATGTGATAACCATTTAAAATTTTATATTGTTACAGTTACCAACACCATCTCCCTAAGTTTCTGCATGCAGTGAAATACTTTTTTATTTCTGTTGTGGTAAACCCTCTTACAGTATAACAAACTCTTCCTTCTCTTATAAATACAAACTGTCAGAGTCGGACAGAGCACAGAGTGTGAAGTGGAGTGAAGTAGTAGACACAGTGCTAATCTATTTATTACTAATACTATTGTTTTGTATATATCTTCAATATACTTTTTCAACCTACCTTCATCTTCCGTGTTTTTCTTAAAATAATAATTATGTTTTCATAGTAAAATCACTTATGGTACATTTTTATACTAAAATCATTTTCAATGCATTTTTACCATAAAATCATTTTGAATGCATTTTCATAGTAAAAACATTTGCAACACATTTTCATAGAAAATCATTTGTAATTCATCTTAATAGTAAAATCATTAGCAATGCATATACATTGTAAAATCATTTGCAATGTATTTTCATCGTAAAACCATTTAGAATGCATTTTCATGGAAAATCATTGTAATACATTTTTATAGTAAATTCATTTGCAATACATTTTCATAGTAAAATCATTTCCAGGAAGCTCAACATTGAGTAATGTTTAGCAAGACTAGTCTGTTTGACCATTAATACTGAATAATGAGTTTAATACTCACTAGGTGCCCCACTAAAATTTGACATGCTGACAAATCAAGCAAACAACCATTCAATACTATCATATTTTAGATATATACTTTAACTCTGTAAAAGTAAAGATAATGAATCCATTTCAACATTAACTTCTTTTAGTAACTATTTCAAATTGATATGGCAAGACTCTCTGCTAAAACAAATTCATCCAGAGAAAGAATGAGTAGCAAAGAGGAGAGATTTACAGAAAGTGATCAAAACTTCTGCTGAGCATTTCAGACATGTTTTCACAGCGTTTTTTTTTCCATTAGTGGGGGTGAGGCAGGGTCTATCGTGTTGCCATATAACATTTCTATTCCTACACCCACGTCACTCTCATCTATGTCATCATCTTTGCTATCGTGTCACTGTCAGCTTCATTCTCCACCTCTCAGAGCATACCAATGAAAGGGAGGAATCTGTAGTTCCATTATAAATGACAACCGTTGATTGGACATTGCAGTGACATAGGCAAAGGAGGAAAGGGGCTGTGAGAAGATCCATAATAGAAAACAAAAGAAAAAATGTATATTAATACTCTCCCAGCATTGCTACCACTTCCTCCCCTATTTGTTGTGTTTTATTTTTTTTTTTTTTTTTGATCTCCAATCATCTCTTTCATATCAAAGCACAGAAAAAGAGAGGAAATTCTGATAGGTTAAATTTGCAATAGAGAGAGAAGAGAGTGAGAGACTTTTATA
>OZ010575.1:55771359-55778859 GCA_963932145.1 Acanthosepion lycidas
TTTGTGATACAATTCCAATTCTAATAAACTTGTATCAATTGCAATTTTGATAACCAGAACACTGAAATTTTCTGGACATTTTTAATCGTCATCATCATATCCTTGAAACTATGGAGAATTCACTATTATTTTTTTTTTCACAGTTGGTTTATCAAAAGTGGTTTACTGAAGTGGTCAGTGTTGTCCATTTCTGATTTGTAAGATTTGGTAACTTTATTTGTTCTAATGCATCATAGTAACAATGGCTACAACTTGGAATCTTTCTTTTCTCTCTTTATACTCACTCTGTCTGTCTCTGGCTATATATATATATATATGATAATTTCTTCGATTTAACCAGTAGAGAAGACAATATTTATGAATAAAAATGACAATAGGAAATGCTACAGTCATAAAAAAAAAAGAAAATAACTCACTCAGAAGGAAAATTCCGGAGAATGCCGCCATAGAAAATTACCCAAATATTAATTTACGCCCAGGTTTTTTTCCCCATTTCACCTTTCTTAACAAAATTAATGCTCTTACAACCAAATATACACAGCAGATTCATAAAATCAAAAGAAAATGGTTGAATACATCAACACAGATATAATGACATTATTCTCCACACGTGACAAATACTGACATTATTTTCAGTTAAAAATATGAAAATAGCATATCTCTACATTCCAGTTGCTAGGTACATTCTCTTTTTGTTTTTATTAGTTACTTTGTTCAATTAATTTAATTTTCGTATTTTGCTTAAATAAAGTCCACACTGGACAAAACGCGTCAGAAATTACCAGTTTTCCTATTGTCATTTTTATTCATAAATATATATGTACATATATATATATATATATATATATATATGTGTGTGTGTGTGTGTGTGTGTGTGTGTGTGTGTGGTGGACTCTCCCATCGTATTTGACATATGAGAGTCAAGCAGCTCAGTTCCTAGGAACATCCCAGACACTAGCACATGAGATTTGATTATAGTGGTGAAGGTTTTGTGCAGAACCATCCACATTTTTTGAAGTGCCTCATACAGAGAGCTGGTGCACTACATGCCACAAGGTCCCCAAATTCAGAGTTATCCTTCTCCTAGACCAATTGCCATCCAAGGCTATAGAACCCAGTCTACCCTACTATTTACTCATAGATGGAGGGAGAAGAGGAGAATTCATACCTTTCCCCAGGGTATTAGCACATAAGTGAATGTAATGTATTCGAATGGACTTCAAACTCGGCTCTCTGATTCCTCAATCCTAGCTGCTATCCATTACTCCACTGTGCCTCCTGACATATATATATATATATATATATATATATATATATATATATATATATATATATATATATATATAGCCAGTGAGAGAAGGCGTTAAAGAAAGAAAAACATTGTGGATATAGGAATCAACACAGTATGTCATCAGCTTCATATCTTAAGTGATATTTAGTAAATGTGTGCGAGTGTAGGTTTGTATTAATTGAGTTTAGCTTATTCTGACACAAGGCAAAATGCTGAGAATACAATCGACTGGACATGTGAGCAATAATGAAGTTTTAAAGGAAATGGAAATAAAAAGGACACATACATAACATCAGGAAGAGGGAGTTGAAATTTCTATTGTACATAATGAAGAAAGAGGGCTTGGAAATTTTCATATTCACAGAATAGATTGAAAGCATGCGAGAGAGGAAAACAACTCATAACCCACCTAGTGAGCTTCAGTAAATGGTGGAACAAGCTTTAGAGGAGATAACAAAAAGAGCTACAAAAGACAGGAAATTGTGGAGAGCCATGATCACCAGTGTTCTGAATGGATACGGTACATAGAAAAAGAATAATTGGGTAGGTTTTGCATTCTTTGAAAAGTCAGCATTTGAAATCTTATCCTTTTTTTCCATGGCCCAGTGTTGGCCACTGATGCTGTATATGATTACATAAATATCACTCCCTTGTTTTATTTCTGTGGATTTTTGTAATGGAATATTGGCTGTATTATCAAAAACAAATATGGCTACCTTAATCTACATGTTATAAAACATTTTTAAAGACTTGACCCTTTTTATTTGTAAATACATTTACAACTAATGACTGTTTCTACTGACTGTGAAACTATCTTTTTCTCATTATATAGTGGAATTAATGGCACCATGAAAAAGGGAATATTTTTTTGGAATTCTTGAGATGAGGAATTATAATTATTATACATATAGGTGCTTTACTCATGGTTATCCTACTCACTAACACCTGAAATGGCAGGAGGGTATAATGACTGAAATATTGTGAGTATACAAATCCAGATGAGCATGCTGTTCCAAATACTGAAGCTTATAAAAAAAGAGTTTCTTAATCAACTAACATATGGGCTCAGTATTGATCACTGACACTGGTGGGAATATATAATCAATCCCTAATTTTAACCCTTTTTGCTTTTATATACAATTTTTATCTCTTATGACCATTCCTCATTTCATTGAACAAATGACTGTAGCATGTAAAAACAATTTTTTTTTAAATGAGAAATTGTCATAATCATTGTTGTATACATATGTAAATCTCCATATAAATAGTAGTTGATACAGCTGGAGGCTAAACTAATCCTGACATTGAAGACGAAACTACTAGAAAAATAGTAGTGAATACTTCTAACTAATTATAGTCTATAACATTCTATTCACTACTAATTTTTGCTTTGGATAAAAACATGGACAGGGTACTAAAACCTAAAAATTCTGGCTCTAGATAATGAGACCCAAAGGACAAAGAAAATATGGAATCATTGGTACCGAACATTTTTAAACTTCTTCAAGCATATTGAGGGTGTGGAGTTGGATATTTTTATAAATTATGTATCATTTGATATATACAAATTATATTATTTGCTATTCCAAACAGTATGCACATCTTAGGTGCTATACTCACACCATTTCAGCCTTTCTGTTCTGTGACATCTGAAAATGCCTGGAGAGCACAATGGCCGAAATGGTATGCGTATAAAAGCCAAGATGAGTATACAGTTCTAAATGGTAAAGGTTTTTGAAAAAGGAATGTATTAATCAAGTAATAACATATCACTAGCTGAAAACTTGTCTTGCAAATTTTTCTATTAATAAATTTATTTATAAGTAAGGGTGGAAAAAATGAAAAGATTTGAAATTGACAATTTTTTCTATTTCACCAAAATAGCCAGTAAACACATCTATCTATCTATCTATCTATCTATCTATCTATCTATCTATCTATCTTCCATCCTTCCTTCCTTCCTTCCTTCCTTCCTTCCTTCCTTCCTCCCTTCCTTCCTTTCTTTCTTTTTTTCTTTCTTTCTTTCATTCTTTCATTTTCTCACTGAAATCAAGAAGCACCTATTTTCGAGCAGCCAAAATGGAATAGTTCATTATTTATGAGGTAGTGGCAGGGTTTAATGGTCATGCAAACTAACTAATTGATTAAAGGGGGTGACAAACATAATTATAATAGAGATGGTTAGAATTTAAGAAATAAATACTTGAAAACTTATATTCATTGTATTAGTTATCATTATTATTATATGCTTCTTTTTTTTGGAATATCAAACTCATCTTGGTTATTTTTCTGACAATGTTTCACCTTTTTTACTCTGATATCTGAAGAAAGCCAGAGTGTACAATGGCCAAAATGTTGTGAATATAAAAACCTAAGATGAGTATACTGTTCTGAAGAATAAAGCTTTAACTTTATTGAAGTATCAAATATTGAAAGTATTTATGCTATGTATACAGAGAGTTTATCGTTTATAAATGTTGTCTGCATGTCGTCAACTTATAATATTCAGTAGAACACGTCAGCTCAGACTGTAACACTAACATATGAAAGATTTACTATCAGTCTTCTATAACTTCTTAATCTGTGTGCTGCATACCTTCAGAATATAGGAAATTGTGGCTTTCCACAACCTCCTCTTTCTCATGGCACAGTGTTTCTTCCTTTTGTTAGATGCCAGGTCAGAACCAATAACATTGCAGATTCTTTAGATTTTATCAAGCATCTCTAAATATGTAGAAACACCAGACCAGATAAATAGACAAATATGAATGCACTTATAGAGAAAAACAAAAATTTTAAATCCATTCTGAAGTAATTTTTTTTTTCTTTGAAAATGTTAATTTTTCTTTGAGAGTGAAAAATTTGTAGTTCAGAAATAATATACAAAAAAAAATGACTGGGTAGGAATGATGATCCACTGTGAATTGACTTTTCATGTCAGAGAGATGTGGTTCTACAGAAGGATGCTAAGGATATCATGGACCGAGCATGTGAGCAACAATGTGGTCTTAGAGAGGTTTCAAACAAGGAGGGGGCTTATACTTGATATCAGAAAGAAGCAGCTGAAGTTTCTGGGACACATAATGAGGTAGGAGAGCCAAGAGAATCTGATACTCACATGTCGAATAGAGGGAAAGAGACAAGGGAAAACAATGCGTGACATACCTGGTGGGCTTAAGCAAGTGGATGACAGAAAGTGGTCAGGAGGAGGAAGCAGAGGGAAGGAACTTGTTGAGAGCTGCAAGGGATAAAGGGAAGTGGAGAGCCATGATCACCTACGTCCTGAATGAACATGGCACATAAAAAAAAAGGAAGAAAGATGAAAAAAAAAAAACTACAACAAGTACGAGCAGTAGTAATAATAATAAAATTCGATGAAACTTTGAAATTCAAAAAAGTCACCAGTCAAAATTCAAACAAGTCATCCTGGATAAATGACCAGATGTAATTATCAGAAATAAGAAAAAAAAACTATTGATCATGGAACCAGTTTGTTCCATTGAACTATGCAAAATACAAATGACAATTTTATCTATCATTATCATTATGCTTGAAACAGTTCCAAAGAGATATTTTAAGAGTAGAAGATGAAAAAAGAAAACTCTGAATAATAATGATAAAAATATCACAAGGAGTAGGAAACTTGTTAATGGATGTCAATGTTTCAACAGGTTGTGGATTAAAATTGAAAGAAAGTAAAAAGCTGGAAACAGTATCTAAATCTTGAAAGTTAACTGAAAAAAAAATATAGTTAGAAAAATTTAAGCTCATCATTCCCTGCTCAAAGTATAAGAAAATAGGTATACATTTTCTAGTAACAAAAAGGCATGATAACATTTTCCTTATAAAAATAAATAACATTTCTGTTACTGATACTGTCTGGATATGCAACAGTGGCTCATGAAGAGAAATCAGCAAGCTGAGTTCAAATTCTGAGTTTGTTACATTCCCTTTTTCACAAAGGCCATTAAGAAAGATCTTAATCTATCTCTTCTCCACCCACAGCTATGGGTTAAATAGCAGGGTTTTTGGTTGGCAATCAGTCTAGGAGAAGGATAACTTTGAATTCAAAACCAGTTGTGTGCTAATGGGTCTTTGTTAGCACTCTAGCTAGAGATGATGACTTGATAAAAACATCCACCACTGAACAGCTTGAGGGATTTCTAGGGATGTGTTCACCTGTAAATTGTTCAGTCATGTGAGTTGCACAGTCTGCTGCAGGTGGAGATAGCATTTTCTTTTTTTTGTTGACTGTCTATAATTTTAAGAAAAGTCGATTATTCTTAGACTTGTCTGAGATATTGCACTCATTCTTTGAGCTGCTTTTCTTCTTCTTCAGGCTTTTTGCTCCTTCAAATTGAATCATGGAGATGCCATTCTCAACAATCTATTTAATACAAATGATTTAATAGTGATACTCAGAGATGCCCTCTAATTCCTTCACTACTGAGCAGAGAAATCCACAATGGTCAGGCTTTTATATATCTGCACTACAAGTTAATGTATACAATATCCTTCAATTTGGAGAACAAAAGAACTCACTTTACACTGTCTGGAATGAATGAAATAAAAGATAAAGAACATCTTTGGAAAATAAGAAAAGTAAAGGAACCAGCATGCATTAATCTAGAGCTTACCTAGTTCTTGCAACATTCATGACACATTTTGAAAATTAAAATTTTTGTGGCACATTACTTAAGTTTGGTTAGCCAAGCCTAATATATAATTCATAATGTATTTAAAAAGAAAAAAAAATCAATGAAAATTTTAGTTAGCAATTAAGGGAGAAAATGGGTAATTAATTAAAAAATATCCGGATATTTGGAAAGCTCTTCACTAACCTTTCTGACAGATGGTCAAAGAAGGTCAGCAGGCTTAGCTGGATTTTAGGACATGTCAATCTTTGATGGGTTATTTGATCTCAAAATCAGTCTTTTTTCTATGTTTCTGTATTTGAGTATTTTAACATATACTTTTTTCAGGGATAGGTGAATATTGGTTCTCTATAATACAGTTTATAAATATTTAATTGGTGCAAGAATAAGTTATTTATATTTAGGCAAATATTGGTTATTTATATTTGAGTTTCTAAGCATTTAATTGATCTGGGGATAGGTAAATATTGTTATTTATATTATTTACATTCAGACTATTGTCCTCACCTTTGTTGTTTTTATGACAAGATTTTGGTTTTTATACCCTCCAAGCTTCATCAGGTGTATATCAATCTCAGTAACCTACAGAGAATTCTGAACTGAACTCTTTATTTAATTTACTGCGGTAGAGTGTGCTCATTCTACTGCCCATGTCTAAGGAGATCTTGTCTGATTCTTATTTTTAGTACTGTTCAGTTATAGTTTGTCTACTACTGAGTTCAAGTACTCACCGACTGGCCCAGGGATTGAACATACAATTATTATGTCACAAAATTCATGAAGCAACATTTTAATCCTCTATTGTCCCATAGTTAATGAAAATTTATCATCCCAGAAATTCAAACTGAAATTATGAAAATATTGGTTTTCACTAAAGTCTATTAGCATTGACTTCAGGAATATTCATTTATAGTTAAGATGGGAAACATTTACTCAGGGATACGTAAATATTGGTCCATTTTATTTAAGTCTATAAAATTTACTTGGTTTGAGAATAGATAAATATTGGTAATTTATATTTGAGTCTATAAGCATTTACTTAACTCAGTAATAGGTAAACATTGGTAATTAATATTTGTGCATAAGCCTTGACTTGGTATATAGAAACTTTTTTGTGGGGGTCTTACTCCTCTGCAGTGGATGTAATCCATATCTTCTAAGCTCTTCTAAAAGTTTGACTGAGCATAGTGTGGATTTCTTTGATTAGCAGGTAAGGAATTAGAGAGAATTTCCATACATAAGTATAGAATTACCTTTGTTATATAGACCTTAAGAAGAGTATTTTTAGTGTCACTTATTGTTGGTAATGGTCTTAATTGTTTACTCTCTTTTCTAAAGAAAAGCGATAACTCTCTTTCTATTTTTCTGAGCTGTCCACCTGAAAAAGCAATGCAAAGTATGATTTTAATAATCTAAAAACCAATCAGAATCTTAATATCAATTTGAGATATATCATTTGACAAAATTGGGGACACTTTCAGGGATTCTGAGTAGCCTACCCAATTGGATACTTTCTCCTTATTAATCCACTATTGCTTTCTTTTACTTTTCAAT
>OZ010575.1:55783859-55848859 GCA_963932145.1 Acanthosepion lycidas
TCAATGGAAATATCATTTTAGTTTGCTGATGGTGGAAATGATTCACCTTTGTTGATTATTTATTTTTTGTAGTTTATGTGATAAAGCACTGTTGTGTTGTCATTCTGGGTTGCTTTTTGTTCTGCTTTGATGCACACTGCTAGCAGAGCGGCCATGTTTATACTGTAACAGCAGCAAGAAAACTGTCACAATCAAGCTCAAACTTTGCTCACATGACCACAATAGTACCAACTGTAAGTATGCATCAGCAGAAAGAAGTGTGACAAATCTAAAAATATGTTATTGTGAAAGTGTGGATAATTTTTGACTTACCATTATATATATATATATATATATATATATATATATATATATATATATATATATATGAAACAGTTTTGACTTAAGATAGTATAGTGTATTTTACTTTATTTCTGTAATTTGTTGCATGATTCCTCTGTATTTTGTTCTTTTTGTTTATGCCTATATTTTTAAATTGTAATTTTCACTTCGTGTCATGAAAATGTTGGAATATCTTTCTTTTTTAAGGCAACGCTGGTTGGTGTCATGTGTGTCATTTTCTCATATTCACTGGTGTTCCTGATTGATCCCTGGACACAGAAAAAATGTTTAATGGAAGTAAAAGACACAATCGTGGTCCTTAGATCCTCCACACCAACCTGATTTTCATTCCATCAAAATTAAAACTCTGACACATCTATGTCAATATTATGTACACACACACACACACACACAAATACATAAATACATACATACATATATATATATATATATATATATATATATATATATATATATATATATATATACAAGAAATTGGATGATTTGGAATTTATTTCAATGTGTAAAAAGCAAATAAACACATAATGAAAATCCAAGGAGAGTTTGTAGCAGAAGGGAAATATAAAAAGTATGATAAAGAAAGAAAGAAAAAAGAAAAAGAAAGTCATTATGTGTAAGAAAATGGGGGTGAAAGAAAGAAAGAAAGAAAGAAAGAAAGAAAGAAATGGTTAGAAAGAAAGAAAGAAAGATATAAGGGTGAAAATGAAAATAAAGTACAATAAAGAAGAAAAGAAGAGTAAAAACGACAAATGAATAGAACAAGCAAGAAAGAAAGAGATGTGCATCCTAAGAAAGAAAGAAAGAAAGAAAGAAAGAAAGAAAGAAAAAAGAAAGAAAGAAATGATTAGAAAGAAAGAAATGGTTAGAAAGAAAGAAAGAAAGAAAGATATAAGGATGAAAATGAAACAAATTCAAGTAGAATAAAAAGAATGGTGAAAAGGAAAAAATCAACAGAAAGAGCAAGAAAGAATGGTAAGAAGTAAGGAAAGAGATAAAGATGAAAATGAAACATATCCAAATAGAATTGCGAAAAGGAAAACCCAGTAGAAAGAACAATAAAGAAATGGTTAGAAAGAAAGAAAGAAAGAAAGAAAGAGATGTGCATCCTAAGAAAGAAAGAAAGAAAGAAATCATCATTATGTCCCAGAAAATGGAAGGAAGTAACAAGAAAAAAAGCAACAATGAACAAAGAAGAAAAAGAAAAGCATTATGTCAAGAATGGCAAAAATAAAGTCAAAGATAAGCAAATGAAAAAAGTACAGGAATAAAATAAAGACAAAAAGAAAGAAAGAAAATTAAAGAGAGAAAAGGAAAAAATCTGTTCTGCACATTAATACAAAACAGGCAAAGAAAGATGGTGATGGAAAGAGTGAAAAAATAAAAAGTAATGAGAGATAGAATACAAGAGGAAATCATGGTTTTTAAAATGAAAAGAAGTGGAGAAAGATGCAAACAAAAGAAAATAAATTAGTAAACAAAGAGGAAGAAAATAACTGAAGAATGATAAAAGAAAGAAAAAAATAAAAGCAAAACGCTCTTGATAGTAAAAAAGAATTGAAGAAAGTACATGAAAAGAAACAAAGACAAAGATTTATGTGAGAAGGAAAAATTGGAAAACAAGAGGGGGAATGAAAAAATTCAAAAAGGTTAAAAAAAAAAAAAAGAAATGAAAAAAAGTAAAGAAAAATATTAGATGTGATGGTGCTGGGAGATAGTTGCAAAACACTTGAAAGAAAATATATATTTCATATTCTGGATTTTGCTCTCACTTTTTTTTTTCACTCCTCAAAAGTGTACCTGTCATAGATTTCCATTCCTTCCTGAAAATAAAATGGACAATATTTTCCATCAAGAATAGTTGAAAATGTCCATCCTTGAAATCTCATTCATACATACATCCACACAAACACATATATGTAGTGATTTTCCAAGCGTAGCTCAGATGTGGCACAAACACATATATGTATTTATGCATCCCCCCCACATACATTTATGTGCACACACACATATATTTTATATATATATATATATATATATATATATATATATATATTATTAGGAGGATTTGATAATTATATTTAATTAATTCATCGAGTCTGACAGAAACCTCAACAGAATGCAGAAAGCACTGGAGGGCCGTTTCGTCCTATATTTGGGACTCATCAGCAGTGTGCATCCAATTCTCAATTCTCGGTAGTGGATGCACACTGCTGATGAGTCCCAAATATAGGACGAAACGGCCGTCCAGTGCTTTCTGCATTCTGTTGAGGTTTCTGTCAGACTCGATGAATTAATTAAATATATATATATATATATATATATATATATATATATAATTAGGGCACCTCGAGACAGTGTAATGGTTAGCAAGCTTGTCTCCCTAGAACAATTACGACTGAGTAGTGAGTTCGATCCTCACTGGGTACCCATACATTCAGCCTTGTGCCACATCTAAGCTATGCTTAGAAAATCAGCCTATATATATATATATATATATATATATATATATATATATATATATATATATATATGATTATAAATTTAATTTTAACAAAAATGATATTCATCAAAATAACGTCCAAATTAACAGTGCCCAATACTCAATAAATTATTTGCCAAATCTAAGCACATATAGTTTTTCTATTTAATTATATATATATATATATATATATATATATATATATATATATATATATAATTAGATATATGCACACTATGTAATATTTTATTATACAAGTCAATGAAATTGGTATTAACGGACCAAAGTTATTTGTTGTGTAAAAACCCATTTTCATAATTATGCTATAAGGAAATATTGAAATATTGCAAATGCATATATATTTTCACAGACAGTAAGGAATATAAATATTCAATACATATTCAATAAAATAAGTCTTCATTAATTATACAATTAATATTCAATACACGTCACAAAAAACAACCTCATTGTATTACTTGCCATCATAATTATTTACCTAATAATTGAACCAAATATAGGCTTCATCATTACAGTGTTTAATATAAGCAAAGATTTCAACAAACATATTTATATGAAATTGTAATGATAATATTACCCATTTCCTGATGAGGAAATATTCAGCATTCTTTGACCAGATAGACAGTAAGTACTATTGCCAGTTGAAATTTGTAAAATCTTCCTCTGAAAACAATTTTTTCAGAAAAATGCAGAAGTCCACTGTTATTGTTCTATTCAGTATCGTTGATGAGGGGGGGTCCTTCCTAACCATTTATTTAGCATGGAACTTTAACACGTGTCATTATTTTCTCTTTGAGTTACATGGAATATTAATTTCAACTGTTGCTGCTTTTGAATTTCCTCAAGTGATGTGATTTCTGTTATCTGCTACAGTTCTCTGTTTGTGATTCTGTGGTACCAGTTGATAAGGTTTGAAGAAGGATGGTCTTTGCCAAGACATACAGGCTTCACTTGCTCAAAGCCATTTTTAACTATAGATCTTAGAAAGTGGTCGTATACACCTGACAGTTTATATATCTCTGAATGGGTTTGGTGCCATGTATGACATCCATATGAAAGTTTCTATTTGACAAGGCTATTTAAGAACATGACTCGAGTTTTCGGGTTAATGTCTTGTAGTAATTTGTAGTGTTAGGTGAAACTTCCACTAGAAAAGCCTATTCTGCGTTCAATTTCCTTCTCCTGTACTAAATTGGTTATAACCAATCCATACAGCAAATTATTTAAAGGGTTTGGTTCTTACTAATTCCAGATCCTGAATTTTTCTTATGTATTCACAGTAGGCGCCATCATTAATTTCATTCCAATCCCAGGTCAGTTTCTGTTTTGGAAAGGTCAAAAACTATATTTAAAAAAAATATAGAAGCAAATAAAAAAGTATTCAGTTAAAAGATAGAGCAAATAAAAAAGTATTCAGTACCCAAGAAAAAATCAGAATCAAACAAAGCCTAATGTTTTATGAAGGAGCCTTTGTATACAAAAACATCCTTTTTAGCTATGAACACTCTAAGGGTGGTATTTTGGATCACGTTTCATGGCAGATCATCTGTTTATTTTAATTACAAGGACATAAGAAAGGAAAGAACTAAGTGACTTTGATAGTTTGATTTTCTTCTTTTTTTACTACTGTTCACCCAATGCCAGTCTCTAGAGCCACTCACAGTAGATGTTTACTGAATGAGTTTGTTGTAAAGATGAAAAGGGAGGAAACAAATAGAACATATTATAAGGATATGTAGGATAGACAAGAGTTTACCCAAGACTTAAACAGTTTAAGATAATAAGTGTTTTAAGGAAGTAGCTGTTTAAGTGATAATTCCTCATTACCAAAGGATTGATTTGGTTTTGTTTATGACTTATCATCCTCTGCGGATTATTTAAAGACAGAAGATATTTTTAGATTTTAAGAATCTTTTGGTGATAATAATTATTTATTGATACAAGTCCATAGCTGGATGGGGTTGATGACCTGGATTCATACCTTACCCAAGGGTATTTGCATGTAAGTGAATGTAATGAACCTGACTGGAATTAGAACTTGGATTTCCAATTTCTAGTCCCAAGCCATTATCCATTACACCGCACCACATTCAAGTTTACAGTACATGATATTCCCAAGCAGTCACCCATCTAGATACTGGCCAGGCTCAACATTTCTTAACCAGTGATTGGATAAGGATATGGTCAATGTGATATGGCCGTAAGTCCCTTACCAAAAGGAAATGAATGGAATGCAGATGAGTTGAACCTATATAAATAGCATGGCTGGTATGAGCTGTGAAGGCCTGAGCTGACAGGAATAAAGAATGTAATTTGTCTGAAATTTCATATAAATAGTGATAGGCTTGTGATATGGCCAATAAATTATCACTCACAAAGCCACATAAATGCTGCTGAAGGTAAAAAGTGAGGACTGGGCAGCTCCTGTCCAGATATGGCCAGTGACAGCTCTGGGGTTGCTGGTACTAAGGGCAAGCTGAACTTCAGTGCTCTTACAAAATATTTTTTTTTTTCATTTTCACAAGGAAAATAACTGAAAATGTAGAATAATTACAATATACAACTTAATACATGCTAAAGAAAACATTCATTATCCTATCTAAAATATTTTTCTAGCCTTTAGATCTGCAAATCATCTCATGGCACTTTCTCCAACTTTCTTTAGAAGATCATTTTCTACTAACAAAACAGCCCAAGTATTTAATCTGTCTTGAGTCATGGATGACTGCAAGTATGTTTTTATAAACTTTAATTTTCTCAAACACATGACATATTGCCATGATGGCTCCCTCGGCCTTGATGGTATCAATATTTTTAGTTTCTTCTCACTCAAACTATTGTTTGATTGCTTTGGTAGGTTGTTTAGGGTTATTATCTTGTTGAAACTCCCAATTTTACTTCATATTTAAAACCTTGGTTGCTATCAGGACATTCTTCTTCACTATCCCTCAGTACATGTCCCTGTTTATTCTTCCTTTTGTTATGTGAAGTCATCCCTTACTATCTGATGAAAAACAATTCCTACTATTTTTATTGCCAGTAACCTGCTTCACTGTTAGGGTTGTTTTCTCTGGCTTCAAGAAGAATTACAGATATAGGAAAAGCTTTGGTTTGAATGGTATACAATGGGAGGTAATTACATCAGTAAAAAACATAGATAGAAAGTGGAAAGATGCGACAGAGGTGTTTTCTGGTAACATAGCACAGAGTAGCATAGCTACAGTTATCACAGAATAACATGTGAAAAGACTGTTTTCAGAAATTAACTAATATCAACAATATATTGTACTACAGATACAGATGCATTAAAATTTATTACAAGTTACCATTAAGTTTAATGTTCAATGTTTTATTATAGGATTATGATAAGCGATAATATAAGAGGAACAAAATAAAGTATTATCCAAATTATATGTTCTTGTAAATAATCCCTCATCTTTGGTAAAAAAACAAGACTGCTGGATTAATTTCAAGTGACAAAATCATGCCTGGCTTATTATTACTGTGAACTGAGGCCAAATAAATTTATCTTGGTCTCATCAGACTAAATATTATTATTCAAGTGTCAAACATGCCTCCACTTGTGATTTCTTCATAGATAGTGTTTTCCTGTTTTAAAAGATCAGAAGCCATTTTCATGGAGAGTGTTTGCTGATATTTTGAGGTGTAACTGGATGTCTTCTCCCAACTCTCTACAAGAAATCTTTGGCTATTTCTTTGTTTTGTTTTAACTATACTTACAATCCTATTTTCAACACAGCTGTTAATCTTTCAAGAGGTACCAGATCAAGGGCAGCTCACTGTTGATTCATGATTCTTCCAACCAAATGAGAACTATTGAACAAACGGTGCATGGTTGAAGTTGTAGCATTTTATCAATAGATCTGTAATCTTTACTTTTATGATAAAGATGCCCTATGATATATCTGTGATCAATAAAATGTCCCTTAGTTTTAAACATGTGATTTGCAGGTTAGTAATACTAGAATCAAGCAGACTTGACAGTTTAAATATCTGGGAAGCATTTTGACAGAGGACAATAAATGTGACATTGAGATCTGTAGATGTTATGGGATTGCCAAGGACACATTCCAAAAGCTGGGCATAGTATTGTGAGACAGCAGTATTTCTTTGGTAATGAAGAAAAGAATACTGAGCTGTTAGGTGACATCTGTACTTCCTTATGGCAGTGAATGGTGGATGATTTCCTCAAAGATGAAGAAAAAACTCAAGGCGACAGAGATGTGATTCTACAGAAGGATGCTAAGGATATCATGGACTGAGCATGTGAGCAACGATGAGGTCTTAGATGTAATCAAGGAGGAGGGTTATACTTAACATCAGAAAGAGGCAGCTGAAGTTCCTGGGACACATGATGAGGAAGGAGGGCCTGGAGAATCTGACACTCACAGGTCAAGTAGAGGCAAAGAGAGACAAGGGAAAACCAAACATGACATACCTAGTGGCTTTAAGCAAGTGGATGACAGAAAGTGGTCTGGTGGGAGGTAACAGAGGGAAGGAACTTGTTGAGAGCTGCAAGGGTTAGAGGGAGGTGGAGAGCCATGAACACCTACATCCTGAAAGGACACAGCATATAAAAAGAAAGTTGCTATTTTAACAATGCTTAGAAGTCAACCAATACACTGTATTATCATCCCATGAATGTTTACTACTTAGAATGTCCTAAATAACCTACAGATTTTTAGAACCAACAACTTAGAAATTTAAGCTCTCCAAAATAATCTCCTAATATAAATGGATATTAAATACTTTGAATACTTCATCTTTTTTTAAATATATTTTTTCTATTTTTATTTAAATGTACTGTTTTTAATAATGTTATGGTGTAGAACCATAGAAAGATAACACGGACTCGGATATAAGGGTTAAATAGTAGATTCTCAGAAATGTAGTACAAAGGTAAATGTGGACTGGAGAGTACTTTCTCTCACTGGTGTCCTGACACACTCATTCACTCACTCGGTGTCTATTACTCGGTGACCCTCACTTGGTGATTCCCTTTACTCAGAGTTGGTAGCCCTATTATATAGGTATGGAAGAGTCCATTTGTAGGTAGGTCCCCACAATAAATAAGAACTACATGAGATATCATTAGTGGCAGTGGGACAAAAAGTTTGCACTGTAGATTAAATAAAGGGTTCTGTTCAGAATTCCCTGTAGGTTACCCAGATCAATATACACCTAATGAAGGCTGGAGGGTACACTGGCCAAAGCATCATGATAACAGCAACATATTTGAGTGATCAGAATATTTGCTTTCCAACAATGAAGGGTTCAAATCTCACCATAGTTGATTTGCCAGGGAGATGACTTCTTGATGTTATTTGTCTGAGGAGGTGATCCTAGCATGTGGCACTATTGGAAAGTGTCTATAAATCATATTCCTAGCAGATGGGTGTGCTTGTAAACATGTAGCTGGTTATTATGCATGTACGTATATAAAAATGTGGGTTGTGTACCGCAGACATTTAGACATGCTGGAATGATTCAGACAATGCTGTTTAACATCAATTCTTGGTATCTACTGGATACCCCACATGCCAGACATGGTCATCCTTGAAAAAGCAAATCAATTATCATCAAATCACATATCCATTGCCACAGGAGTTGCTGTGCAGACCATGTTATTTGTCTTCGTGACAGCAGAACACCCTGTAAATGCACTACATCATTGCTCTATGGCACTTGACCCAAGCATCAACTAAGTGTACACTTCAAGGATAGTGTAAAAGAGTCTCTTGCAGCTTGGTGTATACTGAATGGGAATTTCTGTTTGTGACTGAAATAGTAGCAGCGTACAATTCATAAAAACACTAAAATCATGCAACATCATGCAATGAGTTGTGTAAATGTCAAGTGTGCAGCTTGGAAAAGGGAAATCATTCATCCAGTAATCCATTAATTTACATTTGATGAATGTAGCAGAGTATGTCTCTCCAATGCAGGCCTTGTTAACCACAAGAAGAGTCCTATTGGTAGACATTTGACCAATTACAATCAATACTACACTAGGAATAACTTAATATACAGGGTGTGTTAGTAGACCCGTGGAAACTGCTTTGGTAAAAGTCACAAGCAACTTGAACAGAGATTAGAAAACAGGCCAGTTATTGTATAGAAAACACTTTGTTTGTCATGTCTGCAATAAGCATTGCAAGACACTTGGAAGCTTCAAGAGCCATTGTTGTTCTAATGAGAACTAAAAATATTGATCAAGATGTCAGTGATGAGAATGGCTTCTCATCTTGGAAAGCAGGAAAACAAGACCTATGAGGAAATCATATGTGGAACCACGTCTGGCATTTGAATAATACTTTTTGGTCTGATGAGGTCAAGATAGATTTATTTGGCCTCAGTTCGTTTGGAAGAAAATAACCCTAACATTGAAGCAAGGTGCCGGCAATACAATAGTATGAAACTTGAGGTGTAATTGTTGTCCTTGAAGGTGTAACATTCATCAAATTTGTCAACAATGGTCATTAGTTGCTTAATGAGTCAACAGTTATCAAATAAAGATATGCACCAAAATAGGCAGGTGAAAATGACTGCATTTTGCATTTAATCCATATTTTCATCAGCATCTATACTGGAATAGGTACTTATTTGTAAATGTAAGGATAGTTGAGGAGAAGCAAAAACTAGGCAAGCTTTTTGGCACATCCTCTCTCTCTCTCTCTCTCTCTCTCTCTCTCTCTCTCTCTCTCTCTCTCCATCTATCTATCTATCTATCTATCTCCTCTATTTTTAAACATTGTAAAAAATTTTAAATTTCTTTTTCATAGATGTGTCTGGGTATATAATCAAGACAATTTCATTCACTTTCTTTTTGTTCATGTTTTTAGTACTTTTGTTATTAAGTATCCTGCATTTGTGGTAATAGAAATGCTGCCAAGAATGTAAACTTTTGTAAGAACCTGGATGTAAATTTACTGTGTATTTTCTGGTGATTAAAGCACTTTCTATACACTTTCATCTTAGTGAATTGCTTTCTTTATTAATTAAATCAGCATGTTTTAAATATAAATTATGGTCAGACCAATTATGGTAAGCAACTAATTCACTGAGTCTGTTGTTTTGTATAGATGCCTTTTGTATTCATATAATATTTTATTGCATTTTCTTGAGGTTTTTCCTTGTGATAATTATTACAGGTGATAGAGTAAATTCCTCCTTCAAGTTTAGCTTATTATTATTATTTTGTTTTGTACTAATTAAGTATTTTGTTTTAGATGCAGTTTTAATGAATTTTATGTTAAGTTTAGGTAAATTTATTTTCAGTTGTATTTATGATAGAGTTAGTGAGTAGATTAATATATTTTGATTCATTGGGTTCATCAAAATGATCCATTCTTCTATTCTGAAAAGTTTTATAAGCCATTTCTGGTATATAAAAATGTTCATGGTATATAAATATATATATAATATACTTATATATATATATATATTATATATATATATATTATATAAATATATATATATAAATATATACATATAAATTATATCTATATATTATATTTATATATAATATATATTTATATAAAATATATTTTGATTCATTGGGTTTATCAAAATGATCCACTCTTTTCTATTTTGAAATATTTTATGAGCCATTTCTGGTACAAAAATTTTTTTATGCTATATAAAAATTGATATCTCATTTTCTCCCATATATATATATATATATATATATCCTCATAATATCAAAGAAATAAATTTATCATTAGCAAATTGAAGTGTTAACATATCAACTAGAAGGGGAAAAGAGTGAAATCAGAAGACTTATTTATGAAGTATGCTCTACAAGATACTGTCTTGCCACATGCAATCAATCTATGTCAAGTAATGCCATTGCTTCAGTTCTGTAATGGGCGCTTACCATAGTGCAGCCGTTAGTAAGACCGTTGTGTCTCACATATTGTTATGGTAATTTACTCACGCATGCATGGATTCTCCCAGCTATAAATAGGAGCAGGTACTGCCTTTTGGAGTTGGAATTTTCCAGCAGTCAGCTCCAAACATTGTTGCCGTAACACTTTAGTTTGTATACTTTTGTATTAATGTTGCTGTTAATATATTTGTTTAACTCAGTTCCTCACCTGTGCATTTATTTTTGGCCCCTAACAAAGCCACAACACATATATACTACAAAAATGGAGGAAACAGAAAGAAAGCGATTTTGATTAAAAGAAAAAATAATTTATTAAGGCAAAAATGTATCAAAAGACAACTAATTTCAGAATCTTCTACGATAAAATTTACATCCAGCATGATACAACATATTTCATTTCCTTATAGAATTACAGCTAATATAATGCAAAATAATTTCTATTTGAATTTCTGTTATCATAATTTACATTATTTACATAATTTACATTATTTACTATTATCCTAATCTTAGTTGTTGCTATCACAACTATATGATCGTTGTGCCCTCAGGTCAGTGCAGAGGGGGTAAAACAGCTGAAACACTTGTAAATAATGGAAGTAATGCTGGATAATTAAAAACGAGGAAGATAACAAAATAATACACACAAATGTGATAAAAAAAATGAAGGACATAATTCTAACACCAGATATATAGGATGCCAAATTTTAAATTTAAAGATTAAGTGACCCTGTATCTTTAATGTTTCGATGTAAACTGTAATTGACCTTTATTGTATCTTGTCACCTTTTTTTTCTTTCTTTTGATATATAAGACTGGTTCCATTAATAAAACCACTATTTGTCAGAAGAAGATACTTCTCAGAACAAAACACGCTACTAATAATGTTCTCCATCTTGTCATTTATTTGACCTCTATTATTTTGATATATAGTTTTATTTTGGCATATTACACACACACAAATATATATATATATATATATATATATATATATACTAGCAGCATGGCTTGGTGTTACCGATGCTTGATTAAAAAATCGTACGACTCATACAGTAATCGCTATCACTTAAAATATTTTTGCCCTTCCTTGCCTTTAAAGGAGTGCCCTTTGCCGTGCTGATGTTGCTACATGCCTTACTTCTTGCCTATCTCCCACTGTGAATTTTTTCTAAGCTCTATACTAAACATTAAATCTGTTATGAAAAAAGAACTAAACAAAATGAACACAAAACAATCAGCTTTAAAAAGGACTCATAACTGGAAAAACCGAATGAAAAAAGAATGTTAACAACAAATACTTTTTCAGACCCAACCCAGTTCTGCGGAATCAGAATCAACGTTGAGTTTAAGCAGGCGAATGAGCCAATTGGAGTAAAGTGCCATGTAGATTTAAGTTTTTCCCACTTGTGACGAATACAGCTTTCGATTTTTTGCATGCTAACATGCTAGTTAACATTCGTGTCAGTCAGCTGTTGGCTCTCACACTGGCCAATAGAATCTTCCTGCCTATTCATGGCAGCCAGCTATAGGCTCTCACTCTGGCCAGTAGAAAATGGCTGCAAACTACATGAAAACTGCCGTAGAAGCATGAAATAATCAATTTTTTCCACTATCGATGGGAGTTTGGAAATACAGTCAGTCTTGGCCTTCCTGCTAACTTGGAGCATGTGCATGTAAATTTTGGTGCAAATCTGTCTAAAATTGCAGCTGTGCCTTCGTTACACACACACACACATCCTGCCTTTTATAGATAGAGATATAATCATAATCCGTATGGAATTTCCAAGAGGATATAGATCCAGTGAGAGCTCTATGTTAGAGACAGAGCAATAATTATTTTATAATGAAAAACAAACACCTAAAATACCATGAGGTGCTATTTATTTCATTGACATCAATAAAAATAGCCTGAACTCTTCATACCTGTAATCAGAAAAAAAAAATCACTCCAGGTTTAAAAATTAAGGATAAATTTATGTTAAATATACTGATCTCATATTGAGAGAGTGTGGGAAAGAAATATATATATATATATATATATATATATATATATATATATATATATATATATATATATATAAAGGGCAAAAATGTATGACAAACTAGAAAATAAATTTCTACTCTCATCATAACAACAAAATAAAATCCAGAATAATCATTGGATTCTATTTAAGAACTCTCAGAATTTTCAGCTTTCAGTATTTACATGAAGAGGAGAAATACATTGAATCGCTCTTGAACTCCTCTGATACCCTAATTTTTTCATAATCAATGTGAAACAAAATATTCATAAAATATTTAAAAATCAAAAAGCAGTACTTCCTGCCAAACCAAAATATATTGTTCTATCCACCAACACTACCACAACTACAATTGAAAAGAATTTATCTTAACTCAATTTAAAATTTGTCACAACTACGTCTAAAAAAATAAATGATTTAATTAATACAAAACGAAACAGAAAGCTAAAATATGAAGGAGTAATTTAATCTATTACTTGCAGTAATTGTCCTAAGGGATTATGGGTTTATTCACATCAGAGTGACAGAAATTAGCCTTGCATACTTGATAAGAAATTAAACGCATAGAAATGACAGGATAGGATGGTAAATTGTATGCTAATTTCCAACAATTTATTTATATTTTTTGTGTGTATTTTTTAGGTTATAATAGTTTCATGTAATGAGAGGAAGAAGTTACTTCATAATATTACACATCATATCACAGAGAGAAGTTGGAGACGTGTTGCCTGTATCAAGATTCATGGTGAAGAGATTGAATTTAACATCTTTTGATGGGATTTCCATATTTCTGACTGGAACAGTTTTTGCTGCATGCTGGGAGTATTTTTTATCATTTTTATTTTTTATTTAATTTATTTTAAACAAAGTTTAAATGTTTTTGTTTTATTTTATTTTATTTATAATTTTCCTTATTATTATTATTTTATATTTTATTTTTATTTCTTTATAATAATAATAATAATAATATCCCTACAGGATACATTGGATAAACATTAAGGAATTTAAATCAAAGATTATATAAACACAAAAGGGACCTTTTACAAAATAGCATGTGCTATGCATTAGTTGCTCATTGTAATGAGACTGACAAAAAAAATGCTACTCTAATTAAATGATAAAACAATTTACTGAGACAGAAATATTTAGCAGGTAGTTTAATCGCTGGATCATCCACTGTAAATTTGCACCTTACAACGTTTTGCCATTCTCAACAGATCTCTAATACCACAAAGTGTGATATTTAATAACAAAAGTGGTGGAAACATAAAAAAAGAATCTACTAAATGAAATCGGCTAGAAAAAAAAATATATTTAAAAAATAAATTAAATTTAAAATTTGGACAATTATACCATGCTGTTACAAGATTAGGACAATTTTGCTGTTACACTCAGTATATATATATATATATATATATATATATGTAGACAGACAAACAGAGAGAGAGAGAGAGAGAGATGTGTATGCATGTACAAGTGGATATTAAAAGTTTTTCAGCCAAACCAAGAAAGATGGTCTACTAATTATTTAATATATATATATATATATATATATATATATATATAACAGTAAGCTTCATATTTATTTTATATAACTTTTTAGTGTTGACAACCTCTTGTGGACCGAAATGGCTATTCAGATGGGCTATTTTTAAATTTCATTTATTTGTAATTTAAATGTGTGTGTGTGCGTTTGTGTGTGTGTGTGTGTGTACAAGTGGGTCTAAAAATTTTCAGCCCAACCGAGAAGGACAACCTTATATATGTGTGTGTGTGAGTGAATAAGGAGATGGCTAAAAGCATGCAAAGATATGTCTTTATAACGATATACACAGAAAGCGAAAGATTCACTTACTCATATCCACAAAGAAAGAATCAATCAATCAATTAGTTCATGGCATTTGATATTTAAGTGCCCTCTTCCTCCACCCCCTCGGTCCCTCTACTGATCATTCCCGGCTTTATTGATATCGAATGCCAATTATGCTATTACAAATAACTGTCAGCCAAAGTCGTCAGGTCGTTCGACAACATTTTCTCAAATTCTTTACTCTTCTCCCCCCACTTTCAACCAACACAGGAAGACTCTTGCTAGACCTTATCGGCTTCAATTCCCTATACTCAAGCCATTACTAACAAAACTCATTTCGGTCATCTCAAAGATGACCTTTTCTAAACTCTTCCCTTGCTCCAAACACTTTTCTCTGTCTTTTTTTTTTCTGTCTTTCTCTTTGTTTGGTTCTTTGTTTCTTTGTGCCTTTGTTTGTTCCTTTCTTTCTTTCTTTCTTTCTTTCTTTCTTTCTTTCTTTTCTACATACTGCTTTTCTACCCATTTTGCATCTTTTCTTTCTTTTTTTTCACCGACTCTTTTTATCCATTTTACATTTTTTCTTTGCTTTTCTTTCTTTTTATTAATTTATTCTGTCTTTATATCCACTCACACAATGTCTCTTTCCCTCTCTCTTTCTAGATCTATTTATTTTTCCTTTTTTTTATCTCAAATTGCCGTTTTTCTCTAACTCTTACTTTTTGTATTTCTCTCTACCTTTCTTTCTGTCTGTCTCTCTCTTTCTTTTTCTTTTTGTCATCATTTCCTCTCCTAATCTCTATTTGTTTGTGTCTATATCAACTTTTCATTAAATTTTCCTCTCTTTCTGACCCTGCTGTTTTCGTATTTTTCTATCTCAGTGTTTTTTTTTATTTTAATCGTCCAAAAACACTTTCTTTTTCTCCCGATATTTTCCCGCCAATGACATTATCGTTTTCATTTCGCCTATCATCGCAATCTTTTTAGATTAGTTGTTCTTGCTTTGATTGTGTAGACGTGTTATTTTCTCTTGATAAGCAGAAACAATCGCTATTATTTTAGAATCCGCTTTTTTATTCAATATATTTTCCCCATTTTTGACTTTTTGCTTAATATAGTAGGACGCATCACTACATCCCGCCAATGCCACGTTTGTAACCAACCACATCAAGTCCCGTACCATCCATATCCTGTCTCATCACCCGCTCAAATCTCCCACCCACCGTGATGCAGCACCCTCCTCTCTAAAGCATCCGGCGTTGCTCTATTTAGTCCTCCTGAGCTCTGAAGGGTCAAGGGTTTGGCGACCTTACCCAATGATTGATGTCTATCTAGAATTTCTGATCGTCTATATCCGGCCAAACTGATTCCTGGTCTGCTTTGGCAGATTTCATGGTTTTGATGAAGTTAGGCAAAAGAATAGAAAAAAAGGGAAAATGTATGCGCAGTGAGAAGGGAGAGGCGAGGGTGTATAAAAAGGAAGAAAGAGATAGAAAGAAGAGGTAATGGAAAGGAAACAAACAAACAGACAAAGTTTGAGTGAGGAAACAAGAAAGTGAAATGATAAAAAAGGAGAAAGAGGGGAAAAAAAACAAAAGCTATATATGAGAAAAAGAGCGAGGACAACTCAGACAATGATCCTGATAATGGGATCAGATAGATAGATAGATAGATAGATAGATAGATAGATAGATAGGGAAGGAAGGTGAAATATTGACTCACTGTGAAAAATTGGGGAGAGAAATTTTAAAAATTAAAGGGAACAACTATAAAGAGAAAAAGAAGAGAAAAAGTTAAGTGAAAGGAAAAAGAAATAAAGAAAGAAGTTAAGTGAAAGGAAAGAGAAAAAAAGGAAGAAGAAAGGTGTGAAGAGAAAAAGAGAAAAAGGTTAAAGGAATAATAAAATTAAAAGAAAGAAAAAGTTAGAGGCAAGAATAAAAAAGGGAGAAGTGGAAAAAAGAACGTAGAGTGAAAAGAAAGGATTGAATAAAAAAAAGAAGGAAACTGGAATAAAGACTGTGGCGAGGGGAGAAAAAGAGAGAATGGGGTGAGTGGCGAGATTCTCGTGAAACTGTATACTCCCTTTCTTTCACTGCCATTACTTTCCCAATACATTATACTAACTCTCCAATTCACCCCCGCTGGTCCTGCATACTGAGCGGTCAAATCTCCGTCCCGTTATCGTTGGAACGCTTTCTTGCACACCATATTCGACCATCTTAAAATGGAGCCACTTTTTGGAAAAATGCCATCTTGTTGGGAAGAGAGGCTTGTGGAGTAATTAAATTCATCTTTCGTTGCCACACATGCGCTAAAATTGGTATATCCATTCTAAATCTGGAGTTTAATTATTTGTTTTGCTTTTCACTTGTGCAACTTCGGGATTTATTTGGAATATTCTAATTCAACAAAGATTTTCAACAGAACTGCACATACAGTAGTCCCCACTTTATCCGCTAAAGATATTACAAAACCACAACAGATGCATGAAACCGCAAATAGTATTAAAACGTATATACACTGTTTTCTGATAAAAATTTAATTTATAAATGCGACTTGTAAATAGACAACAATTTTTAATGGTAAAATAGAACAATTAATGACAATATATCTTAGTGGGTAATTGAATGACAAAATAAAGAGAATTTCTGTCTAACATGTTTTGGCCTTCAAGAGGACTTCAGATTAAAATAATGTTCTTATTAATGAAATAATATATATCGAGAGGGAAGGGATAAAAATATAAGTAAAGGCGTCGGTTTTTATAATTATACATTGAAAGGCAAGCTGAAGAAGTAGGGACGCTAAATTATACATTTTTAATTTTTAATTTTTGGTGTCTAAGCTTTACAGCTTAGCTAAGTCCATTCAGTTTCCAAACGTTTTTGTTTGTATTTTTGTTTCTATCGCTGCAGTTTTTAAATATTCTACATGATGATAGCAGTTGATTTGTTAAGAAAGATGAAATGTGCTATGAACGTGAACGCAAATTTACCGTGGAAGCTTCACAATAAACTTCCTATGCATTTTCGCATTAGTAAGTTACATTCTGGTAATTAAAATTGGATTATTTAAATTGAAAGTAGGGTCATATTCATTACGATGAACAACTAATGCACTGTGCATGTTATTCTGTAAAATATCTTTTTGTGTTCATTTATTCTTTTATTTAAAATTCCTAAAAGTTTCACCTCTGTATTTCATGTGACATTCATTACAGTTTATAGAGTAAGTGCCTTTTAGGTTTTTATTATTTTGTTTAGGACTAATTAAATATCTTATTGTTTTAGAAATAGCTGTAACAAATTTTATATTAAGTTTAGATAAGTTTTTTTCAGTTGTAGTCGTGCTTGAGTTGGTAGGAGTATCATGTGTCTAGTTTTATATATATATATATATATATATATATATATATATATATATATATATATATATATATATATATATATATATATATTAATACAAGTTATCTGAGGGATATAAGATTCGTTCATAACTTATGCAACTTTAGTATGCAATTCTATTCTTCCTTTCACTTAAAAAGGGTGTTTTGTGTATCTGAATTACCCCCATCAATGCGCTTGTTCTTTGGGAAAGTTATTAAATAAAGCTTACAAATGATTTCTGAATCTGATTGTGGGTAACTGAAAACGCGGAAAGCGAAACATAGAAGCCCACTGAGATAAATTTTACCAGTGGATACAAAGTTTATTTTAACATCTCATTCCTTTCTCCATTAGCCATCCTGATTTATCCGTTATAGCTTTTTGAGGCCATGAGATGTAGGCTTACAAAGAAAGAAACAAAGAAAGAAAAAAATGTGAGGGGAGAGTAAGAGGAGAAATGAAGAAGGAAAGAAACAAAAAAGCAAAAAAAGAAAGAAAAAATGGGAGTGAAATTAAGAGAGGAAATGATAACAACAAATGTTACAAAAGAAAGAAAGAAAGAAAGAAAGATGTGAAGAAAGAAATGTGAGGGGAGAGTAAGAGGAGAAAGAAAGAAAGAAAGAAAGAAAGAAAGAAACAAACAAACAAAAAAGGAAAAAAGAAAGAAAAATGTGAGTGAAATTAAGAGAGGAAATGATAACAACAAATGTTACAAAAGAAAGAAAGAAAGATGTGAAGAAAAAAATGTGAGGGGAGAGTAAGAGGATAAAGAAAGAAAGAAACAAACAAACAAAAAAGGAAAAATGAAAGAAAAATGTGAGTGAAATTAAGAGAGGAAATGATAACAAAAACTGTTAAAGAAAGAAAGAAAGAAAGAAAGAAAGAAAGAAAGAAAGAAAAAGAAAGAAACAAACAAACAAAAAAGAAAAAAAGAAAGAAAAATGTGAGTGAAATTAAGAGAGGAAATGATAACAAAAACTGTTACAGAAAGAAAGAAAGAAAGAAAGAAAGAAAGAAAGAAAGAAAAAGAAAGAAAGAAACAAACAAAAAAGAAAAAAAAAGAAAAAATGTGAGTGAAATTAAGAGAGGAAATGATAACAACAAATGTTACAAAAGAAAGAAAGAAAGAAAGAAAGATGTGAAGAAAAAATGTGAGGGGAGAGTAAGAGGAGAAACAAAGAAACAAAGAAACAAACAAAAAAGGAAAAAAGAAAGAAAAATGTGAGTGAAATTAAGAGAGGAAATGATAACAAAAACTGTTACAGAAAGAAAGAAAGAAAGAAAGAAAGAAAGAAAGAAAGAAAGAAAAAGAAAGAAACAAACAAACAAAAAAGAAAAGAAAATGTGAGTGAAATTAAGAGAGGAAATGATAACAAAAACTGTTACAGAAAGAAAGAAAGAAAGAAAGAAAGAAAGAAAGAAAGAGAGAAAGAAAGAAAGAAAGAAAGAAAGATGTGAGAAGGAAGTAAGAAACGAAATGGGGAAAGAAAGAAAGATAAATATGAGTGTTAGTCTTTAAAAATGAGATTACCAGGAAGTTTTCCTGACCCAGTCTGATGTATTTTCTACACCATCATCGCGACTCATAAGTCTTGTTTGGTAAGTGCTGTTTAACTTCACGAACAAAGATTTAGATTTCATCGTTTGTGGGCCACAGGGAATAGCACAGATTAGCGCTTGTGAAGTTTTAACGAATCGACAGCATGTGCCTAACTATTTAAGCCAGAGATTCACGAGTTGCATACAAGCGACGTAGGATGATGAGAGTAAGGTCCCAAGGCTGTAGGTTTCCTGCTGGAGTTTCTTTTATAATTATTATATAAATTTAATTATTGAAGTTTTGCTTATATTTATTACTGTAACAATGAAACCTATATGCGTTCTGCTTTTGAAGTAAACACTTTTTTTTTTTTTTACTATTTTTCACCCACTATAAGGAGGCCCAAGAGCTACTCAAGGTAGGTAGAAGTTTGCTAAATGTAGTTGTAAGAGCGTAAAGGGATAGAACAAGAGGTGGATATTATGATAGATAACGGTTGAACCTCGACTTGAAGAGGTTAAGTTTGTAATGATCTGGGAAGTATTTTTGGAAGCCCGTTACACAATGCAACAGTTCTAGAGAAGAAGCAGTATGAATAGGATCCTAGCTGTGGATTGGTAGAACCAAGGAATGTAGTTCTCCCGAACATCTGTCATGAAAATAGCGATAGAAGAACGAGAGCTTAGCAACGTTTCTTTTGTAGGAACGGGGTTACTGGGTAAAAAAAATAATTCATCACCCACAAGGCCGAGCAAACTCTTTTGAACTCTGTCAGTCTGGAAAGAGAGTAATGAGCAGTTACATCTCATATTCGGCAACAATACTCAATGTCTGGTCTGATCTAAAAATCCCCAATGTGGCAGGAGGAGTCAGACATCTTCTGGAGCACGCGTTCACGTACGACTCCCGTAACTCATTACATGTAGATGCACCACGTGTACTGCAGCTATAACAACACTGGTGTGTCTAGAGCAAGGTAGGGTATCACTTTTCAGGCTGATTTTGAATTCAGTATTTTCCATGCAAACCCCAAGGCAAGAAAACCTAGTCTATAACTGGGAGAGAAGAAATTTATTCACGCCCTTTCCAAAGGCATTTGTGTGAAAGTGAATGCAAAGAACTCGTCCGGAATTTGAACTCAGCCCATCTATTTCTCTTTATGAATTGCTAACAGTTATTGTAGTCGCATATCCAAATGCTTACTATACGTATAGGTAAATAATACAATAAACTAGTTTCGATGATCTGTCTTGAATATTTTCCTACTGCATTAAAAAATCTACTCAGTCTGTGAAGTTACTTAGTAATTTCCTGTGTCTCACTTGATATTTTACAAATAGGCAAGAAAATGACAACAACCTACTGTCGTGTATTTAAATAAAAGATTTGCCTTTGAAATTCATAGAAGCTTACCGAATACGACAGACAACTAAAGAAGGATAGAGGTTAAAATGGCCGAAACATTGTTACTATAGCAATCATGGTAAGAACATTAGTTCATATACACTAATGTAAATTACTTCTCATCTAAATTACTAAAACGTTGTAACTATAACAACTAAGATGGAGAAATCAGTCCAAATATTCAAGCGTATATTAATGATAATTCCCCCTCTTCTAAATTACTGAACCATTGTGATTATAACAACCAAGATGGGGACATTAGTCCGAGTAGGTCAATGTATTAATGATAATTCCTAATTTCAGAGAGTCAAATAAAAGCTGGATGACCGTAACACATAACATTTTGGCAACTACAGTACTCTATACAAGGATCAGCGTGTGTGAGTCACTTGTGTTTCTGATCCGCCTCAATTAAACGCAAATTGCTTTTCGTTATTGGACGTTTTATAGTTTTCAATTTTGGCTTGTAAACTGATTTCTACTGAATTTAATCGATCTGTTAAGAGCCAAAGAAATGTTTTTAACCTCCGTATTCTTCTTGGGTGCCTACCATAACTTAACTGTTTACGAGCTTATCTCACAAATCAATTCATTTATGTAATGAGTTTGACCTCTACTCGTGGCCTTACGACTTATTAAGAAAAGTTTGTTAAATATTCCTTAAATGCTTTGTTAGAG
Organism: Acanthosepion lycidas; assembly: GCA_963932145.1. Classification (NCBI taxonomy): domain Eukaryota; kingdom Metazoa; phylum Mollusca; class Cephalopoda; order Sepiida; family Sepiidae; genus Acanthosepion; species Acanthosepion lycidas. The sequence continues at coordinate 55,805,441 of OZ010575.1, forward strand.
AGCAATAGTTTGCAAGTTATTTCCACAGACGTTTACACCTGTAGTAAGTTCAATACTTACTGAATGCTTTTTACTTGCGACTGAGTGTTATACTAAATTAAGCTTAGTAATTAAAACTTTTTCACCTCAACTGAAATAAGCAAGAAGAACTAGTCTTAATAGATCAATGTATAATAATAATAATTAATTAATCATCTCTAAAACAACTAAAATATTGTGACTATAACAACTAAGGTTAGTCGTTCAAGTAGATCAACGAATAATTTCTAATCTCGGAAATAGCCAGAATATTGTGATTATAACAATCAAGATGAGAACACTCGTTCGAATAGATCAGCGGATAATTGATAATTCCTGATCTCGGAAAATAACCAAATCTTAATGACTTCAACAAGCAAAATGAAGACACTCATTCTAATAGATCAGTGTATAATAATTGATAATTCCTCATTTTGCAAGGTTCTTTTTTTACAGTGAGGATCAACATGTACAAAGCCCGGGCAGCCAGTGAAGAGTGTGTCGGAGTTAGCTCCTCCTCAGCTCCTTAACCCTTTCACCAGGGGTCTCTCTTTTCCCTGGCTATAAATACTCGCTGACAATTCGCCTCCTCCTCTTTTCCTCAGGCTTCGGCCTTATACCACCTCGCAGATGTGAGCTCTCACAGATACAGCGTTTCCCAAATGCTGGGAACACGCTAAGAACAATACCCGTACGTACGAATACTCACCACACACACACACACATATATATAATATTCACCACACACACTCTGTCCATGTAACTGTCCATGTAATTTGTAACCTTTCTTGTCATTAATATATATATTTGTTTACATATATTTATCAGTCTTGTGTTTGTTTTTCTTTGCCTTCTTTGGACTTAATTAAAGTCCAACTTTCTCATGTAGTTGGACCGGCTAGCAGGAAAATTTTAACCCACATGTATTCTTCTACTTCTACTCAACAACATCGCCGACACGGTCCTCTACAAGAGTTTCAGAGTAAGAGGCACAGTTTATGGGTAACATGAAGGGAAGATAACGGTTAAGCCTAAGACCTGAACAGGTTAAGATTGTAGTGGTCAAAGAAGCGTCCTCTTGGGAGCCATTTCTACAAATCAGTATAGAATGCGAAGGGAATGTTTGTTTTTGCTACATGCGCGTAGCATGGCGGGTCTTAGCCGTGAAAGTTAGAACTGGTGGAATTAAGGAATGTAACTCGTCTGAGCACTTTCCAATCAAATAGCGATAGAGCAACGAGAGGCTTGTAACGTTTCATCTGTGAAAAATCTGTTGTAGGGTGGAAATAATTTGTCACCTACAAGGACGCAAAGACGCTTTTGGACTCCATCAAGACTAGAAAGTTAAAACTGGGCAGCTCCTGTCCATATATGACACCCTCTACCTTTACAAGAGCCATATCAAGCCTAAAATGGAGTACTGTTGTCATATGTTATCCTCTACCTTTACAAAAGCCATATCAGCCCTAAAATGGAGTACTGTTGTCATATGTTATATGTTATAGAGTCAAGTATAGGAGCGGTACAAGGCACAGATCATTTTTCCAGAATCTTTAATGATGGATCGTATGTACGAGCTCCACTTAAAGTTTGAGTTGAGATATCCCAGTAGGCGCTCAAGGCATGAGGTCTCCCACAGGGAATACCTATTCATCGTGATTTGTGATAGTGCAGATGGTGAATTTAGAGGGGCTACAGTAAATACCCTATTCAGTACCACGTATTTGCTTGTCAATATCACCGTAAAAATATAGATATTTAACATTCTCCTATCAATGAAGATCCAAAACCATGAGAGCTGTTCCTGGTGTAGCATTAAGGCATTATTATTATTATTATTATTATTATTTCCAATTTTCCTAAATTGTTGTTCGATACAATCCTTTACCATGTCTTTCATCTGAGATCTAAACTAAAGATAGTTATTGAACATGTAATATTGAGGGTCTCTCTGAGTATATGAGTGGTGTATACAAGCACAATGTTTTGGATCTCGTATAGTAAGGGTTTTCTTGATATTTTCTTAGTGTGTTTATCAGTTTTTCTTTTAAATCATTATTAGTGCTCCTATTATTACTGGAATAGTGGTTATGCTTAAATACCAAATTCTTGCAATCTTCATCTCCAAGTTACTTTTGAAAGTCTGTCAAACTCTTCTGCTGTGATGCCCTTATCAGACGAGGTGGCTATGTCTGTGATATAGTAGTTATGTTCTTCCAAGACCTTTATTATTATTATATCTGGTTTGTTGGTCTGTATAGTCCAATCGCTATATATCATGAAATTTCAGAACACAGCCACATTACATTTGTGTCTGTAAGGATTTGTTCGGTTCTTACGACAATTAGATATTGGTCGTTTGTATTTGAATCTGTAAGCATTTATTGGTCCAAAGATAGATAGTAGTCTTAAATATTTGACTCTGTAAGCATTTACACGTTTTGGGGATAGGTAAATATTGGTCGTTTATATTTGAGTCTGTAAACATTTATGTTGTGGATTCCGTGAATGAAATCCTGTACAAATAAATGAACAACGCCAGAAATTGAGATAGAAAAATACGTGTATTAACGTAAGAATACAGACTTGAAGTGAAAATTAGTAGTCCAGGAATGTGGATTAGTAGAAAGTATATGTACAAGTCTCTGTAAGTAAAGCCGTAATCATCTCTCTCTCTCTCTCTCTGGACTCTTGTATAACTCTCTGAGAACACCCTGTGTCTGTCTTCGTATCTCTCAACCTGTCTCAATGTATCTCAACGTATCTCAACAGCAGGTATTCTCTCTGTCAGTATAAGTATACTTTGGACGGGTCCATCTTATGTAAAAAGGGGAGAGCCCCACAACAATTTATTGGTCCAATGATAGATAAGTCAGTTATGTGCCATGCGTGATACACGCGTAAGAAATCATGAATCTTTTTTCCAGCAGTAGGTTGCTATTTCTTTCTACGGTAGACCAGTTGACTTCCAAGGCTATGGAACCCAGTCTATCCTGCTATTTACCTATAGCTGGGGTGAGAAGAAGAGAATTTATACCTTTCTCAAGGGTATTAGCATCTAAGTGAATGTGATGGATTCGACTGGAATTCGAACTCAGCTCTCCGATTTCTCAATCTGAATCGCTATACTCGTCTTAAATATTTGAGTTTGTAAGCAACTATACGTTTCGGAGATAATTATTGGTAGTTTATATTTGAGTCTGTAAGCATTAATTGGTTAGGGGACAGGTTGAAGAAAAGGAAATAAATAAAAATATAGGTTGTGAAACTCGTTGTACTCTCTACCCATGCTTGCATAACAAGGCAAACGTGATACGTAAAAAAAATATTTCTAGTTTATTTTTTGTGTGTGTCGACCGAGTGAGTCTTTATTAGTAAAACACGAAACAATATTTAAAGAGTAGTAATAGTAAATGGGCGCGTGAAATTACAAGTTTAGTCCCGGGGGGCGAGTGGATGTAGCTTTATTACAGTCCGTGTTTCTTCTGGCTCTCTAGGTTGGGTTACCCAAATATATAACATTGCCATTTCTTCTTAATTTTGGCTTCACACTGATCAGAGACCACGAGGAGAAGACAACCTCCAACAGTATCATTCCATCCAACGCTTTATATTCTTACGATATTGCATACTTCACACTTTCACCATCATTTCAATCAGATCATTTCACTGATCCGTGTAACAATGATCCGTCGTTCACTTAACCCTTTAAGACCTGACCGCCGCTTTACCGGTGGTAGAGAAAAATGACGTAATACCCGGGCACCGGTTTAACAGTTGTAAAACACTTGTAACTCTACCGTGAAACATTACATATCAGTTATTTGCAAATTTTGACCCAGGAGCACAGACAGACGCGTTAAAATTGTTCAGAAACGCAGCGATCAAAGGGTTAAGAATCATCTTGAGAACACATCAGCCAACACGTAGTAATCAAAATAACAAAGATGGGGATACTTGTCTGAATATCTATTGGAATAATAATCTAATCTTAGAACGTCATGGGATGCAAGTTCGCACTACTTAAATCAAATGGTCCCGCATAAAAAACACAAAGAAGAAATTTTGGGGAATACCTTGTGTAGATTAACTGTTTGAGGAATCGAAACATATTGATTTTAATAATTTAGGACGGATATAAATACAATGACAAATCGATCCCTGAATTTTAAAGAGTTACTTCTACCTTATTTTTATTTGCAAATGAGAGTTTGATAGTGTGCTCGTGTCACTGATAACTCTGTTGTAACCTAGAAAGGGTTACTGAATGAGGAATAACCAAAATAGAGTTGGAAATGAAATGGTAATCTTTATAACATCAACAAAATACAATACTCGCCAGCGGCGTGAAGTAGGTAAACCACTGCTAGTGGTAGACTACTTATAATAATGTCGAACGTATTTATGAGGATCGGGATATACCCATTAGAGTTCATAGGTGCGGTATATAATATACTGGTGTTGTTCTTTTCCCCAATCTGTAATAGTGTATGCAGTTATCAATGGCATAAGAACAATTTCAAATTTGACATTTTTAAATAAAAACGAAAACGCGCAGATAACTCTCTAAGAAGATCGATTTCATACTGTATTTATTCTATGGACAGGAACCCCTCTTCTTTAATGATAAATAAATCAATAGTTTTCGATGCTGACAAATGTCGGGAGTAGCAGAAGGTCTAATGAATGCTAATCTACAAAAATTATTCGGGAAAAAAATTCTTCATTGTTTTTTTTTTCTTTGCTTGTTGGTTTTTACGAGCGGACCAATTAATTTAAGTAGTGCTTGCAAATGAAACAGAATGTGCCAAAATATCGTATTTCCCCGGCCGACTCATCCCGATTCTAATAGTTTATAGCTGACGTGATTGACCAAAGTAATTAGAACAATAATTCAAGTAAAGTGCAGAGGTTGAAGAAGTAGGCTCATTGTTCTGATTGGTCCATTCAATGCGTGACAGACATTAACCACACTAATGAAGATAGAACACCCAAGACACGACAGTGGATTTCACCTTTGATTCCGCTTCAAGGTCATTACTCGAATTTACCGCAAGTGTACAGACCAACTGACCGATCAAAATTAGATGCCAATACTTCGTAGTTGTTCAATGTGGATTGACGTTACGAGGAAAGATGAAGGCTTCTGCCACGAAAAGGTGTCCGCCGGCCATATATACTCGAGATAGCTCTTCACGAGAAGTAAATTAAAATTGGAAGTGATTCTAACTAAGCGAAATTGTTGTCTTTGACGTAAGTTATCCATCATTGTACAGATGATTGTTCGTTGATCCAAACAAATAGAATTGTCAAAATTACACACATGCATCTATAAGGCAATCATTATCATTTTACAAGACTTAGTTTCGCAAAGAGCCACCAGTGTGGGACACCCTGTGAGAATCAAAGTTACTATTCTTCTATGTGTCATGTGCCTTTAGGACGGTGGCAATCATTGGTCTCCACAATATCCCGTCGTTTGAACCACTTACTAAATTTTGTCTCGCCTAAACCTTGTTCTGTCAACCATTGAGATAAGCTTTTTAGGTAGTTTTTTTCTGTCCCGCTTGCCTTCAGTAAGAAATGAATTTGCATATGAAATCATTTGTAATGTATTTCCATTTGAAAATCATTTGCAATGCATTTACATGGGAAAATTATTTACAACGCATTTTCATCGTAAAATCATATACAATGTATTCTTATAGTAAATTTATTTGCAATGTATTTTCATAGTAAAATCATTAGCAATGCTTTTTCATTTTAAAATCATATCCAGTTCATTTTCATCGTGAAATCATTTGCAATGCGTTATCTCAGTAAAGTCCTTTAATTGCATAGAGTAATGGTCAGTGAGACTATTCTGATTGACCATGACTACTGAGTAGTGCGATCGATCCCCACTAGGTGTCCTATACAAATAATCAACATTAAGAAAAAAAAAACAAAAAAACAGCAAGAGCAGATATGACGTAAAATCAACCAACAGAACAAAAGCAACCAAACGAACGCGTTAAACATTAGCCACACTTGGAGGTGCCCATATAATGTCATTTTTTTTTTTTTTTTTGCCTGTCATCATTAATTTCCCCATTTCCCTCCAATTTTCGAATACACGCGCGCGCGCACACACACACACACACACACATATATATATATATATATATATATATATATATATATATATATATGAAAAATATAAGTTTAGGAATAACCTACCTATAGACAGGTAGATAAAAATAATACGACTACGAAATATATATACATGTTTTTAAGCAGTTAAGGAATTGTTTAAAATTCAGTCTTGGATTCATTACGATAAATGTTATTTTTGAGCACATACACATGCTTGACTAAACATACTAGTATTTAGTTGGGGTAGGGCAGTGAAATACAGATCTCCCGGCTTGGAGATCGAAAATTCCAATAAAGAAAAGGTAGCCCTCGACAGAGTATACATAGTACATCTATATCCATATTATTTATACAATACTGTCAATTTTTACAGGTAATATGCTAATTTATTTCAAGAAATACTTTGTCATTTCATAACAAATCATCTTCGATGTCTTCGTAACGTAGATGATCATGGTTCTTTACAGTTTCCTTGCCATTCGTCTCTGTGAATTGCCATGACTTATTGAAAAAATCGGGATGAGGTTTCCTGTTGTCTTCTCCATGGTTTTAATTTTCTGCATTGAAGAGACTGATGCCATTCAAGGTTAGAGAACCCAAACTACTCTGCTATTTAAACTTTAGCTAGTGGGAGAAAACATTGGTTCATGTCTTTCTCAAGAGCATTAGTGCAAATTGAACGTAATAGACTCGGCTAGATTCCACTTCCAGGGAACTTACGGTCATATGCCTTTCTCAAGAGCATTAGTGCGAATTGAACGTAATAGACTAGGCTATATTCCACTTCCTGCGGACTTACGGTCATATGCCTTTCTCAAGAGCATTAGTGCGAATTGAACGTAATAGACTAGGCTAGATTCCACTTCCAGCGGACTTACGGTCATATGCCTTTCTCAAGAGCATTAGTGCGAATTGAACGTAATAGACTAGGCTAGATTCCACTTCCAGCGGACTTACGGTCATATGCCTTTCTCAAGAGCATTAGTGCGAATTGAACGTAATAGACTAGGCTAGATTCCACTTCCAGCGGACTTACGGTCATATGTCTTTCTCAAGAGCATTAGTGCGAATTGAACGTAATAGACTAGGCTAGATTCCACTTCCAGCGGACTTACGGTCATATGCCTTTCTCAAGAGCATTAGTGCGAATTGAACGTAATAGACTAGGCTAGATTCCACTTCCAGCGGACTTACGGTCATATGCCTTTCTCAAGAGCATTAGTGCGAATTGAACGTAATAGACTAGGCTAGATTCCACTTCCAGCGGACTTACGGTCATATCACGTTAAAATAACGGTTCTCACACGATCACGGACGTTAAGCAACGTCAAACCTCTGGGTGGTGCAATGGATAACGGCTTGAAATTGAAAGTCGGTGCGTCGTGTTCCAGTTCCAGTCATGTTCGTCCATTGGGAAAGGTATGAATCCACTTTCTCCCACCTTTGGGTTAATTAGTAGAACTTTTATCAGTAGATTATTATTATCTTCTAAATAATTCTTACAATCTAAAAATATTTTCTGGCTTTAAATAACCCACAAATTCGTTGATAAGCCATAAAAACATAAATCAATCAATCAATCCACTTTCAGCGTCCTTAAATCGATACTTGTGAAACAAGCGAAACTTCTTACAACAGAATTTACTATAATATCGCATTTCACGACCAATTCATTTCGACCCTAATAGCTTACAGCTGACGTGATTGACCAAATAATCCTAATACATTATCTAAAAATATCTGAATCATTGGCACAATCAGAGCCAAAAACAATTGGCACATGATCTTCTACGAAAACAGTTTTATTTTTCAAGATTTTTGCGACTCTGACAGTGATCCACCTATTTATAAACCTGTTTCCTTTGCAAAGGAAGTATCTTGCTTACTCTTCTCATAGGTTAAGATTGCGTATATGAATATATTATATCGTTATTATGTATTAATAAAGAATCGTTCACTAACAAATAATAAACGAAAAAAAATATTAGAAATATTAATGTTTTCCTTTTTTTTTTAGTATCATTTGACAGTTTTCCCGCATTTTGGCAATATTATAATTTTGATTGTATCAAATTATAACATTAGACTACGGTTATGTGGACTCTGGTGACAGTTCAAGAATAGAAGGATTAGCACTATTTTGTGAAGTTGAATAACGACTTTATAATTCTATCATTCTTCTAAAATAATAATAATGATAATATTAGCCGTTTCCTTATAAGGAAACATTTGGTATTTATTGACCGAGCAGTCAGTGCTACCGTTAGTTGGAATTTATAAAATCTTTCTCTTCCAACAGTTTCTTTTCAGGAAAAAAAAAAGTTTCTCAAGTCCACTGTTATAACTCTTTTCAGTACTGATGCGTCCTTTTGTTCAAAGTAGTGTGGAACGTCAACATCATGATTATGTCATTATATTTTCTTCGCGTTACATGCTAGCCATTTTAGTTGTAGCTGTTGTTGAAAGTGCTCAAGTGCAGAAATCTTTGTTTTTAGCGCCAGTCCATGAGGTTTGAATAAAGACAGTCCTTGCTAAGACCTACAGGCCTCATTTGCTCAAAACCATTTTTAATCCCTGATCTGAGAAAGCCGTCTTAGTGGTCTATAATTGACAGTGAAAAATGAAATAAAATAAAATATCATAATAATAGCAGTAGAACGTATCAAAAATTAAAGAGATACACATTGTATGGGAATGTGTTGCTTGTCTTTCGGTGAGTGCTATATTATTATATTCAGCTTATAAGTTATTTTTGTCACCAGAATCGATCTTGCACATTTATAATTCTATCATTCTTCTGTGCATTGAATATTGCTACCGCATCTGGTTTGTTGCTCCTGCTATATATCTCAAGATCTTGGCAAAATCCAAAGAGGTATCTGTAATTTTATTAGTCTTGGTCTGGTAATTTGGCTTCAGTTACATTCCCAGCGCCATAACTTATCTTCCTTCTGTATTTTCTATAATATATTTCTATAAATATTTCCATAGCAATCTTTCTGATGAGCTCTCCTCCTTGGTAAGACAGAAGACCATCCTTTCTCCAGTCTCCCTTTTGGCCTTGTGCCACATTTTTGTATATTTTTACAAAATAGATATTGCTCTCTTCTTTGGTACCTCGACCGTATGAACTGAAGCGGCCCTATTGTAGCGGTATTGACGGCCCAAATCAACCCGTACATTTCTTACTTTACGAATGTGTAAGCAAACGCAAAAGCAACAAGAGAAACAACAGGAAGGAACACAAAAAAGATTTCTATTTCTATAATGATGTACAATCATTGGGGTTACTTCACTTTGACTGGCTTTAAAGTTTGTACTAATGGAATACTTTTTTATCTGAGCTCATAAAAGGTTGAATGAACTTGCCGCTTAAATGTTCACTGTGAGAGAGTTGAAAGAGTTCTGTAAAGCTGAGAATATGTTCAGTAAACTTTTAGCTTTAGAAGAGTTGAAGGAGTGAGTGTTCCGTAATGTCTGTAATTAAGTTTCCATTGCTTGTAATGTTATATAATCAAGTTTCGTTGCTTGTAGTTGAATATATTCGTAATATGTTAGTTTGTAATGAAGTTTGAAAAGTTTCGTACGTTCGTGTATGTGTGCGTGTGTGAATATGTTTTCATTGCGTCCGTCCGCAAAGGGTCGAGACATGATTTCTTTACTCCTATATTTTTCGTAAACGAATGAAAGAGAGAGAGAGAGAGAGAGAGAACTCTTGTCTGATATTTATAATTAACTTAATCACGTGACAGGCTCCAGAAAAAGAAGCGGGAAAACTTGACTTGATCACGCGCTGGAAAAAGACTTGTACGTGGATGGATTGTAACGCCCACCTGTATGTTTATTGACCAATCAGAAGTTGAGGCTTTCTAAAAATATGTATAAAACTGAATAAGCTCTATGATCCGCTTTTTTGCACAGATTTGCACAAGTTATTTTTAGCTACTGAAATAATGTCGAATTAAAATTCTACAGTACTACTAGATTGGCAAGCGCTTTACTGTTGAAATAGCTAGATGTCACCATTTTCTATTCTAATGGGTTCTTTCCTCTAACGACTTGCCTGCAGAACTCCCTTCCGCATTCTTGTCCCCCCCCTGCCACCTACGACCTTCAGAAATTTAAACGGAACGTCAATTGCCATATCCTGTCTTCCTGTTCCCCATTCGTTTATTGTCTTTTCTCCTCACGAAAGTTTTCTCATTTTCTTTCATTCTCAGTAACAATTGCCTTCTTGGTGGTATTGCTACTCTGTAAGGGGTGAAATAAACCTTCTCTGTTTTTCGAACTAGTTGAAAAAAAGTGAATATCTGGGAAGCGTTTTAACAGAGGACTGAAAGCGCGATACTAGAAACCGAAGGTGGATAGGGAGAGCTAAAGATGCACCCCAAAAGCTAAGCAGAGTATTAAGAAATAGAAAAACCTTGTTAGAAACAAAAAAAAGAGTGCTGAGCTCTTACGTGATACATGTTCTCCTATATGGCAGTGAATGCTGGACAATCACATCACAGATGAAGAAGAAGCTTGAAGCAACAGAAATGTTCTTCTATAGGAGTGTGCTGGGGATACCATGGACTGAATATGTAAGCAACGACGAAGTTTTAGAGAAAATGGAAACAAAAAGCACACTTATACTTAATATCAGTAAGAGACAGTTGAAATGTCTAGGGCACATAATGAGGAAAGAGGACTTGGAAAATCTGATAGTCACAAGACAATTTAAAGGCAGGAGGGACAGAGGAAAACAACGCATGATACACTTAATGAGCTTGAGTAAATGGATAGTGGGAAAAGGTTTAGGAGAAATAACAAAAAGACAAAATTTATTAAGAGCTAAAAAGGTCAGGAAATTGTGGAGAGCCATGATCGCCTACGTTCTGAGGGAACACAGCACATGAAGAAGAAGATTTCTATTTATTGTTTTACTTTTCTCTTGTGCTTATCTTCTGGAATGAGGCCTATAGACATTTCCTGCATATAAGCCATATGAAAATATGGGCAATTAATATTTCTGAAGAAAAAAAAATAACTGAAAATTAAATTATTTATTTTGAAATTTAATGGTAGTAATGATTTTAGACAGAAGATACATTTCAGATCAAGAGCATTGTCATAGACTGAAGCCAATAAAACAAATATAACCTTATGTTTAATTTCCGTTCCAGGAAAAGATGAAGAGGCCCTTCAGCCACCAGCCCCACTTCATAGAGTGCCGTGGAAGCACTTATCACAAGAACTCAGTCGATGACCTACCGACGTAATAGATTTGATTCGAATGCTAAAAGGGAAAAAAAAAAAACAAAACTGAACACTGAACTTGTGTTTTTCAAAGTCAAGTTGGGTCAGGTTTATTGAAGACCCGTTTCCCTTGTTTGAATACAGACGAGACAAAATAAAATTAAGCTTCAAAGCCACTTTAACTCTTTAGGTTATCGTCTGAACTGAGGAAGCGTCGAGTTGGTACAGACGTTCTGTCCCTACCCGCCACTTTTGTTTTTGTAGTCTTTTGTTTCTCTTCACGCATCGCAGAGACACAATTTGTCCGGAACTTGCCTCTCTGTCGATTTAAAAAAAATAATCAATATCTTCTGACCAGAACTGAGCGTGATTCTTTGATCAGCACGGTCAATGGCCAAATTTTGCAGAAAATCCTCCTAGCTAATTTCTCACTCCCTTTTTACAGGCACAATTTTATTTGTCTTATTTATTTGCTTTTTTTTTATCGCAAACGACAAGCATTTCGGATTTTCAATCGTAATTCTAATAGAGTCTGTGTTCATTCGGCTATGGAGATAGTAGCCAAATTATTTTGACTTGATTACACATTTTTTTGGCACAACTCAATAATGTTCTATCGAATATACACTCACAGACATTCCTTTTTATTACAACCTTATTTGAGATACGCTTAAAAGCTTTCGATATAAATAATATTTATTCCCGACTTTGTTATAAGGATATATTTCGGAACAGTTAAAAAAAAATCTACTTGACTGTTTTAAGGGAGGAGGATGACATTTGTTTTTACCGCCACTCATATTTCAACTATGATTAATTTAATGTTGTCGTTTATTTTTGTCTTCGTGTTTCAATATATTTAGATCATATACATATATCGCTCGATAAAATAATTTAATCGGTCAAACACTATGCGGAGTAGAGAATTTGTAAACTTTCTATTACTGCTGATAATACAAGACTCTCCTAGCAATTGAGTTCTCTGAGTGGCTGGTGTGTTTATGAAAAAAATAAATACGCAAAAATTCGCCTTTCTCTCGTGCGTCGATGGCCTAGGTGTTAGAATCTCCAAATCGGTTTCGGTCCCGGCCTGAAGCGATCGAATGTCTAGCCACACTGATGAGCTGGATACAGCTAAATAGTCTTTCACTGGATGAAGATATATATATATATATATATATATATATATATATATATATATATATATATATATATATATATTGTGTATTTAGGCAGCATTTTTTCATTCATACATGTTCCATTGAATAATATAGACAAGTGTTGTCTATTTTATGTAAATTCTTTTCATAACGTCTGATAAGCTAAATAACATCATTAAACGAAGAAAGAAAATCACAATATTGATCCATATTTTTTAATCCAATTTAAGCTTTCGGTTTACATAAGCCATTATCAAAGAAACTTTATATATATATATATATATATATATATATATATATATATATATCGTCCGGTTCACACTACTTCCTGGCTTTTTGAACAGGGTAGAGATTTATCCCTTGTTTCCTGTTTAGGATTGGGTTTCCTTTTCCTTCTAAAGTCTGTTCATTCTCTTGTTTTCTCGATCACAACAATCTTGACTGCTTCAAGAGTAGAATTAATCATTAACTTTCCTGCATAGTCCCATGAACTTCACTTCTTGTTGTTTTTACGCTCTAACAATTCTTTACCTTGAGTGGTTCTTAGATCTTCTAATTTGTGAACATCAATAACAGAATATATATATATATATATATATATATATATATATATATATATATATATACACGTTTTACAATTGGTATTAAGATACCTTTAGTTAATGACCATTTTCACCCACGAATTTTAATTTTAAAATTCGCAGGATTTTTCAAACTGTTTATGGTATCAGTTTGTAGTGGGATACTGATTATTTGGAATAAGAAATCGAGAGGGGGTCGTTTGTGTGTCAGTTTTAACATATTTCAAATTATATGTTGTGTAAATAGGACTCGCCTGGATTATACCAACTGATTACTACCTATATATATATATATATATATATATATATATAGTATCACACATTGAGTGCTAATCAGACAGTACTCGATATATAATAATAGAGTTAAAATTTATGTTAATAAAAATAAATTTTTCTCAACGATAGGAAAACAGTGAGGTCCTGAATCGTCAGGTCCTGAATGAAAACAGATCAGTTTTCAAACAACTAGTTGTGCTACCAGTGAGTACATATATATATATATATATATATATATATATATATATATATATATATATATATATATGTATCGCTCTGAAATAAAAAAATATATATATACAGGTTGCATGTATCTGAAAGAAAAATGTATTACGATTCAGTTAACTGAAAAAAAACAGAGTTTTGGATAAAAATGCCGTTTTCTCATATAATTTATATTGCTTTGTTTGAATATAACATTCATTTCTTTTGGAAATTTTTCATCTTTTAAAAAAATTAAGTTTTAAGTTGGATTGAAGAGAATGATTCTAATATGGTGGTTACGTTTGCTAAACTCACTTTGTGTCTGTTTACACAAATATAGCGGCGAAACAAAAGCAGAATCCAGTTGGAATAAAGATAGACTAAAAAAAATGCTAAAAAGAATAAAAGAATTTCAAAACAAGGCAAAATATCCAATTGGAATAAAATCGATATGTCTCTCGAATTTAACAAAACCTTATTTTTTCCTATTTCTCCCACATTTACTTATAACAGTGGCACAGAATTAGGATCCATTTTCGCGGTTATATTTGTGTAAACGCTTACGAAATCACGGTCCAGTTCTATATTGATTTCACACACCATTTTTGAACATAGGCGATTAACTTAATTTTAAACAAAAAATTATTTTAAAAAAATGTCGAAATGTCATATTCGGATAAATCATGGAAAACTATATAAGAAAAAGGCATTTTCATATAAGAGTCTGTTATTTCTTTATATGCCATAATTCTCGGAACCTTTTTCAAATCAAAGAAGACTATAAATGGCTAGCGATCCAACAGAAAAAAATCTTTCTCTCTCAACGACAACCCTAACAAAACTACAGCATAGAAACCCCAAATATATTTAACTTCAACAACCAAGTTATTTCTACTCTAACTCCTAACATACAGAAAAAATATTTATCTCACTCGGACCTACGCTCAAAAAAAGTAAAAAAAAGAAGAAGAAAAATAGAACCCATATTTCTACTGAACTGAATTTATGTTTTATTCAACAAGTGCGTTTTTATAAGAATATATATATATATATATATATATATATATATATATATATATATATATATATGTAAGCAAATATATGGATATAGATCCGACAGTATGAAGAAAAATATACGGAATACATCAATTGAACATGACAAAGACGATGGACACAAGAACAATGAATCTGTTTGGATAAGTCTTGTTCTTGTGTCCATCGTCTTTGTCATGTTCAATTGATGTTAATTATATATATTGTATTTTATGAATATGTCCTGAAGATGGTTTATTAAACCGAAACGTCCTACGTTGACATATTAACATTAAAACAGCATTATTGCATATAAGGATTTTTGCTTGTTTTTTCCGTATATTTTTCTTCATATATATATATATATATATATATATATATATATATATATATATATATATATATATTCTGTCTTTGTTATAAAAACACACTTGTTGAATATCCACTTTTTTCTTCATTCAAATCATATTGTTCTTTGAGTGTGTTAGTCTCATTGAGAATCAAAGCACGCATACACATATATACAGACATGCGTGCTCAATACATATTTCTCATTTCTGAAAAAAATTACCAACGTTGATTGGTTCATATTAATTTTATCATGAAATCATTAACTTGCATAATAAATTCTGACACAGTGTAGTTAAATGTTAATTTTAAATATTCGCGCAAATTCAATATCGATTAATTTTCAATGTTCAGTTTAATTAGTTGATTAGTTTTCTAACCATCATAGAAGCCTGGTCATATTTTTGCACCCACTCCTGAGATTCTATTTAATGAACTTTTGTAAAGGAAATAAAGTGCTATCAAATTGCTACGTTACAAATCACAATTAAAACTTTTGTGTAGGCCTCCGTCGATCAGGGTTGACCATGAGTAGCATCCAAGTTGCCGATGCGAGAGTGACAATCTCTGTTGCAGACGTCGCATTTGTTTTCTGTCTCTGGTCTGTTGGAGGTGTCACTTTGCTTTCTGCGGGCCCGCCTTTCCGTGGCAACTTGTGTCAGCTTCTCCTCCCATCACTTGAGGTGTTTGGTCATGGTTCCTCTCTATTCGTGGCTCTCACAGGACTCTATGTTGATGTCCACAGCTTTCTTGTCGCGTCTCACTACATCGCAGTACTGCAGCTGTGGCCGCCCGGCGGGTCTCCATACAAAAGGTCTTTGGGGATGCGGCCGTCTGGCATGCGAAACAAAATACATAAAGATAAAATAAGTACTCTTACAGCGTGAAATCAAAGATCTCTATTCCACTCAGTCCTTTTCTACTGGACTAAAAAGGTTAAAGAACAGAGAATCTAGGGTTGTCAACCGTCCCGCGAAATGCACTAATATCTCGCATTTTGACGTTGAAAAACTTGCCCCTAATTAACTGATGCAGGAAACGTTGTTTTTGTTCTGCATTTTCAGAATCAAATGATTCTTTTAAAAAAAGTTATGCTTAATTGTTGTTTTTTTTTCTGAATTTCTGTGCCAATTTAAGTTGATGTTTTATTCAGAGCTCATCATTTTACAGTTGGAATGACTAGATGTAACCGTAAGTTCTATGCTGACAGTTTCTTTTCTCGTATTTCTCGCCTTCCATCAGCATGGCTGATGCTGCCTCTATCAGAATAACGATTTTCACTGACATGAAGTAGAAATAATTTACTGAATCAATTGCCACATCTGATGCTAGGAAAGTTTGTTCACTGTTCGCCAGAATTTATCTTGCACATTTACAAGTCTACCATTCGTCCATGCATTGAATATTTCTGCCACATCTGGTCTGATGCTTCTGCAGTCTATTTAAAGATTCTTAATAAAATAATATGAATCTGCAGTGTTATTGGTCATGACCTGGCATCTCAGATTAAGTCACTTTCCCACCACCGTAACGTAGCTTCCCTGTTCCATTTCTATAAAAATTATGGTAACTGTTCTGATGAACTTTCCTCTATGATACCCAGACTTTATGAATTTAAGCGCAGTACTATATTGGCGGAACAGTCTCATCATTTTACAGTTGAAATGGCCAAATATAACCGTAAGTTCTATGCTAAATGTTTCTTGTTTCGCAATTTTCGCTTGTAGAAAAAAGCAGTTATAAATACACCTTACCAAAATCATGGACTAAGTCCCCGGTCAAAGTTTGATAATGAGTTTAACAACATTTAACAGATATCGCCAAGTCGACAGTAGTTATGGGAAAGTAGTTTCTGCATCAAACGTCGTATCATACGAGAAACAAGGCACTTTTTCTTCTCCATCAACCAGTGTTGCATGCCAGAGAAACAAGTTTTTTGTCAAGATGTTTGAGCTTAAAGAGAATTAGATCCATCGACATCTTTTTTTCTTTTAAGCAATTCACCCCAAACAAGGTGGGAGTGCCACTAGCAGGTAAGGGGTTACAGAGGATTGAGAACAAGAGTAAAGAGGCATGTTTAAGGAAAGGATACAGAGAAGGACGGGGAACAAACTTGGGGGTGTCAGATGGCGATTGACATTACACTTGAATATTTGAAGATTATAGTCATCGGGCAAGCAAGTAAGAGGAAGACGGGAAGTGCGAGAGAAGAAGCTGTTTGTGTAGAAAAGACGGTTACATTTAACCGTTTTGACAGTGAAAGGGCGGGACCGCGATGCCATCCTGGTAGCTCGCTTAAATTCATACAGTATGGGAACCAGCGAAAGTAGCTCATTGGAACAGTTGCCGTGAAAATACTTGTAGAAGAGACAGAGGGAAATCACGGCACGTCTGTCAGAAAGCGACTGTGGACTAGATGCCAGATCAGGACCTATCACATTGCATATTTGTCTCTAGATTTTGATATTCAAAGAATATTATGTTCAGTTAGCGTTAAACAGCTTAAATTGAAATTCGGGCGCGTTATTTTTTATTTTTTATTTTTTTTTTGAGTCAATAAACGTTACTGTCCAGTGTACTATGAGGTTTGGGGGGGGGCTTCAACTTTTCTTACTTTTTTCTGAACTCGAGAGAAGAGTTTGTCCTTTTGTTCTCTATCTATGACTATGACACTGCGTTCAATTGTCGTTTGTCTAAAAGCATTACTACTATTAATTTTCTAAAACTCATATTCCATTCTTTTTAAAATTAGTTTCTATATGTCTCACATGAGGAAAAGTCTATGGTCTCATTCGAGAAAATATGCACAAACGAACAACCAAAAAATAACCATTTAAAAAAAATGCATATTTACAGTCGGATAATAAATCTAAAGAAAATATTCATTTTATGAAAGGATCAGATAAAAAATAAAGAATCAGGATTATTTCAAACCCCACCTCCACTTTTAACATCTGATTTTGCCTCCACCTCCGAATTTTTATTTTGTAATAATACCGTCCCAGTTATTTTTACAAGCATGTCCCAGTGATGGGGTTCAAGTGGGTGACAAAGCTTCACGAAAACCGTTTGCTAAAATTTGTTTGTCAAAAAATGTAGAAAGTGTTCTTAATTTCATACCGAAAAAAAATTAGTATGTGAACCAACGAAAAATGAATCCCATTAAATGGTAAGTAGTATTTGCTTGCGTTTTGATTTTATGTCGTTATATTTCTTTCATTTTGAAAAGAGCTTAGGAACTCTGAAAGAGTTAAAAAAAACAAAACAAAAAAAAAAACAGTCTTTTGTTTTAATGGCAATGTATAAATTACATTTTCCCGGATAATAACAATTTTAATTCATGCAAGAAAATAATTGAAGAAAATTTCACTTTTAAATACCCTTGAGTTTGAACAATACTCATTTTGAAAATAGTCTGCATTCGACTCTGTCAATAAATATGAGAAGAGGAGGCGAGTTTGTTCACGTGACTAGCTTGTTAAACAGGTTTATTTGTTTGTTTATTTATTTCCTCATTAACATTGGTTTGCGACGTTAATTTTAATTATGGATAACATTAAAAAAAAATTCTGCTAATCTTTTCAAAAAATTTGGGAAAATATTTCCAAAATATGGTAATTATGGAATGTTGATCATAAATAATAATAAAATCAACTTATTTTTTTCCAGCATTTAAACAACCAACCAGATTACGTCCTTTTCTTTACTTTGCCTATATTTCTTCTTTATTTAATAAGCCAATCAGGTCGCGTCTTTCGCTTTATCTTTTTATCTTCTTTTCTTTTCTTTTTCTTAACATGACCTCGACACAGAAGCATGCAGTAATGCATTATCTTCTACACAGTACAAACATGCAAAATGTTTTTTTTTTTTTTGTTTTTTTATTCTTCTTCGGTTCGTATCATTTTTCAAATGCTTTTTTAAAATATTGCCAGCAGTAATATTCATTGCAAAACAAAATTTTTTAAAAAGAAATCTTAAATAAAATTTAAATATCTACGCTGAAGTATTAGGTTGGTGCAAAAATAATGTCGGTTTTTGACGTTAAAAAAATACGTCAAAAACCGACATTATTTTTGCACCAACCTAATATCTTAACAGAAAATAAATTTTCTTTAACAATTTTGTAAATAAGTTTTAGTAAATCATTTGAAAGTTGCCTTCCAAAAGCTAAGCAAGTTATTAAGAAACAGAACAAACAAAAAAAAAAAAATTACTGAACTGTTATGTAATATCACTCCTGTATAGCAGGGAATGCTGGACAATCTCCCCACAGATGCAGAAGAAACCTAAGGTAACAGAAATGTCGTTATACTGAAGGATGCTGAGAATACCATGGACCGAACATGTGAGCAACGACGAAGTTTTTGATAAAATGGAAACAAAAAGGACACTTACAGTTAACATCAGGAAGAGTCTGTTGAAATGTCTAGGGCGCATAATGAGGAAAGAGGACTTAGAAAGTTTGATACTCACAGGACATATTGAATGCAAGAGGGACAGAGGAAAACAGCACATAACCTACTTAATGGTAGACAAAACAGGCTATGGGAGAGATAACAAAAAGACAATATTTATTAAGAGCTACAAAGGACTGGAAATTGTGGAGAGCCATGATTGCCTACATCCTGAAGGGACATTGCACAAAGAATAAGACATTAATAGAGAAATAAACAAAAAGAAATACCCCTCCTAAAAAAACCCCAAAAACAGTGAATCATTGCTACATTTTGAAAGTGTTGTAGTGGATGTGTTAATTATAATGGGTAAATACTTATTGTGAATAGGCTGCGTGAAAATTAACGATTTCCACTAACATTAAAATCTCTATATTCATACATAGAATAAGATACAAAACTCAACGGAATGATTTCAAACATAACAATTAGATTTATTAATGTTTGATGTACAAGCATGCGAACTGAAAAGGTAGGACAGAGTCGTGTCCCTTTGATTTGGTAATAGTTGTACCGGAGTTCATATTAAGAAGAAGTAATATTGAACTTGTAATTTAGAAGAAATAAGTTTGGAATTGTGAGTTCTAAAATTGGTAAAAATTCAGAAGTGATTTCAGAGGTTGGTGAGTGAGTGTATTGGAGTTGTTTTGTGTTAAATAAATTTAACTTTGTAACTTCAAAAGTATGAGTGACGTGGAGTTGTTTGGCAATTGGTTATCCGTCTCGAAGCTCACTGGTAAACTTGTGTTCGTGCATCGTATTTATTTACATTCCTGGTCACATGGGTGGCTCGCGAACACATTTCAAGATTTTTGGCGGTATTTTGTGTTTAAACACGTGTGCGTAGGCGTTGTTATTACTTTGAGATATATTGGCCAATCAGAAGCAATTATTGTAAAACTTGCGTCTGGAGCCTGGATTGTGTTTAGCTTGCACAAAAATCTATAACTAACATGAAAATGTAAATTAGAAATATTTTTAACATTTCTTGTCCAATGAGGATGTAGTGCACTCAGTAATTGGTTCTAATCCACTGGCATATAGAGGTTAAGCTCTATAGTGTCATAAATCGAGTGGTCACGATTACGGATTAACGCATTTCAGGCAGACAGTTTAAGAGGCAAACAAAAATAATTGCCAACGAGATAACAAGAAGTTGGTTACACAGAGGACATCTAAAGAACGAAAGTGAATCTCAGTTAGTGGCGACTATGAACAATTTCATAAGGACACGTTATCTTAATGCAGAGATAGACAGAACAAAACAGAAATTTAACTGTCATCGATGCGTAGACAAAGGTAAACAATTATATGATGACTTACATGTCTAAGAACTACAAAGAAACTCCTGCAAACAATCAGATAATTGAAATTTTGGGGGGCATATAACGAAGAAAATAGCTTGGAGAATTTATTATCCACAGGGAACACCAAAAGCAAGATAGAATAAAGCAGAGAGTAGCATATTTGGCAAACGTTATCTTCTGTCTTCTTAATTACTGTTTTTTTTTTATTGTTCTCACTACGTAATAATGGTTTTTCTCATATTCTCAAACTCACACATCATCTTAGTAACTGTATTGCTTTACTTGAGGAGAAATGATTGAAAATAAATGTAGAAACCTAACGAAGTCCGAGAAAATAAAAAAAAAACTATTCAATTCTGTTTTTTTTAATCTCATATTTTTTTAAGAAAAGCATCTGGATTGCGATCTTCTATTTTAAAAGGTGGGGGTTTTTGTTTATACAGTAATATTTTCTGGGTTCTCGTCTTATAATTTCTAGGTTGTCATCTTGTAATTTCTGGGTTGACATCGTATAATTTCTGGGTTGCCATCATATAATTTCTGGATTCTCATTGTATAATTTCTGGGTTTTCATCTTATAATCTCTAGGTTGCTATTATATAATTTCTGAGTTGCCATCTTACAATTTCTGAATTACCATCTTATAATTTCTGAATTCTCATCTTATAATTTTAAGAATGGTTTCTGGTTCTTCATCTCCGGAGAAGATATTTCTAGACACAGACAGGACAACGAGAACGATCGACCTCTCGTAGTTTAAATAAACGATTCAGTTAAAAAAAAAAATCCCTGAAGTTTACGCTGATCGACAAAACCCTGAAGAACAATAGCACAATAGTCGAAACGTTGTGATAATAATAACAAAGATGCACATATAAGATTAACAAAGATTTATATAAATATAAATAATATAAATAATGGTAATTCCTCATCTCAACAACTCAAAGAGAAATCGACTTTTGTTTTAAAATTGTTTTGCAGATATAAGAATAATGGCCTATATTTATTTAATTCTCAGTTTTGACGATCTTGATAGACAAAATATGGAAACCTTTTCATTTGTATTGATAAGACACCCTACCGAGGTCCGATGTTAACAAGGACGGTGAATAATAGAAACATTTCCGTTCCGCTCAAGTTAAGAATAATGACCAATAATATCTATCTTTATGGCCCGGAACTATTTAGATAGGAATCTTCGCTGTTGTATACTTTGTATTTGATAGGATCCAAGTGGAGCCCTCGAGACTCGTGGGCAGTAAACTGTAGCAATTGTTGGACGTTTCAGCGAATATATATATATGTATGTGTGTGTGTGTGTGTGTGTGTGTATATATATATATATATAGTCAATCAATATGGTATATGAAACCGATTTCATAGAATAAATGAACAATAAACAGTAAGAATAGTGATCAAATAACAGCAATAAGAGAACCATTCCAGGGAACGATGCATTTGTTTAGCTCAATGGTTAACGTATTGAACTGAGGATAGAGAAATAGTTTTTCTTTCTTTTTTTATCTTCATGTAAAGAGTCGGTGACATCAGTTTATACTGTTTTGTTAATAGATGCTTACATAGTTTAAAAATGTGCGTTTTTCCATATTTCGTGATGAAGGCAAAAATAGAAGAAAAAAAACGCAGTTCCGCAAAAATCATTTTCCTGATTTAATCGTTATTACTACGATGATTGCAATAATATTAAGTAGAGAACAACAATCTTAATAGATATTGCATATAAAATGGTCAAATTATGTGAGTCACGCTTGTAATCACTCCTAAGTACTGATATATATTTGGTTCTGATTTTTATTCACAATCACATTCCTATAGCAAAATCGTTAACAATACATTCGTATTATAGCCCTATTCTATCAGTAATGCCTGTCTTAATTCTTTACCACTGGCTGTTCCTTTCGTCCTGATTTTCAATATATTTCTATAGAAAAACATTTACAATACGTTACCATTATAAAACATATATAGATATATTATATATTTAGATATAACAAACAAACACTATCAGACACGATTGATATCTTTCATCCTGAGATTAAATATATGTTTACAGTACTATCATATGCATGGCTTTTCCATAGGAAAATCTTCACCAATATATTCACATTACATATCATGGCCATATTCTGCCAATAATGCTTGAATGAATTTCTAAATACTGACAATCCCTTTTTTTCCATTTTTTCAATGTATTTCTGTAGTAAAATAATTTAAAATACATTGTTATATTAAGACCATAAGCAATACATCCATACGGTACATATTTTTGCCACTAATGCTTGCATTAATTCCTGACCCCGGACAATAGCTTTCTTCTTTGTTTCGAAGACAATGTATAAATCATTTCGCCCTAATTATGACGTTCATAGACTTTAATTGAAAAGAAACAAGAGAGGAAGAAAACTTATCAACATTGGGGATTGTATGAACACTGCAAGGCATTTCAGTAATAAGCAAATGATGAACAAAGGCAAGATTAATTATGATAGCCAGCAATTGCAGGAAATATAATAAAAAGGAAGCATTTCGCGTTAAGTTAAATTTCAAAATTACAAGGCAAACATCGCAATAAAAACAACATCACAGAGGCTTCAAGAAACAAAGAAAAGCAATCGAAAATATGCCCATAGTCTGACGATTGCGTTTAGCCTGAAACAGGCTGTCGACTCTAGGTGCTGACATCAAGGCCCACTTTTAAATTTACATACGCTCTATCCCAGATATTGAGAACTTTAACCCATAAATATAGCATACCTGAAAATTTTTACTGCTGCCATATATGGTCTGGTTCGCCTTAATGTTCTCGACAAGATCCAGAGACGGATAAGGAATGTGGTTGGTCCTGATCTGGCATCTCGTCTACAGTCGGTCTATCACAGTGTCACTCCCCCTCTGTTCCCTTCCTATTACTTGTTTCCTTGATAGCTATAATCTCCCAACTATTCAAATGTAATATCAATTGACATTTCCAGATGCCCTGACCTATTCCCTGTCTTCATCCTTTCCTCCATCACGCCTCTTTACTCTCGCTTTCACTCTGTAACCCTTTGCGTAATAGTGGCATCCCTTGCATGGGGTGAAATGCTTAAATATATATGTGTGTGTGTGTGTGTGTGGTCTTAAAAATGATGGAGCGCATTCTTTTAAAAGAGAACTTTTTCGCCTAACACTTTTCATTGGAACAGCAATAATGAAAACGGCGAAACTGTAAAAAAAAGCAAGACACGTGCTGTAAATAAGGAGCCACGACTAAAATAAATGTATTACTAAAAACAACAAATTAGTATAAATAAGCTTCCAGTGAGTGTAAAACTTATTATTTACCTCTCGTGGTCACCTGTTTCCTATTTCAGTACCTTTAATACTCCCCAGATTTTTTAAATTATGTATATATATATATATACTACTCGAATTACCCGCGCCTTGCTGCGTGTCACACATTTTTTTGTAAGAAAATGATGATTGATTTTAAAATCATTGTTATAATGTGTGGAGAAAAATGATGCATTCCAATATTATTCAATGATCTCGCCGATGTGACCTCCATCTTCTGGCTTTCTTCTAACTATATTTTGGATATGAGTCATTTCCCTTGTTCAAATTTAAATTTAATTTAAATCAAAGGGGGAAAAATTCGTGGTGGGGATGCAAAAAGAGCCTTCATCTGACCCTTTTGATATGTATTAGATGCAATACTGAATATTGAATTAATTGATGAGCAAATTTCAACATTGATATAACAGTGGAATTGTCGCAACAAATATTTATTCTAAGGCACCACCCACTGGTTGGTGATTTCTTTACGTCCATATTGTCGCATTTTGATCCTGCCGATGTGATCTCCATCTTCAGGCTTTCTCCTTCTATATTTTGGATAGGAGACATTCCTTGTTCAAATTCAAATTTAATTTAAATCAAAGGGAAAAAAATGTATTGTCCCCAAATTGACACCTGAAAGGTTCGTATTGGATTTTCATAGGGAATGTCAAGCCGTACAGCATGCGATTTCCAATTTTTTTCACAGTGTTCAACTGACCCTCATATACTGTGCAGTCGACAAAATCAAAACAAACAACGCGAATGGGCGAAATTTATAAAATGGCGACAATTTACCCATCGCACACTGTGTGTGTGTGTATGTGTGTGTGTGTGTGTGTGTGTGTGTGTGTGTGTGTGTGTGTATTATTAAAACTTCTATGATATGATAAATTTGAATGAAAAAAGAACCAAGGAAAAGTTATGGAACCGAAGGGAAGTTATAGAACAAAAATGGTTTAGTACAGAAAAAACTTGTACCATCCAAAATTAGAGAACAAAATAATAAATAAATACACCTGTAAATCCAATCGTGATAAAATTGCAAGAAACTTTTTAAAAAGTCTTGTTTTACGTTATCACAAATTTAAATAAAATCACCCTAGGATAAAAAAAAGTTATAGAAGAAAAATTGCTTATTAAAAAAGCAAACGAAAAAAAAAAAAAAAAAAACAGTATGGAGTCTAAAATTAGAAAAAAATGTTTTTAAACAAACATGTAAATTAAATTAACATCATTATTGACCTAATATTTTTGTTTTTTTGTTTAATAACATTTCTGTCTGGTTGTTTTTGTGCAAATCCAACACGTTTTTAAGAATATTTACAGCCATTTTTAACACCATCAAATCTGTAGAATTGCAAATATGTGATTTTAAAATGTTTAATTTATTATTGGACGCTACCGTATCGTAAATATAACCAATGTGGAAATAGAGGTGAAGTACGATGATATATTAATTAAACGAATGCAACAAACTAACTCAAGAGGACTACAAAAATAGAGATGGATGGGTGGGAAAGATAATCCACTGAGAATTGTGCAAGCAACTAGGATTTGACGATACCAAGAAGGAACAACGAAAAATAGATAACATCTTGGGGAGATTAGCACATCCTTATTGAAATCGGATAGCATCTTTATATCATTTCATTATATTTTAAATGCTATATCTCTTCAGGATGGAAGCGACAATGGTTCAGTTTACTTTAACATCTATGAATTGTCATGCCTACTTAGATAGTGCCGTGTTTACCAATACTGCAATCCACTTAGAATGAATGAAGAAAATTTTAGATTTCTCTCTGTATTCTGTGACTGGTTAGAATCTTGGAATAGCATTTCTAGAAGAAATGGCAAATTAACAAAGGAAACCTTCAATGCTTTGCATCATACAACCTATGCATTTCTAGAACTGACCAAGTATTGCATAGAAGAACTGAAAATGCTGTACATATTACCAGGCAAATTTCAAACTGATCACCTTGAAGCAAGGTTTGGTCAATACCGACAACTTAGTGGGGATCAGTATAATATCTCGATACGTCAAATATTTGAGTGTGAAAAAAAAAATTAGAATGCAATCAGCTTTAAAATTGAGCTTATCATTTAATCAGCAATGCAGTAAAATAGATTTAAAGAGTTTGCAAGAACCAAACTGGGATGAAGTGACAGAGGAGGAAAAGTTAGATATATATAAATATAGAATTGATGTTAAAGAGGATGATGCTAATAATTGTAGAGAAGTTCTACCTGTAATGCTATACTTAGCGGGTTATTGCTGTAATGCAGTTTTTAAGAAAATTAAATGCAATAGTTGCAAAGATTTAAGTGTAAGAGATAATGTGGAAGAAATACCTGAAATAAGCACCTATTTTCAGTGGATTAATAGAGGTTCTCTCTTATATCCTAATGATAAAACTATAAATTTTGTTCTCTATAATTATGTAGTCATTGATAAACTTATAAAAAATCATTCTTTTCTTCATTCTGTAAATCAAAGAAAAATAGCCATGCATATAACATTGAATGTTTTGGCAGATTATGAGCTTCTTTTTGATGTTGACACTTGTGATGAGGGTCACAATATAGAAAAAATACAAAGAATGTTTGTCTGGAGCTCTACAAATGCTCTTTTAAATAATTTTTGTTCTAGGGAAAATAATAATATTACAAATAACAAGTTAAGCAAAAAAAGAACTTCAAACATTCAGCTAAATTTTGTATCAGTAACTTATTTTTCTGAAAGTATTATTTGATTTTTAAATCTATTTATTGTTTGTATCTAATTTATTTGCTTGTTTGTATTTATTTATTTCTTATTTATGCTTAATTGTTTTATTTATTCATCATAATTATTTATTCATCATTTAATTATAATTTGTTTATTTAATTATTGTTTGTTCCCTAATTCATAATTCAGTTGTTACTGTATTTGAGTAATAATCTCTTCTTAATGATTACAAAAATTGTAACTTTACAGAATAATGATTAAAAGTAAAACTGAAATAAAAACATGCAAATTAAAACAATGCTGATTATGATTTATAAAAAATTTTCAAATGTGAAACAATTAAAATCATGAACGAATTTCAGTCTTAAAATTGTCTGTCTGTAACCTACTTTTCTATAAGTATTATTTCAATTTTAAATCTTTTTGTATCAAATTTATTTACTTTCTTGTATTTATTTGTTTATTTATAATTTACTTGTAATTTGCTCGTCTGATTGTTTGTTTCCTCATTCATAATTGAGTTGTTTCTGTAGTGTAAGAATAATAATCATTATCATTATACTTACGATATTGTAACTTTACAGAATAATTACTAAAATTAAGATAAAAACATGCAAAAATTAAAACAATACTGATTATGATTTTAAAAATGTTTTCAGATTTGAAACAAATAAAATAATGAACGAATTTCAATCTTTAAAATTTAATGAAATGTATTGTAACATGATGTTTAATTTCTTTACTTTACAAAACATTCAGCAACATTTTTTTTCTTATCGGTTATTTTTTTTAAATTAATATGAAATAAATTTCTGTATAAAATCCAATTCTGTTTCTTTCTTTTATAAATGTATTTTAAATAACTTTTCTTCTAAAACCAATTTTTTTCTTACAATTTTTCGTTACATTATGATTGATTACTGTCTGTTTCACTGCATGGACTACATTTGTGACGTCACGTCACTATCGAGCAGGCCTTCTATATCGGTGGTCACGCCCAGGCTAATACTATAACACAAACATTTGTACACACACACATCAATGTTTAAGAAAATTAAAAAAATGTTGAAGCCATGGTTCCAACACTTACCTGACCTGTGCCATCGACTACTTGTCCGCAGTGTTGATTTATCCACTGATGTCCAAGTTTGTTTATGTCCGTTATTGAGCCTTTAAGCTGGCTGCAAGACATGTCACTCGAGTGAGGTTCAATTCGGCTTCCTGCGAGTTGAGGGCTTCGAGTCAATCCGGTATCTGTCGTTAGAGCGACAGGAATGCTACCCCTCGTTGTCAAGTGCTGCTTTTCAGCTACACACTTCCCTGCTAGATGATGGCCACGAGCTCCCAACACGTTTCTTTGGTCGGTGCAACGGAGAATACACAGTGTTATAAAAATCACTGATGAGACCGAAATTGTGACTGCTACCATCACGATGATAATGGTCAGGTTGAGATCGATCATGTCATCGGCATTCATATGTATGTGGTTAACTACTTCAAAAGTCTGATTGCTGACGGTCAGGGTCAGAAACAACGTAGTCGTCGCCGACATGACCGGCGTGCCACTGTCCTTGACCATAAACTCCAGTTCGTACGAGCCGGCGTCGTGTTGGTTGACTACTCGGCTAAAAGTGAGTAATCCTGTATATCGGTTGATCATGAATAACTGTTTCTCGTTGCCTGATATGAGCTCGTATTTGAGAAAGGCGTTTTCACGGCTATCCCTGTCGGAGGCTTTCACTAGAGTGATGTTGTTGTTGTGATGGGGGTAATAGACAATATCCATCGAGAAAGGGTTGACGCTGGGGAAGGTAAAATAGGGGGCGTTGTCATTCTTATCTCGCACCTCGATCGTCACGTTGACTGTGTTATTCAGGGGAGGTATACCGTTATCTTTAACAAAAACTTGGAACTTATAAAAGTCCTGGAATTCGTGGTCAAGCGATTCGGACGTTAAGATCAAACCTTCATCCGATATCTGGAAGGGTAAGATCTGTTTGCCGTGGGAGAGTAACGAATAGGTGAGTTTACCTCTGGGTCCCAGATCTGGGTCGGTGGCATGAATGGAACCGATCGGGAATTCGGATTCTTGGTTTTCGTGAACGACAAAGTGAAATGCTTCGCGGGAGAACTGAGGCTGTACATCGTTAACATCTACGACTTGGATAGAAAATTTGCTTTCACTGTGCAAAGGAGGAGAACCCTTATCTTGGCAGATTATTGTAACCTCGTAATGATCTTCGGATTCCCTGTTTACTGAATTCTTTACGCTTATTTTATACTTCTTGATTCCTAAGTTTTGTAACTGAAACTTTTCATGGTGTAGTATGCAGTTTACTTCGCCATTTTGTCCGGCATCGTGATCAGTGACCTTCATGAAAGCAATAAAACTACCAACTTTAATATCTTCAGATATTGTAACTGTGTTCCCTGAAGAGGCTGAGATGAAGTTAACATCAATGGTCGGTGCGTTGTTCTGCTGGTTGATTACATTGACAAGGACCATAGCAATGGAACTGAGCGGAGGGTTGCCTCCGTCTGTTGCTTCTACGTACAACTTATAAGTCATCTTCTGGCCAGCTGCAAACTTTTTCTGCAGGTAAATTTCTCCGGTTTCTCTGTTTATTTGAAAATGATTCTTAGCCACGCTGGACGTGTCACGGCTAAAGTGATACATGACCTTTCCATTCTTTCCGGAATCCAAATCCGCGGCGGATAATATGAGCATTGGAGCCGATCCGTAATTCTCATTCTTTACAGAAACATTGAACATATTCTGACTAAAAGTTGGGGAATTATCATTTTCATCTTTAACGATGATATGTACATCCAAAATGCTCTGTTTCGGCGGCGAACCTTGATCCTCAGCAATAACTTGGATAATATAAGAATCCTTGACTTCTCTGTCAAGTCTCTCTTCTAGACGAATGGCTAGTTTTGATTTTCCATTGACCCTGTTAGAAATGGACAGTGTGAACGGCTCATAAGTATTTTCATTTAACTGATAGTTGATCTGTGAATTGAGCGCGCCGACGTCCTTATCAATGGCGTTGGGGATCGAGATCTTTGTGCCCTTGCCGTCTCGTTCCGAAAAGTGAATCGTGACTTTCTTGTCTGGGAATTCGGGCGGATGGTCATTGACATCTCGAATAATGACTTTGATTTCCAGTATCTTGATGAAAGAGGTCGCCTTCTTCACAGCCACATCGACGGTTTTGAAACACTCCTCATTGTATTCGCACATCGTATCGGCATCTAGTGTCCGGGTGGTGTACAGTTTTCCGGTTTTCTTGGAGACACGGAAAAGCTGGTCGCTGTTGAGTTTTCCGTGTTGAAGTTGGCTGAAGGTGATGAGCGAGTGATCGTTGGGAGAGACACTGTCTTTGACATGGGAGTCATCAGCAATGTCTCCTACTAAGGTACCGGGATTCTTTCCCTCATCAACGTAGTATGTCAGGTCTACACCCAGACACAGGTCCAAGGTAAACAATAGCAGACAAACAGACAGCAACATGTCGTATTGGCGGCGAAAATGAAGCCGGAACAAATCACCGAAATATTTGGACGTCTGAAAAGATAAAACAGTAATACAAAATTAAAAAGAATGATCATCCAATAAAAATGTAGTTTTATAAAACTATACTTATCATATCACCTAATATGATTACTTGCTATCAGAACATCCAGTAAGAATCTAACATTGCAATAGTAAAGAATATGCAGGCTCGTCGCTTTACCGTGAGTAGGAATTTACACAGTAACATTAGTTCACATCATTTTCACAGGAGGTGTCTGTGTGGGGGGTCAAGTGATTTTCTGAAGGGTCCAGCCGCCAAAGCCCCACCTTAGCAATGGGCTTGGTGAAAACTGATGCACGACTTGCGCTTATTGATATTTATCAGTTTTAACTTTGTGGGGCACTTGTCCTATGAACGGTGTCTAGAATACACTGACTGTATACCCTGCAGAGGGGTAAGACATTTCAAAAGAGTCAGTTACCTAGTAACTGACTATAGACTCAAGTATAAACACAATAAATATCACCAATGACTACCTACAGGCTCAAGTACTAACTCAGTTAATGTTTTCCGATAGACCTAAATTCAAACAATGTTTGCTTACGAACTGAAGTATAAACCCAAACAATGTTTACTTATATGGATTCGAGTATAACAAAAAATAAATTCAGATAGATTCAAATGGGAAGAGTATGGAATGTTGTTACTCTCGATTTCAAAGGAGGAAGGTCTTGCCTGGAGAATCAAATTCAAATTCCTTTAAATACAACAATTTAAAGATCTGGGAAAAGTTTTAACAGAAGACAGAAAGTGCAACACTGAAATCTGAAGGTGCATTAGGATAGCAAAAGATGCCATCCAAAAACTAAGTAAAATATTAGGAAAGAGGAACATTTTGTCAGAAACAAAGATAAAAATTCTAAACATAATATCAGTCCTCCTCTCTGGCAGTGAATTCTAGACAATTTCCTTGCAGATGAAGAAGAGACTCGAAGCAACAGAAATGTGTTGTTACAGAAGGATGCTGTGAATAACATGGACTGAACATGACACATACTTAAAAGCAGTTAAGTGCACTAAGTGCAATGTCTATTCTACATGGTCTCCTGTGAGGCACATCGTTAGAGCAAGTGAAACTGTAGATATGATCATTGCCCATGTTTGCAACATAGGTGCCACTGAGAGGTCATCTCAGGTCAGCCCTGAAACTGGCTTCTTTGACATCACACTGAGGGCAAAGTCTATTCTGCCTGATTTGAGGTAAGGCACATACTTCATCTGATTCATAAAACAAGTAGATGAATGGAATGGAGAGTAAGTAGATATGAAAACGTAGTCATCACTTTGAACCCATCCACCAAAATTTAAATTTTCTACAGTCAGTGATTGCTGCACAGTCAATTAAAAAAAAAACACATTTATATGCAGCTAAAGTAAATAATAAACATTAAGAACACCATGCCGCAAAAGATTCTTATATATTAATACATCATCCATAAGTGTAGAGAGACAAAACCTATAATATGCAATATCAGGTAGTTATGTGGCATGCATGATACACGCTTAGGCTATCATGTATATTTCGATACATGACTGACGAGGCAGATTTTTTCTCACAGAAAGTTAACATTTCTTTCTGCAGTAGACCAGTTTCCATCCAAAGTTATAGAACCCAGTCTGTCCTGATTTTACCCATAGCTGGAGGGAGAAGAAGAGAATTCATACCTTTCCCAAGAGTATTAGCACATAAGTGAATGTAATGGATCCGACTGGAATTTGAACTCGGCTCTCTGATTCCTAAATCCGAGCCACTATCCATTACTCCACTGTGCTTCCCCAATATGCAAAGACAGATGTGTACTTCATGAAAGACCATTACTTGCAACAAACCCGGGTAAAAAGAAATAGAATAAGTTCTATATTATAAAATATATTTGCCAGACAATTAAAGATTAAATTAGAGATTATGTTTAGATTGGAGTCAAAACTGACAAATGTTTAGAAAAAGGAAAAACACTTTAAAATATTAGCCACAAATTATTTATCCAAATAAAAATAAATGAGATATTTACTAAAAACGTTTTGACAGAATATGGAAAAATGCCTTCCAAAGAAGGAACAGGAAAATTTCATAAGAAACAAAGAAAAATGTACTGAACTCTTATGTAATATCAATTATTCAATATGGCAGTGAATCCTTGACAATCACCTGACAAATGAAGAGATTTGAAGTAGCAGAAATATGATTTTACAGAAGAATACCGAGAAATCTTTCAACTGAACATGTGAGTAACCAAGAAGTTTTAAGGAAAGCAGAAACAAAAAGAATGCTTATATTTAGAATCAAAAAGAGGCAGTTGAAATTTCTTGAACACATAATGAGGAAAGAAGGATTGGAGAATTTGAAACGCACAGGATAAATTGAAAGCAAAAGTGACAGAGGAAAGCAGCGAATAAAAAGCATAATGATGTATGTAAATGGATGAGTAGGAGGGGTGGTGCAAAGAGTAAACTTACTAAGAACTACAAGGGATAGAAAGTTGTGGAGAGCCATGATCACCCAGATCCTGATAGGGCACAGCACATACAAGAAAACATGTTTCATTACTAATTAAAAGGCTTTATATAAGAATTTCTGTTTGTGTAGACTCAGTTAGGTTTTCTCTGATAGATTATCAAAACAGCACATGGCCATTTGTGCAACATTCAAAACAATAGGTTATGTTACAGGCAGGTTTTTTTTTTTAATAATATGACAAATTCATTCCAAATGGCTGTCTAATTTATCTTAAACAATCTTTTTTTTTCCCAATCTTGTCAAACATAAGCCATAAAATTGCTTTTAAAAAGATTCCCTTGCCTGTACATCACTATCAGATTTTATCACCAGTTGAGTAAATGGGGTGAAAATAATGTTTTTCTACTAACATGCTTCATTTTATTACACCTATATATCACTGATATGAAGTGTTCATTAGTTTCACTTATATCAAGCAGACGTTTCATGCACACAGATTTCTCAGTTAAATTCCAAAATGCAGTGGCTTGATTCCTTGTTTGTGTTACCAATTTGTATGTTCTGCTTCTGTGTGGGCAATCATAACTCTCTAAAAATTATTATCCTTTGTGAAGGTGTCAGTCACAAAATGCACAAGATTATTCATTGGTGGCCACTGCTGACTGAGTAAGCTTGTGGGAGGGTATCTGTGAATACATGAGCAGTAAAGTTCCCTCTAATTCATTGCTGAATTATATCAAGGCCACACAACTGGTTATCAATATATATATATATATATATATATATATATATATATATATATTTAACAATTACAATTAGTCGGGTGAATAAACTATTAAGATTTTAAATATTTCTTTATGTCCTAGATAAATATGTTTATTACAATAATAGTTATATTTAGTCCTGAAACTATTTACTTAAAAAATTAAACATTTAAGTTAATAACAAAATTTTTTTTTCAGACATCGAATTTTCTATCAAACATTGTAAACTATCTTTTACATAATTTTGTTAAAACAAAATTATAACAACTCCATCTCTCTTTCCCCCTCCCCCCTATCTCTCTCTTTACCGTAAGACTCACTTGTATACATTTTCTACAATTCATTTCCGTTTTATTAACCATCTAAAGAGGTCAAGTTTCTGTCACTCCTCCTACTCCAATATAAAACATACTTAAGAGAGATATAAAATTAACCCCTCCCTATACTTTATATTGTCTGTTTAACTACCACTCTCAACCCCCTCTATTAAATTACAAAAATTACACTACCCACCAATTTCTAATCCCATTTTTTTCTCAATTCGTTGTTGGAAGATTTACCTGATGATCCTGAATCCTTAAAAAAGGATTTAGGTGAAATAAATTATCGTAATGGTACATTAAAGTGGTTTGTTTTTCATTACATATTTATATATACATATATATATATATATAAATTTACTAATTTAAAAATTTGCTCAATGCAAATCTACAGAGCATAAATATTTTTAATTTACTAATTTAAAAATATGGTTCTGTTGCTACACAGGAATTACCATGTTTCAAAAACAGAAACTAAAAACTAAACACGAAATTCGCTTGAAAATGAAACAGGACTAGGGACTTTAATTTAATTCTGTAATTGAATTTGAAGTTTCTGTTTTTGAAACATGGTAATTCCTGTGTAGCAACAGAACCATATTTTTAAATTAGTAAATTTAAAATATTTATGCTCTGTAAATTTGCATTAAAGCACTGTTTTGTAAAAATAAAAATAATTAATAAGAACACTGGATTATATATCTTACTGTTCTTTCTCTTTATTATAATACAGATATATATATATGTTTCATTAAAAAATAATTTTAAAAAACATGGCTCAATTAGATCTCATTTAAAAACACACAGAGACCCTAGTGAATAGTGGACAATTTCACAGATGAAGAAGAACCTTAAGTGACTGAGATGTGGATCTACTGTCTTATGCTAAGAATACCATAGACTGAACATGCAAGAAACAAAGAAGTCTTAAATAAAATAGGAACTAAAAGGACACTTATATTTAAAATCAGAAAGTGGCAGTTGAAATTTCAGAGACATGTTATGAGGAAAGAGGGCATAGAGAACTTAAATCTCACAGGACATATTGAATGCTAGAGGAGCAGAGGAAAACTGAGTAACCTATTTAATGAGTGAACGAACAAAAGAAGAGGAATGGTAACTGGTCAAAAATTAAGTGACAGCCAATCTCTTCAGATCCTCAACACCTTACTCAGTATTCTTGCAGACTCTATTTCTACAAATTTTCGATTCATCCATTCTTTTCAGAATCTTTGAGACAACAAATTATCATTTTTATATGCTTCATTGTTCATCTTTGGTGTGATACAGTGTTTTGACCATTGTACCCTCTAAACATCTTCTGGTTTCTACTTCAGGCAACAAAAATGTGTTTCTACAGAAGGATTCTGAGAATGCCATGGACTGAACATGTGAACAATGACAAAGTTTAAGAGAAAATGGAAGCAAAAAGGATATGTATAATTACCATCAGAAAGAGATAGTTGAAATTTCTGGGACTCTAAACTACCACCAATCATGATAAATGGATGCCCCCTCAGAGAGGCTCCATGCCTTAAGAGATTGTTGGGACTTAAACTCATCCCTGACCTGAAGTGGAACTCATACATATGATCCATCACTAAAGATGCAGGAAGAATTATCAGTTGCCTGTACCATTCTAGTAAGTACCTGACTCCATGTGCTATCCTCTACCTTTACAAGAAACAGATCAGGCCGAATATGGAGTACTGTTGTCATATTTTGGCGAGAGCTGCCCAGTCCTCACCTTCCAGTTTTGATGGAGTCTAAAGGTGTCTAAGAGTCCTTGGTGTCAAATTATTTTCCAACCTTCAACTTCTCTCTAACAGGTGGGACATGGCAAGCTTTTCACTGCTCTGTTGCTACTTCCATGAAAAGTGCTTAGACAAACTGCATTCCTTTGTTCTGCCAGTTAGAACCTTTGTGGCCACTTACCATGCCACCCGCATCATAGCAAATGATCCAAATTACCTCCCTATTCCATTGGTGTGAAGTAAGTTCCACTCAAACAGCTTATTCCCATGAACCACTTATCTGTGGAACTGATTCCCAAGAGGATATTTCCCTGATCACTACAATCTTAACCAGTTTAAGTCTAGTGTTAAATGTTATCTTTTCCTTCTATCCACATAAACTGCCACTTACTGTAACCCTCTACCTCGAGTGGGGTCCCTGGACCTTGTACAGGGTGGACCTCACTTTAAAAAAGAAAATAAACTGATATGTTCAATCCAGGGTATTTTCAGCACTGGGAATAAGTTAAACCTAACCAGTAGGGGACTCACTGCCTTTCCCTGTTCCAATTGCCTTCAATATGTCCTGTAAGTGTCAAATTTTCCAAGACAGTCAAAACATTGTGTTTGATATGATAACCAAGTTGAAAATAGTTCAAATAAATCAATGTAAAATGATGTTTTTTTGCTTTACATAGCAACAGACACTGGCTTTTATATATAGAGATTATGTTGGTAGACGGAAAAGTTAATGTGTACGCCACTTAAGAAGCAGCTACCCTGCCTTAATTCTTTTATAGAACTTATTCCCAGAGTACTCAACTTCTTCATTTGACATTACCTGACAGCATAGAAACTTTTTCCGTGGTAAAAAGTCACACTATAAAAATTCATGCCTGAGGGTTGGAGAAAGCACAGGGTTGCATTTATTTTAACACTGGCTACTAAAGATTAGATAAACCTGATGAATAGAGCCAAGCTAACAGTGTTTCCAAACAAGAGCCAGGAAGAAGATGGAAGAGAAAAAAGTAGAAGGAAGAAAGGATGGAAAAATGGCAGAAGAGTTAGAGAGAAAGTAAAGGGATAAGAGAGGTGGGGAAAGTTAATGTAAGAGAATAAAAAGTGGAAATGAAGAAGATTTATTTTATAAAAGAGAAGAAAAAGAAGAGAGATAAGTAGGGAGATAAAAAAAAAGAAAGAAGATAATAATTCTAGAAACAAGAAAAAGGAGAAAGAAAGCAAGAAAGAAAGAATTCAAGGAGTCAAAGAAAAAAGAATTTAAAGAAAAAATATTTCTTTAGAAGAGATGAAAAAGACAAGTATATAATTTAAAGAAGGAATAATTCTAAGAAAAATGAAGAAATGAAAGATTGAATTTTTTCTTTAATAAATTAAAGAAAGGAAAACTAATTCTAATGAAAAAGAAAGAAAAAAAATCTGAGAATAAATGAAAGAAAAATATAATTTCAAGAAGGAATAATAATAATCAGATTAAGAAAGGAATAATAATCCTAAGAACAGACGAAAGAAAGAAAGATATAATTTGAAGAAAGAAAGAATAATTCTAAGAAGAAAGAAGAAAAGAAAGAATGATTCTGAAGAAAAAAATAATTCTAAGAAAGGAAAGAAAGAATAATTCTAAGTAGGAATAGGAGATGAAAAAAAAGGATAATTATGTAAATAATTTGAAGAAAGAATAATTCTAAGTAGGAATAGGAGATGTAAAAAAAGGAGAATTATGTAAATGATTTGAAGAAAGAATAATTCTAAGAAGCAGAGATGAACAAAAGAAAGAATCAATAAGAAAGTGTAGTACAGTGTAACCTGGATGTGAGAAACCCGGATATAAGAGATTTTCTCTGGTCCCAAATTAGAGCCATACTTACATAAACAAAATAGACCAAACCCGGATATAAGAGAAATCTGGATATAAGAGACTTCTTCTCCGGTCCCGACAACTCTCTTATATCCGGGTTACACTGTAGTAGGTAAATTTTAATAAATGAAATAGAATAAAATTTCTTAAATCCTTTGAAAAGTATCACTTGTATATTATCTCCTTAAAACTCTGTTAACATTAGCACCAGCATTCTTAAGAACAGATCAGTCAGCCAACTTTGTTTTGTGGTGTCAATGAACACTCATTGCCACTTTTGTAATGCTAATGAGTACTTGCTGTCACTTTTGTAATGCTCGTTGTAGTACAGACTTTGGAATTGCTGATACAAATATAGTACACCGTCAAACAATACTGGTGTCAGACACCTTTGAATAGCACTCACAAATATAGTACTTGCTCGATAATACTTGCCCGAACAGTGGTCCATATAATGAATATTTCTACATACTGTTGTTATAAAAATTCCCTCTTCCTTCTCCTACTTAGTACTATAAGACTCCCCTGAAGCATAGAGGAGCACAGATTCACTACACTAGGTGTTGCTGCATTGGTTTCTATTGCAAGAAGTTTTTTCAGGGGGGAGTTGTCAGTCCCACACTCAACTGGTTTTGAATTCAAAGTTGTCCTTCTTCTATACTGGTTGCCAGCCACAGCTAAAGAACCCAGTTTAATTTGCTATTTAACCCATAGAAAGGATAGATGTCGCACATAGAAGAACCATAGAGTGTTTTTCTGAGAATGATGCAAATATACAATGAAATACTGACAAAACTCACCCAAAATTTGTTAATCAACTATTGACAATTAAATCCATATTTTTCAGAGTTACTTTCAATCTTTAAGCCAACAGTAATTCTGTTGCTAGTCATAATTCTGGTATAGAGAGAAATGGAATATTTATCTGCATTTTCATGGGAAACTTTTGCCATCTCCACAGATCCAGAGATAGATTCATGAATGTTGGGTACATGCAATAGTCACTTGACATGTTTAAACAGGAGATACTGTAAATAGACAAAATCTTGACAAAGGTCAAATCAGTGGAATCTTAATTACAAGCACTCAAAATGTTAATGCCATGGCCACAAATCTTCATAATAGTGGTGAAGGAAAGAGGCTCAACATAAGATTTCTATCAAAATTGCTAAACCATTGTCAAGTAATGTTATCTTTAATCCATATCTTCAAAGTCTTTTCTCCTTTATCAATATATATATATATATATATATATATATATATATATATACTCTCCCATTGTCTTTGACATATGAGGGTCCAGCAGCTCAGTTCTTTGAACAGTACAACCAGACTACCAGATTGAATTATAGTGGTAAAGGCATGAGCAGAACCAATCACACTTTTCAGAAGAACCCAATTACAGAGAGCCAAGGTAGGCACACAGTGTGCCACAAGGTCACCAAATCACTCACCACATGTTTTGAATTCAGAGTTTTCCATCTCCTAGACTGGCATCCAACCAAGGATAAAGGTCTCAGTCTGTCTTTCTATTTAACACATTAGCTAGGAGGAGATGAAGAGATGGATTCATACTTTTCCTAAACGAATGTAATGAAGCTGACTGGAATTCAAACAGCTCTCTAATTTCTCATTCTTAGCCTGTCATCCATTATAACACCTGCACACACATATATATATATATACTCGACTCTCCCATTGACTTCGAGGTATGATGGTCAAGCAGACCAGTTCCAAGGAAACTGACAGCCCAACAGCAGCACATGAGATTTGATTATAATTGTGAAGGTTTTCTGCAGAACCATCCACACTTTTAGAAGGGCCGAATACAGACCTGGTACGCTATATGCCACAAGGTCCCCAAACAATTCTCCATAGGTTTTGAATTCAGAGTTGTCCTTCTCCTAGACCAATTGCCATCCAAGCTGGAGGGAGAAAAAGAGGATTCATACCTTTCCCAAGGGTATAAGCACGTAAGTGAATGTAATGGATTTGACTGGAATTCAAACTCGGCTCTCTGATTCCTCAATCCGCACCACTAACCATTACTCCATTATGCCTCCAATATATATATATATATATATATGAAGAAATATAGTTTTAAAGTATGCTATATTTATGGGATAAAGTGCTCAATATCAGAGATAGAGTGTCTGTAAATATAAAAGTGAACATTGAAGTCAGAGGCAACAGGCTGTTTCATGCTAGATGCAATCGTCAGGTCCTGACCATTGCATCTAGCATGAAATGAATGTTCACTTATATATATATATATATATATATATATATATATAGAGAGAGAGAGAGAGAGAGAGAGAGAGAGAGTAAAGATCACAAATCTGTTGGTATATAATCCAAGTGGATCCTAGTAATATAAAATATTAAAACTGATCCACAAAAAGAGCTCAATGTATTTATTATTACAGAGCAATATAATTAATAAACTATAAAATTCAAAATCACCTGATATGAGGAATAGCTTATTTCATCAGACAAAGGTATCGGTTGTCTGTCTTATCAACCTCAGTGTGGAAAGGCACAAGACAGGGGTCAGGGCAGGGGAGGGTGGAAGGTATCTGTCTTAAAGGAAAGAAGCTTTATAAAATTAAACCTGAGTATTAATCTTATGAAATTAATTTGGCGTTATAAGAAGAATGAAATATTAATTTAAAATTAAAAGAGAAATAAAAAGTCGTTTAAAAATAACTTTAAAATATATAGATAAAAGGATGTAAGGGATTAATGGAAAGAGAATTGGGAGATCTTAGAGTAAGGGAAAGTTTATAAATTATAATTAATATAGGTAAAGAGGTTATAGAAGGAGGATATAAAAATTTGAATTAGTTATACATTTGACATTTGAAGAGGTAGAAGGGAGTGAATATTTTGGAAATATATTAGCTAATGAAGTTAAACATATATTATGGAAATTTAAATTTGTTTTAACTTTTTTATGCTTATATATATATATATATATATATATATATATATATATATATATATATATATATAAACTAGTTTGATATGCTGCATTGTTGTACTCTTTTGGTCTGTTTTGGCCTTTTCACCTCCTAGTTTTATAAATATCTGAGAACTGTCTGGCACTTTCATAAATCAAAGAATGCTATCCAATTTTCACTTGGATGTGTTACACCTCATTTAAAATTTGGAAAAAATACAATTAAATAGACAAACCTTGTCAGTTGAATTTAATATAATATAATTTGTTTAAATGAATTCTTCTGCCTAAATATACACTTTATATGTGTGTTTGTTTGTTTGTGTGTGTGTAATAAATTTATCTGTGTCTATCTAAGTAAGGCAGGCCTCAAAAATAGTCAAAGGTACATTTCTATTTGCAGTGAGTGTAGAAAAGAATTTTCCACAATTAGCAAACTAAAGTGTCATATGAAAGTTCATCAAAATATTACTGTAATATCTACTGAGAGATTTGCCCAATGTTGCAACATCTGCACAAGAGAGTGTAAGTCCATAGCAGTGTTTAAAAGTAAAATTTAGTGAGAATAAATCTGATGATACCATTACTTAAAATCAAGTCGCTGTAAAGATCATATATATAAGAATGCATATTTCTTTAAAAATATTTTATAGTTAATACATTTGGTTACTACCCAAAGATCCATTGCTGATCTCTTACTGTATTTTAAACACAAATTTAAATTGTCCTGTATTTGTATTTTTTGATAATACATTGAGCTAATTTTATTTGCCAAACTATTTTTTAAAGCAGAAAGCATTTAACATTTCCTTACAAATCTGAACATATATATATATATATATATATATATATATATATATATAAACACATACATATACACACACACACATATGCAAACATGCATTCACACAGAAAACTACCTCTACTCCAGATCATAGTCTCAATTTCATATGCATATGCACGCACACAAATACAGATAAACATAGATATTTGCATCCATATATTCGTACCTGAAAATGAAAATAAAAACAATTTTCTGAATATACATATATATTTCAAAAATTGTATAATCCCTTAAATTTCTTTATAAAATCCCGTCATTATTTTGAACTTATTTAATATTTTGTATTTTGTTCTGCTTAACTGAACATATACATACAGATAGACATAGACATTTGCATCTATATATTCTTACCTGAAAATGAAAGCAAAAATAAAAAGCAATTTTCTGAATATATATATATATATATATATATATATAATTTCAAAAATTGTATAATCCCTTAAATTTCTTTATAAAATCCCCTCATTATTTTGAACTTATTCAAAATTTTGTATTTTGTTCTGCTTAACTGAAGGATTACAATTTTTATAAATTACTTTGTTTTTTTTTCTTCTTTCTTTCTCTGAAGGATTTTTCTTTTCACTTGTTTACTTTTGTCTTCTCTGAATTCTTTTCTTTCTCAACTTTCCTATTTTTCTTTCTTTTTTCTTTCTCCACTTTCTTATTTTTCTTTTTTCCTATCATTCTTTCAACACTTTCCTTCCTTCCTTCCTTCCTTCCTTCCTTTCTTTCTTTCTTTCTTTCTTTCTTTCTTTCTTATTTGGTTGTGTTTTTAATTTGGTTTATTTTTGCTTTACCTTTCTTATATTTTTTTCCATCCACAGTTTTCCCTTTTCTTTCTTTTCCTTAAACTAACCCACTTGCTCTTACTTTTTATCTGATGTAACCTCTCCTGTAATTTTCTCTTCTTTTTTTTTCAACTTTCTTTTTTCTTTGTTATTTCTTTCTTCCTTCTTTTTCTTTCTCCAATTTTATTATTCCTCCTTCATTTTTCTTTTGAAGTATTGTTTTTATTTTTAATGATCATCTTCCTTTCAAGCATAAACATTTTTCCTTTCTTTTCTATTCCTTATTCCCTTCATTGTCTTTATCTCTATTGCTTTTCTCTTTATTCCAATTCTCTATTACATTTTCTTTCTCTTTTCATCTCTTCCACCATCCAGATTTCGTCTCCTCTTCCTCCTCCCATTTTTTCTTCTCTCCAATTAATTTTTTCTCTACACCTTCTATTTCTTTCTCCTTCCACTTCTTCTCATGCATATTTGTCCTCTTCCATTTCTCATTCTCCTCCTTCCACTCCTCAATCTTGCACTTCTTTTCACCCTTCCAACACTTCTTTATCTCCTCTTTCTTCTGTCTCTCTCTTCATTGTGTTGGCTTTAGTGAATTTTCTCTGTCCTTTTATATAGTTTTTATTTGCCTTTCATTTTTAGCTCATCTCTCTCTCTCTCTCTCTTTCTCTCTCTCTTTCTCTCTCTTTCTCTCTCTCTCTCTCTCTCTCAATCAATCAAATTTTATAATAATTTTGGTTCAGTTCCATATTTTTTATCATATTTTGTTTTTTTTTCTACTTTTCCTTTCCTCATTCTTTTCCTACTTGCATCACATCTCAGAAGATTCCGGCCATTTTCCGAACTTGCTTGATTACATCCTCAATTCAAAATGAGTAAATATTTTTCTCTATTTTTTTTACTTTTGATTTAAAAAAAAAACATTTTTTTAATCTATTAAACAATTCAAAAGAAAAAAAAAATTATTGTTTTTATAAAAAATATATTAATGTTAGACTAAAACTTTACTTGAATAAGTAAAAAGAAAAGGAATTGAATTTAATTTCACTCATTTTGTTCTCCCTTTCATCATTTTCTTTTCCCTCCTTCCCTGAAACTAGATTTTATTTTACCCACTGAGCACAGCAAACTTTTTATGTGTGAATGAACATAAACAATGCAATGTTACTTTTATCAAACATTTTATATATATATATATATATATATATATATATATATATATATATATATATATATATATATGAGTGCATGGCCAAGTGGTTAAAACATT
>OZ010575.1:55853859-55863859 GCA_963932145.1 Acanthosepion lycidas
CAAAGCCTTCCTCAGGTGCTCTTTGTTTGCTATCATTTTTCATTTTTGTTTTACATTGCTGAAAGACGAAGATTTTGTCTTTCATACTGGATTTAAAGAAAGATATGGCAGGGATTGCACAAATGATGCTGACATGATCAAAGGCTCAAAGAAATGATTCTTCTTCTTTATGTATTGGGTCATTCAAGATGTGGGCGATGATGGTTCTCCACAACTTCCTTTCTTTTACAGATGAATGTAATTTTTATCTCCTTATTATCCATCTTTGTCCATGTTCTGCCAGTAGATAGAATACTCAGTCTTTCCATCTGCCTCTCCAGCCTCCAATATGTCCTCACAGTCATCCTTTTGCTAATGACCATACATTCTGTCTTCAGAGAATTTATGGTTAGTCCTTTGTTATAAAAGAAATTAGAAGAAACATTGTCATATGTTAATCTTTCAAAGGAGTAAATCCCACTGGCAGCATTTAAAATCCTTAAACATGAATTGCAAAAAGACAGAATGTATGGTTGTTAGTAAAATGAACAGCTAAACATGCAAATTATAAATTTGAGAACCAAAATCAAACAAGTAAAGCATTTTAAATATCTGGGAAGTGTTTTAATGGTGGATGGAAAACATCACACTGAAATGCCTTCCAAAAGCTAAGCAAAGTATTAAGAAATAGAAAGATTTCATTAGAAACAACAGAAAGGCTACTGAACTGTTATATAATATCAGTCTTCTTGTATGGCAGAAAATGCTAAACAATCTTCTCTCTGATGATGAAGAGACTTTAAGCAACAGAAATATGGTTCTACAGAAGGATGCTGATATTACCATGGACCAAAAATATGAGTAATGACAAATTTTTAGAAAAAATGAAAACAAAAAGGACACTTATAC
Source organism: Acanthosepion lycidas (assembly GCA_963932145.1). Classification (NCBI taxonomy): domain Eukaryota; kingdom Metazoa; phylum Mollusca; class Cephalopoda; order Sepiida; family Sepiidae; genus Acanthosepion; species Acanthosepion lycidas. The sequence continues at coordinate 55,854,748 of OZ010575.1, forward strand.
TTCAACATCAGAGAGAGATAGCTGAAATTTCTAGAGCACAAAAGGAGGAAAGAGGGCTTGGAAAATTTGATACTTACAGGACAGATTGAAGGCAAGAAAGACAGAGAAAAACAATACATAACCTATCTAGTGAGTTTGAGTAAATGGTTGGTGGAACAAGGTTTAGGAAAGATAACAAAAAGATAAAATTTATTAAAAGCTACAAGGGACAGGAAATTATAGAAAGCTATGATTATTAATGTCTTGAAGGGACATGGCATATAGAACAAGAACTACCTGTGGGATAAATGCAACTATCTCATCTACAATGTAGGTCTCTGTAAATGTAACAAAATCTAGTTTCTCTGACTTGCTTCCTTGTATTGGAATGAAATTTCTATTACTGAAGGTTGAACTGGAATTTGATGTATTGGGTGTGTGTCAGGATGATTTGATATACACAAGGGCCAATTTATGTATTTTGATAGCAAAAGAAGGATTCAGGCTGTGGACAGTGTGGCAGCAAAAGATTTAAAAGTTATGTTTTTGTCTTGAAAATGATATCATGGTACTGGAATCAATTTTCTTTGTTTTTAATTAATTCTAGTCATGAACACCAGGTTGGGGAATAAGTGCACTGCCAAGAGATGTTTGCCTCACAAATAGAATAGAACAGAACTTAGAAATGGTAAGAATGTTAAAGAACTCAGTTCTCTGACACCCACAAAAATCTTTCATTTTTATTTTATTTTTTTTTACAAAATAATGAAGCTAGCCTTTTCAGCAATACCTGATAAATGGGGAAAAGGATCATGGCAATTAACACAGAAGAAGGAGAAATCTAAATTAAAACATACACAAAAAAAAGACCAAAAAAATCAAAGCACTAAAAAAACAAAGATAAAAAAAACAACAAAAATGAAAAAAAATAAAACCAAACAAAACAAAAAAAAATAAAAACAAGTTAGTCCTTTCTGTTTTCCTGGCTCCAGCATTCATGTTGACTGGATTTTAGCTGTTTGAGGATGTAAGAGAGTTATTTTATTGAGCAGAATTTGGCTTAATTAGTGCTTGTAATACAAAAAAGGGATTTTGCAGAACATGTAAGGAATTCAAAAAAATATTCAGCTGTGAAATTTCCAGATATTTTTGGTAATTAAATTATTTGCATTCTACACTAATCATTCTAAAGTTAAATTTTAAAGTGAAACCCTGTTACAGTAGGTAATTTTAATAGTTAACTTGGATACACTGGCTAAAGAACAATACAATATTTACAACAAAACATATATATATATATATATATATATATATATATATATATATATACATTTCTTATAAACATTATTTTTAGTAGATACACATGTTTTGGCTGACATTTCTGTTTCTTTATTTTCTTAAACAGTGAAACTGATAACAACCAGCCTGGAACAAGTAGGCCTAAAATCTAGTCTTATATTGGTTGTTATTAATTTCACAGTTATAAAAAACAGTTATCCACTAAAAATAAAATAGAAATAATGTTGGTTTAAAAACATCCATTTAAGAACATATATATATATATATATATATATATAAAACACGTATATACACACTATTTACATTATTTGGACTATTGTCCTCATCTTTGTCACCATATATCTCTTGTATCTCTAAAAAGAATACCCGCTCGGCCCGGTGGCTAGGATCAAGGTGTAGTATCTGCACTTTGTGAGCTGCCGGGTCGGGTGTCTGTCGAACTCTCTGCTTGCAGAGAGGAACCCGGACGTAGCTCCTCCGAAGGGTAGGGTTTCGTTGGGGGAGGTTGACAGAACTGGCCCGCCTCGGAGGGTTGGGATGGTTATTTATTTTTGGCTGGGCCTATGGCCCCGGAGTTACCCACATTAAAAAGGCCTTGTGCCACATTCGATCCCCGTGGGTGGATTGATAAATACCATCTTTGTCACCATATTTATTACAACCTTTCAGCCGTTGTATGCTTCGACCTTCTTCAGGCTGTTGGAATGTCAAACTAAACTCTTTATTTCACTCACTGGAGTAGACTGTTCTAGTTCCACGTGCCATGTCTAATGGATGTCAGTTATCAGTTATCTCCTGTTAATTCCTCTCTCCAAGTTCTCCACCGCCTTAACCAGGTATTGAACTCACACTCTTTGGGTCCTGTCATCTCAGAAATATAGACAGACATGTATAATTTGATTTATCCTCATTAATATATATATATATATGTATATATATATCTTATTGAATAAATTACAAACATTAAGTCAGTTTATTTTTGTCATAATCCTTTCATATTCTTGAATATTTTTCCATATATTACAACTGAACAAGGCAAGAAATGCACTGTAACAGTGAGAATCACTTTTAATTCCGAAGTACTTTCCATCTTTTTCTGATATCATCATCAGGGATGCAACTTGTAAGGCAAAAACACTGTGTAGCTATCCATTACTGAATTTTCTTCTTTTGCATTTAAATGCTATAGCTGACAGTTATGCTTTAGCAATCATTAGAATGTGAAAATTAGTTATGCTTTAGCATTCATTTGAGCATACAACCAAAACATTCAAACATAAAAGAAAAAATTCCATAATGGATAACTGTTCATTTACTTTTTCATAGTGTACAAATATTTTTTATATCTAGGTATTCATAGTAAAAGATAAATTACAGTCTTACACTGAATTGTTACAAATAGTAATTGTTGCTATGAAATATATTTCTACATAACAGAAACAGGTAGCCCATTTCCCTTCAACCATGAAAGTGAAAAAAATAGTGCTAAATCCTTTCTCTGGTTTCAATAAATATATGTACCAAGTTTGAGGGCTCTATATAAATTCATTTTTCTTTAATGAACAGACAAACACTCCCCAATTAAATGTATAGATAATTCATAAGTTTTTTTGAAAAATATTCAGTATTAACAGTAGGTTAATAAAAATCTTTTATTATTTATTGATTTTTAGTGACATTAGTGACCCTCATCCCATTTGTGAGGAAGAGGGTATTGAGGGATTAAATAACTAAAAATGTCATAAAATAGAATTCTACATGCAAGACTGTCATAATTAAGTCTTTAAATGACTGATAAAATATTGACAATATTTATTAGAAATGGAAAGGGAAATTTTATTTCCATCACCTTTGTACATACAAAAATACAATTATATTAACTAAACATTAGACTAAAGTTTTTTTTTTTGTTTTTTTTTTCTCAGCTTTAATGAATAATTTCAACAAATTTTATTATGGTTCAACTTGGCGTCTCCTTGGGCAAACAAAACACAATTACATCAAATATTTCTGCCTCGCTGAATATAACAGATCAGCACTTCATCATAACAATGATTGTCTTCAGTTCATATAAACAGATGGTTTTCTGTAAGTTTTATCTTTTATATGCTTTGTCTCTTCCGGACAGGGGTAATCATGCTTCTCCATACACACACACACACACTTATTTCTTCTTCTTATAAATGTCAGTACACATATTTGAGTAGACATCCCTATTTTTTTAAACAGTAAAATTGATATCTACCAGCCTAGAAGCACCGAAAGTCTAATTAAAGAACATATATCTCTTAGCAGAGATTGAACTTGCATTCTTTTTTTTACTTTATGGAAACCACCATTTAGTCAGGTGTGTTTCTCTGTTTCAGCCACAGAGGCATCTACAGCAAAGCAAGACTCAATTACTCTATATAAGGAATGTGCATCTCTTGTTAACAAAAATGACAAAATTTATTAAGAGCTACAAAGGACATAAAACTGTGGAGAGCCATGATCATTTACATCCTGATGGGATACAGCACATAGAAGAATAAACATCACTTGTTGCAGATTTTAAGTCCATTTGCTCTCACTTGCTTTCATACCCAAAAGGTAAAATGTAATTTGTAGATAATTAAAGGATTTACTAGGAATACCTGAGAAGATTTCATGGTTTTTTAATTTAATTTTCTGATCAGTCATCATTTTCAAATTAACGACTGAATAAGCTCATTGCAAATTTCACAACTATAAAATATCCATAGAAATTTCCATATTGAATTGTTAAATATTTAAACTCAACAAAATTTAACATAATATTACAATCACAATAATAAATATGAAAGCAGATTATTATTTAAAGAAGCTGGTACAAGTGAAAAATTCAAAATTGACAAAGATTTTCCATTTCCATTTCACTGAAGCAGACATTAAACATATGACAGTGTTATTGTCTCTTTCTTTCTTCTCTTACCTTCTCTTAAATCACACACTATCTCTGATACATCTTTTTCTTGTCTTTCCTTGAAATCAAAATAGAACTATTCATTATTTATCTGAGGTAATGGGAGGGTGTAATACATATGCTCACTTACAAGTAGAAATATAATGTTTTAATATAAACATTAGCATAATTAGAAACACACAGATATATATATATATATATATATATATATTAGATAGATAGATAGATAGATAGATATAGTAAGATGAAAGAAACTTGAGAGATAAAAAAAATAATAATGAAGATGATAATAAAAATAATAATATTTATTGTATTAGGTTGGTGCAAAAGTAATATCATTTTTTGACGTCAAAAATACGTCAAAAAACGATATTATTTTTGCACCAACCTAATATATTTTTAGTCCTTTAAACCAAATAGAAGCATGATGAGAAAAAATATTGAAAATCAGAATTTTCAGACACACCTGTCCATTTTCAGTGAGAAATAAAATGAATTTGGACATTTTGGGGGAATTATTTTACTATCATTCATATATATATATATATATATATATATATATATATATATATATATATATATATATATATATATATATATATATCACAAATTTTATGGAAGGAGATTTGCATTTATTTGCATACTGCAGTCAAACAAGAGGTCACAGGGACCCTGTTTTTGCAACCACAAGACCTCAAGAGATAATAATGGCTATGTGAAATTGACTTCAGAGGTCATTCAATGCTACCAGATGTCATGAAAGATCATGGCATGCCATTTCTAACCAAATGAAATAATTTCTAGCAAAATGCACTGAGATAGTGAGTTTGCTCGTGGTAGGACAATAACAGTTCAATTCAACCAGTGAGATTTGAAGAGGTAGAATCAGTTTGTAGTCTTCCTGATCTGTATTGCAGCCAAACAGTTACATTCTTACAGCTAAATTAGGACTTGGGGCATCTTAGGGAGAGAAAGATACTAGGATAGGTGGTGTTCACCGCCAAAGTCATTAAAATTTGCGAATGATAAATTTGAGAATAAAACAGATTTATTCAGCCAAAGAAAATTAGCTAAAGAGAGCTAAAACAAGAAAGATAAAAAATATGATCCTTTCTGTTGTGTCACCCAGAAAAAAGAAAAGAGGTTTCAAAATGTTCAGGATTAAACTTGATTTTTTTCCAAGCTGTTTTAAAACAAGTGAAAACTACAGAAACTACCAACTACCAATGGCTTTCTGAACAAGAATGATGTAATTGAAGTGATAAAAAACAAAACTGTTGTAATTGTCATTGGGTAATAGTTAATGAGGTGTGTCTAGTTAAACATTACTATTGAGTTTTGAATTTGAGCCTCACTGGGTCCACCATGCTTGCGGCCATATGTTAAAATTAATCTAAACTAAGTAATGAGTTTGATCATCACATGTTGCCTTATATTGATGGCCATATGCCAAACTAGACATATTTTTCAAAACAAAATTAATGTCTCTTCAGGATGGAAACAATTGTAACTCTCCACAGATTTTTACTTATTATCAATGAACTGTCATAACTGTCTGAGATATAGAGCAGTTTCCTGTAAAAACAAATTCTTAGAGAAGGTGCAATTTTGTAATCAGGGTCAGCACTACCCTTGAATCCCACTGATCAGAAGCCCTGACCAGTGCTTTTTGACCCTCAATCTCTTAACAACATTTTCTTTTTTTCTGCCTACATTTACATGTATTACAAATTAAGCTAAGTATAATACAACAGACCAATAAAGGATGGGAAATTTTTGCATATTTTGATGTTATTCTGATTTTTTTTTTTTTTCGCACAAGACCCTTGCAGTCTATTTTGGTTGATCTCATAATTGGGACAGAGCTTCCATCTTTGTTAGAGTTGAAAAGTGTTAACATTAGCTTGTGGTTGATGAATTATTTTCCACCCTACAATCTATTTCCCCTTTGACAAAATGTCAAGAGCCTATCTCTACTCTATCACTATTTTCATGACAAAATATTCAGATGAGCTACATTCTTTAGTTAGAACTCACCATGCCACATACAGGCTCAACTCATGCTCATTCCCTTTATATACCATTGGTAAGGAAAAAGTTCCACACTGCTAATTTTCCAGAACATGGGGAACTTTGAACACTTCCTTAAAAGTTTTTTACACATTGAAACACCTGTTCTTGTATGATCAGTGAAGTTAAGCAATGTCATGTCTGGTCAGTACTGAGATGAGTAACTGTTTGCAAATATCAGGTGCTGTAAACTTGAATATGAAGGTGGTATAATGGATAATGGCTCGGAATTGTTCATTGGAGAGCCAAGTTCCAATTGCAGTTGGTTTTTTATATTCACTTACATGTAAACACCCATGGGAAAGGTATGAATCCACATCTTCTTCTCCCAGCTATGGATTAATTAGTAGGACCTGTATCACTAAATCATTATTATCTAAAAAAAAAATATTCTTACAATCTAAAAATATTTTCTGGCTTTAAATAACAATGGGTTGATAAGCCATAGAAAAGGAATCAATCAACCAACCATTAAAAATTTTGATGCAGATGTGTGACGACATGTAAACTGGATAAATGTAATAAAAACAGATCTTGTCCATCAATTTCAATAAAAGATGTTTGAATGGAGTCTTATTGCCTAAGAATACATTATATATGTGTATGCATTAATTTTCTTGTGCATGGGCATGTCTATTTATGCATATTTGAATATGTAAATATGATTTTGTATATATGTGTAGGTCACTGTGTATGTAGCGAAATATGCGTTTATAAGGGCATATAATGCTACTATATATAATGTGTTTGATTCTGCGAGGAAAACACAAAAAGCAATAAACTTTCACGCCTGTATAACAACATTTCGGCCTGGGAGCAGTAATTTGTTGACAGCTTCTTCCTGTTGTTCAAGCCCAGAGAATTATAGATGCAACCTCAGCTGCCTTGTGCTGAAAAGGCCTAAGCGCCAACAGTGTTTTGGCTTGTTCGGCAAGTGACCCCTCTCCCCACTACCTCCAACACACTCACATTCAGTCTTCTCACCCCTCCTTCCTGTTCTTCAGGCTTTCTCACTACCCAGGCCACAGAACAGTATCCAAGTGTTGAGCATCGTTCAACTCAATTGCATCTTAAAATCTATGAGCTATGTTAATGCTGAGAACACTCCTTTTTTTTTTCTTCATTTTAGACATTCATCTTTGAATCTACCCTGCTTCAGCCAACATCCCCCACCCCCAATCCCACCAGCCACCAACTTGGACAAGCCTTCCTACCTATCTTATCTTGTTGAAGCATGAATTTCAGTAGAGGCTCTATGCAACTTGTTTTTGATATGATAAAAGTAGCCGTGTCCAAGTTCTGGCTGGAGTCTATGTCCGCACTCGACCCCTGCAAGTTGGGAGTTTGGTAGCAATAACACTGCACAATTACAATGATGCATGCATTTTGTATTTTTATGTATGCACAATCAATATGACAAAGATAACACAAGAAAGGGTTAAGTGTCAATTTCCACTTACAACCAGTATTAATTTTCTATCGGTATTAAACATAGAGCTTGGGATTTTACAAGTATAGTAACATTCTTAGCCTACATAAGCAGGAAAAACTTCAGACAGAGTTTTGAAATGAGAAAAATAAATGTTGTTTCCTTCATTAATTGATTTGTTTTTTTTATGGCTTATCAACATTGTGCAGGTTATTTTATACCAGAAAATATCTTTAAATTTTAAGACTTATTCTGACAATCATACAAGTCTTACAGTTTAACTCATATCTGGTGGGGGAGAACAGGTAGAATTATGCTTACCCAAGAACATTTGCATGTAATTCAACTGGAATTGAAACTCAGCTGTCCGATTTCTCAATCTATGCTGTCATCCATTATGCCACACACACATCCAAGCTTACACCACCTGGTATTCCCAAGCAGTCACTCATCTAAGTATTATTCGGGCTTAACATTGCTTAACTTCAGGGAACATATGAAAATCAATGTTCCAGCATAATATGGCTGTAAACCCAATATTATGTTGATTATGCCAACATGTAAAGCCTATTACACTGAATGACAAGGATTGTGTGACTGGGATAAAAATGGGATTTTCAGACAAAATCAAATGCTGCTATCAAATCTGAACTCAGAATTGCTCTCACATGTTGTTATTATTATTATTATTATTATTATTAATAATAATAATAATAATAATAATAAACATCCTTTCTTATTGAGATGACAGTTCCTGCAGACTGTAATGTATCTTTGAAGATCTTCAAAAAAGTATCAGAAATTTTGGCACATGAGGACATCAATAAGTTCAGTTGTGTTTGGAGCCCTTTGGTTTGACTGAAAAAGTTTCCAATAGGTATATTGAAGGGATCCCTCGTAGCCTATATCCTCAACAATAACAAAAAATTGTTCTCACAAGTACAGCATACACCTTATGAAGGGCTTTATCCATGTATAATGTGTGTGATCTTAGCTTGTTTATTTTTTTTTTTTATTACAAAAATGTTCAGTGGAAAATGTCATGATGACATTTTTGACATAAGGTCTCTGGTTGGGACCCAGAAGGAAATCAGTATACAACAGAAATTGAACAAAATAATAATAATAACAATAATAATAATAATAACAATAATAATAATAAAAACTACTAGAAAGAGCTAGTGTTTTAATGTGAATGTTTCACAGTTTTCTTATTTGAATTTCCTAATGAATCTTAATTCTTTAATCATTGAATAAGCTCATAGCAAGTTCTATGACAAAAACACATACATAGAAATTCCCGTGTTATAAATATTTGAGCTTAATAACTTTAACAAAATATTGCAATTGAAATCATAAATATGAATGCTGATTGCTATTTTAAGAAGTGGGTA
>OZ010575.1:55868859-55888859 GCA_963932145.1 Acanthosepion lycidas
ATATTTTTGTGTAATTCTGGTAAATATATCTGTTAAAATGAGATGTCAGTATTATTTTCATTTTTGTTTAATTTAGACGACAATTTATCCATCGCACTGTGTGTGTGTGTATGTATGAAAAAAATATATATATATATATATGTGTGTGTGTGTGTGTGTGTGTGTGTGTATGAGCCATTTGTGTCTGTTGGATTTTAAACCAGTTGACTCTGAGTTGATCTCTGATTTTATTTTCTCTACTAGCTTGTATACTGAATTGTGCTATTATTGCTTTTAAAGTGATATTATGTAAGGTCCTGATCTTACATTTATTGTTGAGAATTGGGAGATTAGTGGACTCTCAATGCACTTTCTTCTAGTGTCACTTTGTTTGTGTGTTGCTGTCTCACTCATTAATAATAATAATAATAATTTAACACCTTTACAACTAGTTTGAAAATTATTTTAAAGATCTCCTAACAGTATTAACCTACAGGTTTCCACCAAAACATTACATATTCTTTGCTCCACTGGATAAAAGAGAAATGAAAAAGAAAAGACAAGACATGGTTTTGTTTGCTTCAAAGGTACATATAGATGTGCAGGCAGTGTAATGGTTAGTGAATCTGAATGAAAAATTGGTGAGTTAAGTTCAAATTCCAATTGAGTTTAAGTTCCCTTTTTTGTAACTATCCTTGGGAAAGACCTCCCCGGATATGGGTTAAATACTATGTTAGACTGGGCTCTTCAACCTTGTTTGGTAACCATTCTAGAAAAAAAAAACTGAGTCAATTACCATGCGAACATGTGATGGTCTAAGGGAAATAAATATCGCTTCCTAAGAATAAAAAGTTCAGGTGTGAGGTGAATAAAAAGGTTATGTGTGGGGTCAATCATCCGACCCCATTGAACAATTTCATTACAGAAACCTTACCAAGTGGCCTTATGGGCACAAACCAGCAGGAACAAAACACTAAAGTCATGTGTAATCATTCTCCATCCAAGAGAGAAATGTATCAAATTCAGCTCAACAAAAGGTAAGGCTCTTTAACAAAGGATAGTCTAAATCATGCTGCTGTATTACTAAGATTAGTTATAAAACCATCCAGGAGAACTCTACCACTTCAGTAAGTATCTGACACCACCTGCTATCATCTACCATTACAAGAGCCTGATCAGGCTGAAAATGGAGTACCTACTGCCATGTATGGGCAGGAGCTGCCCAGTCTTCATTTTCTAGTCTCTATAGAGTCCAAAAGATCTCTATCCTTGTGGGTGATGAATTATTTTCCACCGTACAATCCCTTTTCCATATATGAAATGTTGCAAGCTGCCCACTACTCTATCACTATTTCCAAGGAAAGTGATCAAACAAACTACATTCATTATTTTCAACCTTCACAGTTAAGACCCGACACGCTACATATATTGTAGCAAACCCTTGTTCTATTCCAGGAAGATACTTTCTTGATCACTACAATTTTAACCTGTTCAAGTGTGCCTCCTACTCTGTAATCCTCTAATTTAAGTGGCTTTTGGGCCTTGTACTAGGTTAATATTACTGTAAAAAAATGTTCGCTGCCATGATTTCTGCACTGATAGTCGTGCAGCCTGAGTTGAACAAATGACATGTTTATTAAATTTTATTTTTTTTATATTTAATTAATTTTCTATTTTTAATGAAGTCTCTTTAATCTTCTCTTGTTTCTTTTTTTGTGATTGTTTTCATTACCTTTGTTTATTTTCTGTACTGTTTTATTTCCTGTGCATGACATAAAAGAATTCACCACAAATTATTTCCGACTCTTTCCTTTTTGGACATTGGGTATTGGATGTCATTTCGGTTTCATTCACATTAAAGGATTTGGAGTAACAACAAATATATATATATATATATATATATATATATATATATATATAATATAGAATATGATTAACTACACCTAATCCTATATTTGATAAAGAAATAAATCATCTCTGTTTATTATTCCAAACTTGATTCTTTATGGCTTTATTCTTTGATCAAACGACGAGGAAGATGATGATGATGATGACGGCAAATTATAACCAAAAACATAAAGAATACAAGAACTAACAACTGAACGAGCGGATGCATCATAAAACTGTACTTGGTTCTTTTTTCACCTGCATCGTCAGCGTCGAGTGCGTGCTTGCCGAAATAGCAAAGCTGACGAAACTTGATTTCACTCCTTCTTTCTTACCAAGACGCAAATAAACAATATAAAAAATGATAATAAAATAGATCAAAGGAACTTTTTCCCTGCAATAAAAAAAAAAGACACTAAGGGGAAATTTTGTAATTAATTAAGAATAAAAATTGTTGAGGCATTTGTGTCATCATAGCAACTGAACGACTAGAAACATTCCTTTTGCAATTTTTTTTAATCTTTTCCTTGCTCTCTCGTGTCTTTAGTTTAACCTCTATCCATTTTGATTTTTAACCCCTACACCTTTTCACTGACCCCCCAAACTAAACTGTTTCACAAACGCTTTTTCTCTTTTCCTTCCTTTCTTTTTCTCTTTGCCTTCTTTTTGCGTTCTTTCTTCTTTTCTTTCTTTCTTTTCCTGCCTTCCTTTTCTTTCTCTTCATTCTTACTTTTTCTTTCTTCCTTCTCTCTTTTTTCTTTTCTTTATCTTTCTTTCTTCATTCTCTCTTTTTCTTTCCTTTATTTTTCTTTCTTCCTTTTTCTTTCTTTTATCTTTCTTTCTTCCTTCTTCTTTCTTTCTTCGTACTTCTTTCCTAACTTTCTCTTTCATTCTTCCTTCCTTTCTTTTTTATCTTTCTTTCCTTTCTTCTTACTTCTTTCCTTTCTTCCTTTTTCCTTCATTCCTTTCTTTCTTCCTTTCTTTTTCCTTCTTTTCTTTCTTTTTTTCCATCTTTCCTCTATCTTTTCCTTCTTTCCTTTTTCTTTCTTTTTTCCATTCTTCTTTCTTTTTTCTTTCTTTTTTCCATCCTTCTTTCCTTTTTCTTTCTTTTTTCCTTACTTTCTTCCTTCCTTTCTTTTTCCTTCCTTCCTTTCTTTTTTCCATCCTTCCTACTTTCTTTCTCACTTCCTTTCTGTCTTAACCAAGTATTTCCTCACTTCCCTTTTCTAATACACCCCCATCTTAGAGCCAAAACACAATGGAAAAATAATAATTCATTCCTTTGATGTTCGATGACTTCGCTCCTGGAGATTTTGATATACTAATTACACACTTTCGTTTTTGGCAATTTTTATTAATTCGTTCCCCTTTTTATGTCATCAGTTAACTCTATATCCTTTTTGGAAATATTCATGAAGCCAACACGATGGATACTGCAGTATTTTTGTCAAAAAGAGAAATATAGTAGTTAAATAAATGCTAACACACGTCTTCTTTTCTGTTAATTTCACATCTGCACTTGGAGAGAAATGGTAAGTGGGGGAGGGGGGAAAAATACAAAAACAATGAAAATAACTTGCAACTTCTATATGCTGTGTCCATACAGACGTTGCCCATCATGGTCCTCCACAGTTTCCTGTCCTTTGTAGCTCTTAGTAAATTTTGTCTTTTTCCTATTTCTTCTAAACCCTGTTCTGCTGTCCATTTACATAAACTCACTGAGTATATTATGCATGGCTTTCCTCTGTCTCTCTTGCCTTAAATATGTTCTGTGAGTGTCAAATTTTGGAAGCCTTCTCTCTTCATGATGTACCCTAGAAATCTCCCTATTTCTTTCTGAAGTGTTGTATTTGTTTCCATTGTTAGAACTTTTGTCATTACTCATATATTCAGTTCATGGTATTCTCACCCTCTTCTTGTAGAACCACATTTCTCTTGCTGCAAGTGTCTTATACATCTGTGATGAGATTGTCCAGCATTCACTACCATAAAGAACTTATGCTACATAATAGTTAAGTACTCTTATTTTTTTTTGTTTTTAGTTAAATTTTCCTGTTTCTTAATACTTCGCTTAGCTTTCACTATCCTAATGTGTCTTCTGATTTTGAAGTCACACTTTCAGTTCTCTGTTAAAACATTTCCCAATGGTTGTACTTGCATAATTTTGGTATCTGTAATTTGCAATTTTCATGTTGAGCTGTTTCTTTTACTGACAACCATACTATAGTGAAATAATTATATAAAGTCAAGATAAAATGATTCTTTTGTTAAGATGTAACCTGAAAATGGTGTGTTTTTATCCTTCCACTAACAACTGATTCATTTTTTTATTTTTCTTCTCTTTTTGTTTTTTAATTGCATCAATTAACAAAACCAAAAAGATGAAAGTGCCTTCCCTCTTTTTAGAAATTCCTGTTAATTACATTCATGTACTAGCAAATAACCTTTGGAAAGGTATAAATCCATCTCCTAGGTCTAACTATGGACTAAATCAATGGTTCCCAAACTTTTTTCCTCTGGGCTGTATTTTCAGAATGAAAATTTGCTTGCGTCTCACCAGAGGGATATCCTGGTGAAAATGTGCAAGCATTCCCATGGCAAAGAAGATCCCAAGAGAGGGTTAAAGGGAGAAAACCTTGGATTCAAAGTCAGAGCATTATTATTGATAACTCTCTGCTCCAATTTGCAGACCCTAGTTACGATATTCTTAATAGTTAATATAATGCAAAAATATCACAATAAAATCAATCAATAATTATTTAGAACTATTTATACTGGGCGTTAGGCATGCAATTACAAGTAATCCATAATAATATTTTAATTTAAATTTAAATTTTGAAATCATATCTATTTTTGGCATATAAATATTTTGAAACTGTTTTTGTCAATCATTCTGCCACACCTGATATCTTCTTACACCAGACCTATGAGGTCTGCCACACAGTTTGGGAACCACTGGGCTAAATAGTGGGAATATCTGGAAAAAGTCATTGTTATTTTCAAAAAAATGTTCATGCAATATTCACTTGCATTAAAAGAATCCTTCATACAATCCAAAACATATTTCAGCTTTAAAGGGTTGATAAGTCATAAAAATAACAAGCAATCAATTTCTCTTCTTAGTCAACTTTCAAAGAAAAATTAAAATTTAATAACCTTTTCTTAATACACTTTCATGATTGAATATTTGCAGGCATAGAAAGAAATTATTAAATTTTTATAGCAAAAAGAAACTATTTGAGATTTTTTAACATTTGCAATGAAAACAAAACTCTGTTTATTTTAGAAGAGAAATATTTCTTTTGGCTAATTGGAGCTGCCCAGTCTTCACTTTCCAATCTTGGTAGAGTTCAAAAGCATCCATGTGACCTTGTGAACAATGAATTATTTTCAATCTTTTGATGGCTTTATCCATAGATGAAACATCACAAGCCTCTCGCTACTCTATAACTATTTCCAAATGTTCTGATGAGCTGCATTCTGTAGTTGCACCACTTCTAACCTTCACAGATAAGACCCACCATGCTACATGTCCTGGGTTAAATCATCCTCATTTTCTTCAAATTCCATTAGTAAGAAGAAAGTTCTACTTGAAGAGCTTCTTCCAAATAAACACTAGATTGTGGAACTACCATATTTGATGACATATAAGATGCACGTTTCTTTTACTAAAAATATCTTTTAAAATTCCCCTGCATCTTATATGCCATATGTAGGTTTACTAATTTTACTAATTAGTATTTTTTTCTTGAATTGCTATGCTGAAATTGAGGTGCATCTAATACATCTGTGTGTCTTATATGCCATCAAATATGGTAATTTCCAAGAATATTCTTTCCCAACCACTACACTCTTAACAGTTAATGCTAGATTTGAAGAAGAAAAGAAAACTGCACTTTTTTCTGCTTACTCTTACTGCTCATACAACAACCTTCTTCAGTAACCCTTTACCTTGAATGACTCTTGGGCCTTGTGTAGAGTGAACATTAGATTTTAGATTTTCAAATGAGTATTCTTCCACCTCAAAAAAGAATGATTCCAATCTCCTGCCTTCATACAAGGATACAAGTTGATCCAGAAGTTGTTCAGCTTCCTTGGCACACCTCATACATCATACTGAACTCTCTCCATTTTCATACAAAGGGAAGTGCTATCTCAAGGGTGAGTCTATTGGAGATGAACTTCTTTTCTTCTTCTTCTTCTTGTAGTAGTAGTAGTCGTAGTAGTATTTCCTTTGGTTTCTAGTGTATACTCATTTCTTTCCGGATCCCGACCAGAGACCTGAGGTCAGAAATGGCATCATGATATTTTTCACAGAGTAGTTTAAAAAAAAAAAATTGCACATATTTTATTTAGATAAAGCCCTTCATAAGGTGTCGGCTGTATTTGTGAGTCCAATTTTTAACATTTCTTTAAGATATGTGCTTACCAGGGATTCCTTCAATGTCTATTGGAATCTTTTCCAATCAATCCGAGGGCTCCAACTACAACTGGAATTGTTAGTGCCCTCATGTGCCACATTTCTGAGATTTCGATTTTAAGGTCCTTGTATTTTGATAGTTTTTTGAAGATCTTCAAAGATACATTAGAGACTAAATAAGAAGACACATTTTGTCTTTCTGGTCTCTAATCCCAATGTTAGGGCAATTAACTTTGATTGTTCTCTTTGTCTATTGTAAAGTCCCATAAAAGTTTTACATGTCCTATCTCTGTAACCAGGTTATTATTATTATTATTATTATTATTATTATTATTATCATTTTTTTTTTTTTGATTTCTGGCATTTACACATTTCTTTCCGGGACCTAAGGTTAGAAATGGCATCATGACACTTTCCACTGACAAAAAAAAAAAAAAATAATATTACACAGATAAAGCCCTTCGTAAAGTGTGGGCTGTACTTGTCAGAACAATTTTTTTATCTCCTTGAGGCATGGACTTCCAGGAATCCTTTCAGTTAGCCTACTGCAATCTTTTCCAACCAGTCCTAGGGCTCCAACTACAACAGGGATTGTTGATGTTCCCATATGCCACATTTTCGAGATTTCTATTATTATTATTATTACTATTATTATTATTCTGGTCACAAATAACCAAAATTCTAGTAGGGTCAGTGAATCTGTCCTTTCTCTGTGTGGGTCATAGCATAAGTGATTATGGTTCTGCAGAGAATCCTCTTTTTCTTGATTTCATTAATACTTGTTACATTAGTATTCCATTTTGTCTTTATGATACTTATTCCGTCAACCATTTACTCAGACTTATCAAATAGGTTACTCACTGATAATGCAGGCTTCTCTTGTTTATAATGTGCCATGTGAGTTTTAAATTTGCCAAGTCTTCTTTTTTCATGATATTACCACAACATCCTTTCTGTCTCTTTCTTGTTGTTAGCAGCAGTTTCTTTCTAATTCCTATTCTCAATAAATATCTGTATCTGGAATAGGCAGGCTCACCTGGTTATTTTTTTTTATCAACTCACCTACTGTTATTTCAGACCTCCCGTTTATTTTATTTTTATTTTCCACTTTTTTCCTACTCGTCTGTTTATTCCAAGATTTCTCAGATGATTGATTAAAATTGGCATCTAAGTTTTAAAGATAACAATCCTTCCTGAGAGCCTATACACTTGTGCTACAAGATGATAAAGAGCTTAACCAAATAACAAAAATAACATCACTTGAAAAGTTCCAACTGCAACAGCCACAAACCACAAATGTAACTAGAAGGGAAACTAATGTTATAGGCAATACAAAAGACAAGAATATATACTATTTACATAGTTCTGACCTCATCTTTATTGTCATATTCACAACATTTCAGCTGTTGTATGCTCCCAACTTCTTCCAATGATATACGCTGAAATTTCAAACCAAACCCTTTATTTCTTCCACCAGAGTAGATTGTTCTAATTCCACATGCCATGCCCAAGTTTCTGTTCACCTCTACTGTGGCCAGGTATTGAACTCACAACTCTTCAGATCAAGTCACCGGATTACTTCAACTATTGCTTTTATCCACTGGTCCATGTGTCCTTGTGGTACTAGAACAATCTACCTTAGTGGATGAAATAAAGGATTCTGTTTGAAATTCCAATGTATATCACCTGAAGATGGCTGGAGTGTATAATGGACAAAACGTGAATATGACAATGAAATGATGATAATAAATAGTCCAAACAATGTAAATAGTGTAATTAGTTACTGTCATGGGTCCTTACCTATAACTACAGAATGAACTCAGAAGGTTTATAAACTTCTACTTTTTAGTTGTTGTTACTGTATTACACTTACATATAAAAAACTTAAATTGCTACCCTTTACATTAGCAATAGTACAATCTAACCATTTAGCTATCCCCTGCTCTTAGCTAGGGTTGTTAAGAGGTACATACATCATACAAAGGGTTACAAATCCAAATCCTAAGCATAATAACACTATACGCCTCTCAAGAGAGAAGGCCAAATCAAGTTGAGCCGATAGTAGTTCACTCCAAACCAGACTGACAGTCATACTAACACCTTCCACATCTTGTATTATTATTTCATGTAATATACCTTTGTTATTTCTACTCTTGTGTTCATGTTCTTCCTTGGTCCTAACCTGGACCATAACAGTTACAATAGCTCATCTCAGAAATAGATAGATAAAAAACAAGAAGTTTAGAGGGAGAATTCAATCAATACTAGAAAGATTGATAACAGCTAATGAACTTGAGATATTTGATTTCCTGAAAAAGAAAGAGAAAGAATTTATGAATTTCAACTGACAATAACACTAAATGTTATGTTTAATGGATGCAAAATATTTCCTGTATGGAAATAGTTAATCTTATCATTACCATTACTTATGGTGGTAATAAAACCATCCATCACAATAAAATAAACGTTTTTCAGCACTAAAGCAGAACGAGTTAAATAAAGGTTTATAAATTTCTACTTAGAGTTGTTGTTACTGTATTACACTTACATATAAAAACTTAAATTGCTACCCTTTACATTAGCAATAGTACAATCTAACCATTTAGCTATCCCCTGCTCTTAGCTAGGGTTGTTAAAAATTAGTAAGAGGTACATACATCATACAAAGGGTTAGAAATCCAAATCCTAAGCATAATAAATGGATTCAAAATTGTTCATTTTGAAATTTGCAAGTGTGAGAAAATAGTTTCAAACTAAAATAAATAAAAAGATAGTCAATATAAAAATAAAAATGGACCCAAGGGTAAAGGGAGAGATCTCTGAATCTGTTGTTGGAAAGAGATAGCAATTAGATGTGTAGCCATTGGCAAGGCACCACTGGATCACAACCAGATCATTAAATATGTGCTAGAGGAAGTCCATGAGATCTTGTGTTTATTATAGCTGTTCAACAGAGAAGTCAATGAAGACACTGTGGTTGCTCAAAGGTTTTATGTAATCAGGTGTGCTCATTCTCAAAAACTGTAGTCTGATCCACAAAATGCCACATGATAGCTTCATTAAGATATTTAAGCAAAATTTTGCAATAAAATCAAATTTAAAAAAAAAAAATGCCTAAACGAAAACTTAATCTATGTTTTTGGTTTTTTCTCCAAAAGTTTTATATTATTTTTGTCTGCTTTTTTTTTATTTATCTATTATTTTTGCTTTCTTTCATATTTTATTTTATTAATTTATGCTTTTAGCATATTTTACATTAGAAATTACATTTTTCAGTGAAGAGTAATCATTACCGCTTTGTTTTGTAAACTTCATGAATTTAAACTTAGTACAAAATTAGCTAAGTATTAAAAAACAGAAAAATATTGTTAGAAACAAAGAAAACACTACTGAAGTGTCATGTAATATCAGTCCCCCCCCCCACCCATATGGCATTGAATGCTGGACAATCTCCTCACAGATGAAAAGATGGAGCAATAGAAATTTAGTTCTACAGAAGTATGCTGAAAATACCATAGATCGAATATGTGAGCAATAACAAAGTTCTAAAAACAATGGAAACAAAAAGGACTCTTATACTTAACATCAGGAAGAGGTAGCTGAAACATAATGCACATAATGAGGAAATAGGGCTTGGAAAATTTGATACTCACAGGAGAGATTGAAAGCAAGGAAAATAATGTATAACCTACTTAACGAGCTTGAGTAAATGGATGGCAGAGCAAGGTATAGGAGAATTAAAAAAGAAGACAAAATTTATTAAGAGCTAAAAAGGAAAATTGTGGAGAGCCATGATAGCCTAGATCCTGAAGGGACACAGCACATAGAAGAAAAAGTAAACGAGATTAGTGGCAATGTCTCATCTTTTTACTACTGAAATTGCTCAACGTAACCATAAGTTCTATCCTAATAGCTTATTCTTTCATACTTCTCAAAGCTTCTTGCCTTCCTGTCAAGTACAGTCTTCAAAAATCTGAATGCAACATTAATCAACATCTTTTGTCTCTTTGAGTCTTGTTCTTTGCATTGTCCTTTCCCTTCAGTAATGTTTTCTCAAATTCCTTCACTCTATTCTTTTTCATTCTCAGTAAACTCTTACATCTTAGTGGCTTTATCTCTTTTCTTGGGGTGAAATGATGAAAAAAAAACATTTTGTCTGTTGTGCTCTCTAGCCTTCTTCAGTTATTCAAACCTTGATTCTTCTAATATTTTATTTGTTGTACCGTTCAGTCTTCTTAAGATACAAATTACACTCTTAGGTAGCAAATAGGTTGTGGGTAAAAGTTTATTCTTTTCTCAACCTCATTGAGTTTATTAAACCCCCCCCTCTACCAATTTATTAATCTCACACTTTCTGACCCTTTAAATGATTTTCCAACCTTTTTTTTTTTTTTATTAAGATACCCCTTTTACTACATATTAAAAGCAATTTCGTATTAGGCACCTAAGCATAGTTGATAGACTTCTGAGAATTTTTACCTTTTTTTTTTTTTTTTAAAAAAAAACAAAGATGTTCACCCTATATGTGGCCCAGGAGACACTCGAGGTAGATGGTTACAGAGTAAGAGGCACAGTTTATGCGTATATGTGGGAAAGATAATGATTAACCCTAAAAATGAAGAGGTTGCGATTGGAGTGATTGGTGAAGCATCCTCTTGGAAGTCAGTTCCACAAAGCAGCGGTTCATGGAAAGAAGCTGCTTGAGTGTGAGTTACATCTCACCAATAGAATACAATGGAGAATAACACTGAATAAAGGGTTTAATTTCAAAACTTTTATCACTTTCTGACACCTAGTATTAATAGATATAATAGTCTTAACTTTATTGCATTTATTGGTAACTACCATTAGCAACAACTAAAATCACATATAACATAATAATGACACAATGAAGATGTTGATGTCCCACACTACTTCAAACAAAAGGTTAGGAAGAAAACTCATCAATACTGGAAAGAGAGGTAATACTGGACTTGAGAAACCTATTTTCCTGAAAAACCGTTTTGAGAGAAAGGTTTTGTAAATATAAGAATGCTAACTATTTTGTTAATTAATGCAGAATATTTCCTTATATAGCAATTAACTATTTTCTTATGAGGAAAAATTCAGTATTTATTCGCCAAGATGCCAGTACTGCTGTCAGTTGAAATTTCTAAATTCTATTTCTAAAAACAATGTTTCAGCAAAATAAGTTTCCCATATCGAGCAGCTCTTATCACACTTTACAGTATTGATCAGGGTTTCCTTCCTTAAGTTTTATTTGAGGTAGTGTTGAATGTCACCATCTTGATTATGGCATTATTTTCTCATTGTGTTAAATGTGATATCCATTTTAGTTGTTGCTGCTGTTGAAAGTCCTCAAGTGACATGGTTTCCATTACCTGGTACAGTTCTTTGCAATTCTGTAGTGCCAGTACACAATGTTCAAAGAAGGATGATCTTTGTGAAGATCCACAGACTTTACTCATTCAAAATCATTTTTAGCCATCTAAATCTGATCTGAGTTTAGATATTTCTGAACGGGTTTCACATTATGCATTATATCCATCAGAAAGTCTTGATCTGACAAAGATATTTAAGGACATGATATGGGTTTACAAGTTAATGCTTTGGTTTTGTAGCAATTGTTGGTGTTGTGTGAAATTACCTTTAACATGGCTTATTCTATATTCATTTTTTGTATTTCTTGTACTAAATTTGTTATAATAAATCCAGACACCACTATATTTGAAGTGTATACTGATCTATGGAAACAGCTAATGTTACCATTATTATTAAGTTATGTGAATTATTGAATACAAATTATTATTATTATTATTATTATTATTAATAATAATAATAATTTTGTGTTTATTTTAACCTTATTTTTTCCTTTTTTATGCAATGCTCAGGGTGTCATAATTCTCTACAATCATAAAGTAAGCAGATATGTTATTGGTATATTTCTTTATTGCTAACTCATTCTGCTTCTTGAATGGAAAACATAAAGCCCCCCCCAATAAGGATTAGACTTTGTACACTCACAATGGTCTGAGATAAACTCACTAACCATTGCTCTATAGCAAAGCATTCAAAAGAAGTTATAAAGTCTGAGCGATGCCAAGATGAGCTAAACAATTTCAAAAATATTTATTTGCCTGAACAGCTGAATGAACATTATCAAAGCGTATACAAATGAAAAGGTGGTGGTGGTGGTAATGGCAGTGGGAAAAGATAATCTCATCTGTGTTCGAACTGCAGAGAAAGGGAAAGAGATCGTTTTGGGGAGGAAAAAAAAAAAGAAGAAGAGCTCCCTCCCCCCATCGTTTCCACCATCTTCCACAATTTCTTCCTTGCTGCCCACTTGTCCATATTGATTCCAAAACTCTGGCATGATGAAAGAGCAGGCCGAATCTAACAGACAGATGACACATGGTTTTCGAAAAGATACTGTCGCTACAAACATACCGTTTATTATCAACATGGAGATGAAGCAGTATTTCCAGTCGCCACCATCCTGGGTTTTTCCCCTGTCTTGTACAGCTCACTCATTCGGCTGGTTTGTTTTTCTCAAAATTGGCATTGGCATTAAAAGCAAAACAAGACTTGTGCCTCAAACTAGACAGCCATACACAAGAGAAATGCACAACATTGGGACAGTACAAGGCAGGTATGAGGAAATGGTGGTTGTCTGGGGGGTCGACTAAAGAGAAAGAAAAAGCTTAGTGGCTCTGGGTGTGATCAATTCTTTTTAGTCCCACTTATGAAAAACTTGTTCTGTTTGCTTCTTTCCAAATGAGTGAGCAAGTGACAGACTGAAGGTGATGGTTTTGGTGCCAACTGCACGTCTGGGAAAGGGAGAAGGGGAGAGAAAGGAACAGAGAGAGTGAGAAAAGAAGGAGGAAAGAGAAAGAAAGTAAAGAAATAGAGGGAGTGAAATGTGGAAGAAAGATGAGGAAGAGAGAGAGAAAGAAAAGAGGTAGTGGGAGATAAGAGGAGGAAGAGAGAGAAAGAAAGGAAAGAGATAGTGGGAGATGAAATATTGAAGAATGAGAAATTAGAGAGAAAGAGAGAAAGGAAACAGATAGGCATTAGGAAAAGACAGAGGAGGACAGGAGAAGAGGTAAGAATGCTTGTTTTTGTAGAAGAAAAATAACCAAGTAACAAACCAAAGGTAATTGTTTTGGTGCAAACTATAAGAAAGAGAGATTGATAGCAAAGGACAGAGAGAGAAAGGAGAAAAGAAAAAAAGAAGGAATGAATAAAAAGGAGGAATTAATGAAAAAGAAAGAGAAGGAAGTAATAAATGAAAGGGAAAAAGAAAGAAGGAATAGGTAAAAGGGAAAATGAAAGAAAGAAATAGAAAAAAGAAAGAGAAAGGAGGTATAGGTAAAAGGGGTAAAGAAAAGAGAGAAAGAGAAATAGAAGGAATGAGAGAAAGGGAAAGAGAAAAATGAATGAATCAAAATGAAAGAAGGAATGAGAAAAAAGGAAAGAGTGAAGGAATGAGAGAAAGAGAAAGAAGGAATGAAAGAAAGGGAAAGAGAAGCAAGGAATGAGAGAAAAGGAAAGAGAATGAGAGAAAGAGAAAGAAGGAAAGAGAAAGAGAAGGAAGGAATGAGAGAAATGAAAGAAGGAATGAGAGAAAAGGAAAAAGAATGAGAGAAAAGTAAAGAGAAAGAAGGAATGAGAGAAATGAAAGATGGAATGAGAGAAAGAGAAGGAAGGAATGAGAGAAATGAAAGAAGGAATGAGAGAAAAGGAAAGAGAATGAGAGAAAGAAAAAAAACGTGAGAAAGGGAAAGAGAAGGAAGGAATGAAGGAAAGAGAAAGAAGGTATGAGAGAAAGGAAAAGTGTAATAAAGAATGAGGCAAAGTGAAAGAAAGAATGAGAGAAAGGAAAAGCAAAAGAAAGACTGAGAGAAAATCAAAGGGTACAAATGAAATGATAAAAAGGGAAAGATGAAGAAAGAATGACAGAAAAGGCAAGAGAGAGACAGAGATGAAAGGTGGAAGATAAGATGAAAGAAAAGGTGACAGGAAGAAAAGGAAAGACAGAGGGAAATATTTGTTTTGAAGAAGAAAAGTAGCCAAGTCATCTTTAAGGAAACAACAGACAATATATGAGCAAATAAAACATCCAATGCTTCTCAAGAATTTTACTGATTAATAAATAAAAGAAAATAAATAAATGTTTCTTTTCTCTGGACACATTATTATACAATAATAATATAAGACAAAATTATATAATCATATTTGATACTTGATAATATCCATAAAGTTTAATGGCTATATTTGAATATTTATAAGCTGAGTTATTTTAGAATAAAAACTAAATAGATTTATATTTATTTACGTATAAGTATAATTTAATATATAATATTTTTTAACTTTTTTAAAAATTTCATTCTTATTTTGAACATCAAAATCAAGCAGGTGCAGAAATTTAGTAGTGTTTATACAACTGACAGAAAGTGTTTCATAGCAACCCCAAAATACATAGGAATAGCAAAAGATGCCTTGCAAAAACTAAGCAAAATATTAATAAATTAGAAAATGTTCGCAGAAACAAAAAAAAAAAAACAAGTGCTGAACTGCATGAAAATTAATATATTTAATTTCTTGTATCACATTAGATGGTTTGACAATTTCCTCACAGATGAAGAACAGAATTGTAGCAACAGAAATGTGGTGAATGTGTGATTTGTTTTTATGGCTTATCAACATTTTGCAGGTTATTTAAAGCCAGAAAATATTTTTAGATTGTTAGAAGTTTAGGGAGATAATAATGATTTACTGATTCAAGTCCTACTAATTAGCCCATAGCTGGGGGAGAAGAGATAGATTCATATCTTTTCTAAGAGTATTTGTGCATAAGAGAATATAACCTGACTGTAACTGGAACTCAGCTCTCTGATTTTCAATTCCAAGCTGTTATCCATTGCAACACCCACAAATTCAAGCTTACAGCACCTGGTATTCTGAAGTATATATATATATATATATATATTTATGAGATGATGTATTATATAAACTATTTACATTATTTGGACTATTGTCCTCATCTTTGTCGCCATATTTATTACATTGTTTCAGCTGTTGTACACTCCAGCCTTCTTCAGGTGGTTGGGGACACATAGCACCCGTGGATAAAGGCTTCAGTTAGATCCAGTGACAGGACTCAAAGAGTATGAGTTCAATACCTGGTTAAGGTGGTGGAGAACTTGGAGAGGGAATTAAGCAGGAGATAACTTATAACTGACATCCATTAGACATGGCACGTGGAACTAGAACAGTCTACATCAGTGAGCAAAATAAAGGGTTTGGTTCAACATTTTAACCACCTAAAAGAGGTCAGAGCATACAACAGCCAAAACGTAATAAATATGGCGACAAAGATGAGGACAATAGTCCAAATAATGTAAATAGTATAAAGTAATTATTATTGTATTAATATCAGTATTAAAATATAAATAATATGTACATTTTATATAATAAGCTATTAATAAGTGTACACAGTTTTTATATTTTTTTAATTGGGTTTTAAAAAATTAAAAATATAAATTCACAAAGTCTTAATGTGTCAAGTTAATATCATTACTAGTATTAACATTGAGCTGGGCATGTTGCACATTTAACAGATGCCAAGATTCCAATGTGGATTTTTTTCTTGGAAATTTTTGATGGAGCCTGCTGCAGACACAGGCCTCTTGTATGCTATAAGGACACTCTGAAAGAAAGGCTAAATGCCTGCAGGTTGTTCCTCAACACATGGGAATCATCAGCATCCAATAGGAAATAGTGGTATAGTTCAATCCATGATGGTGTGAACCAATTTGAAAATGAAAGGGTTCAAAAGCTGGAAGAGAAGAGAGCAGTATGGAAACCCAGAGCTTCCTCAACCTCTCAAGTAACATACCCCATCTGTAGCAAAATCTGTCCTTCCAATTTTGACCTTAGAGCTCACAGTGGGACATACCTGTCTAAATGAGTCAGTACCTCAGCTATGTCAAATCAATTTGTGCTAGGGTGGGTCATCATTAATTCTCAAGGGAATCCTTATTTCTTCTTATTAGAATTTTTTAAAATGCCATGCCTCTTCAGAATGTAACTGATCATGACTTTCCACAAATTCCTTTTCTTGTTATTATCCTTGAATTCCTCTGCCTTCTTGTGAAATATAGTGGTTTCCTCTTACCCAATACATACTTCAGAATTTAGAACTCTTAGTCTATCCTGCTTATTTAACTTTTATAGCTTGAGAAGTAATAGTGTAGTACACTTAAATTTAAAAAGCAGTGGAATTATGTACATATGGACTGACACTCCTGCAAAGGATCAAAATGTTCTCCCCAAGCCATCAGTCTAATATATATATATATATTATTAATAGTAATCTTATAAGCATAAGAAACTATACTTGTTCAGAAAACCTTTGGTGTCTTGATTTGCAATACCGAAGGGGAAAAAAAGATATAAAAAGAAAGAACCAAGAACATGTATGTTAGCCAAAAATATTCATCTAGCATGCAAGTCCAAAGCCCAAAGAAAAAACCCCGATATGAGTAAGCAAAACAACTAAATAAAGTGCTCAATACAGTAAGTAGAGCAGATCTAGTCAAACCTAGAGAACCAGACAACCTACCACGGTTTCACCTTAGAGGATCGTCAGACAACCAACCATGGTTTCACCTTAGCGGTGAAACCATGGTTGGTTTGACTATATATATGTGTGTGTGTGTAGGGATACATATGCATTTTGTATGTGTTTCATGTCAGATTTTATTTTACACTTCCATGTTTTCCCTATAAATTTTATATTAACACACCGACTGCCAACCTCAGTGTGAGGCCAATCTTGAGACATCAGTTGAAGTTTTTATTGCCTACGTTGGCTATTATAAATGTTACTATTCGAAAACAGATTTGATAATTAACCACTGGTAGTCAAAGTGTTAACTGACTGATGCTGACAAAATTTTCAGAATATACTTATATGATAAACATACCACTTGAATTTTACCTTATAACATCTGTTTTTATTAGAAATATTTACAATAACTTATTTGGTTAGGTGAGATTTTATTATGCAAATTGAACATAGCTATCAATTTTAGTTTTTTGCAATTTAGAGAGAGAAAGACCACCTCAGATTATAAGAATGACCAAACCTTATAAGAGAAATGATATTAAGTTATTGAGTGATCAGAACACAACATGCTAGATAACTGAATAAATTAATTACTATAAAATGAATGAAGAAAAGCTATTATATCTTTAAATAGCATTTTCAAATACTAGAATTATTTTGCAACACACTGACATGTGTTAAAATCCTCAAAATATTTAGTATTGTTGAAGTTATCACTAACATTTTTTTGTTGAGATTTACAAACTCTATATTTTGTTCAGTTTTGCAAACCAATCAATAAAATTTGAATAAGTTGATTTGTTTGGAAAAATACTTTAACAAAAACCCTACTTTGTGGTTTAATAATTTCTTTAATTTAATTTTACAGGTCTTCATGGTAAACAATATTTTTTAAGAAAATTTAATTTTTTTCCTTTTTAACGGTGATAATAAATTCTTTGGATTTCTTATGCTTGAGCACGCAACATAGATAAATATTTCATATGGAGCCAAATTCCAAAGTTTTGATGGGTTTGGACTTGTGATTCATTTATAGTTAATGCAAATGCAGGATGAACTGACAAGTGAATTCTGGTCTATTTCAAAGGATATGCAGATGGTTTAGAAGTAAACTTTATTTGTACCCCCCTTACCTGTTTACACTTCTCCCCAAAATATGGTTTTGATCAATCAATGTATAGCTATTTTAGAGGATGTGACAGATGGATGGACTAATGGAAGTCACAGAATTTTATATATAGATAAATTTTATTCAAGGTTTTGTCAAGGTTATTTTTTCTATCTGTTTTTTTTTTTTTTATTTTTGTCTCTTTCTGGCTGACCACATGTTTTTCTGCTGTTAACTTTCAAAACTGAATGAAAGAGATATCTGTTAAGGTTAGTTTCTGTTTGAATGAGCAATCATCTTAGACTTTTGTGAAACAGAATCATTGCTTAAATGTTTGAAATTGTGCATTGGGGCTTTTAAAATTCAATAAGGGCAATATCATTAACATCTTTCTCCTCTTCTTCAATTCTTCTTCAACATGGTTATAATTTTTTTTAAAACATGGAAAAGAGTTTACGGAACAGCAAAATTAATTTATAAATAAAAACGGCAACAGTAAGGAAAAAATGGCTTTAAGAATATCATCAAAAGAGATTTTAGAAAAATTAAAAGGATAATAAGCAAGGAGAGTGGATTGACCAGAAAGAAAAAAAAATCTGAAGAAGCTGTTGTTGGAAATGTAAACAGCGAGAAAAGATGCAGAATGTTAAGAACATTAGTTAAAGATATGCAAGCAAGCAGCCTAACGCATTTCAGCACAAATCACAAAGAGAAAGATGTTAGAGGAGAGAAGAAGTAGATAAAAATGATTTCTCAACAGTTGTTATTACTGATGAATGTAGAACTACATTGGCTGGATCTGATGGCTGGGACAGTTTTGGTCTTTCATGAATTCATCAAAACAACTTGCAAGACACAGTGGAGAGTTGAAATAATGTTTTAGACTAGAATTATAAACAGTAAAATGTTAGTTTCTTTAAGGTTGATTAAAGTGCCATGACAAATGTAAAGAATCATTCTAAGTTATTGGATGTAATATTTAATTTTGAGTTATACATCTACAAACAAGAACCTTTAAATTAAAGTGTATATTTGAGCAAAGCTTAATATTGCCCACCTTGCCAAAAAGCTTTTAAAGACATTAAATTAATGAAATCAGTTACTTTTGATATTAATCCAATGGAAAAACTGTGGCCTCTCACTAAAACAATATAAGCAATATTCAAGCAAAGAAAATCTTGCAAGCAATAAAAACTGCTGTAAGTAATGTTAAAGTGAGAAGAAGAGAATAGTTAACATAACCAATGGTTAAAAGATTGATGAAGGTTATAGAGTATCAGGTAGCCCATAATAACATGTAAGCTAAGAAATCATTTAAGTATATAGGATATTATGCTGATCAAATCACTATTTCTTTGGCCTATATGAGATGTGCAGGTAGTCGATTGGTTAGTGGCCCAGAAAGTGGAGTTGGCAAAATAAGTTCAAATGTCTTTGAATCTATCTCTTCTCCTTGCTAGTTAAGGGTTAAATATAAGAGCCAACAGGGTTATCCTAATTTTCGGTAACAACCATTTTCAGAAGGACTATTCTGAATACAAAACTGTGGAGAAAGCAACGGGGCAAAACACTGTACTAGCTTTCTGAAGAATTTGCCGAAAACAACAAAAAGAGGTAATCTGTTTAGACCCATGATCACCTACATCTTGAAGAGATATGGGGCTACAAAAAACGGATCTATATGTTTTGGATTGATTCATAAATGGAAATGGATGTTGGTGTATATATATATATATATATATATATATATATATATATATATATATATATATATATATATGTTCAAACACATACATGAATATACACATAAAGGTATATTGGGATTTAACATATGTATAAACTGATTGCTTAACTTTGCCAAGATGAATATATTAAATATTAAAATAATATTATTAAAAGAAATGACGAAACATATTCACACAATCACAAAGGTGGAAAACAATAAAGACAAATAATGAGACCTTTGAAAATATGTT
>OZ010575.1:55901359-55943859 GCA_963932145.1 Acanthosepion lycidas
GGTGAAAGAAAGAAAAGAGAAGAAAAAAAAGAAGGAAAGAAAAGAAGTGGAATAATGGTGGGGAGTGAAAAGAAAAGAGTAGAATGTAAGAAAAAGTGGAAAGAAGAGGAAGGAAGAAGAAGAAAAGAAAGAAAGGAAGGAAGGAAGGAAGGAAAAGAGAGAATTTAAGGAGATGGAACGAAAAGAGAAATGAAGAGGAATGAAAGAAAAGAGAGATGCAAAAGGTATGAAACAGATAGAATGAAAACATAGAAAGAAAGTTGTGGAAGGAAAGAAAAAGAAAGGAAATAAAAAGAAAAGGAAAGAAAGAAAATAATAAAAGGAAGAGGAAGGAAAGAAAAGATTAGCATGAAAAGAAATGAAAAAAACTGAAGTTGCTGATAGGGTGGGTGAAATCTTTGTCACTAAGATCTACATACTGTCACAACTTTAAAGATGAAAAGTTGGTAAAATAAAGACAACAAAAGTATTTTAATTTTTTTTTTTAAAGAACTTTACTCCAACACTGAATCACGATGAAGGATGCTGAAAATTCTCATCTTGACTCACTTCCTAAAATCAGTATTTAAATGAGTAAACATCACTATTTTGGAGGCCAAGAACTTTTCAGCATCCCCTCAAATAATGAAGATATGAATATCTAAAATATATTATATTTTTAATGTTTTATATATATATATATATATATATAGGGCCAGAGCAAAAGTATTGTGGTCCCCACTGAATCAATGATACCCCCTGAATCTATGATATTAGGCCCCCACTCTATTACATCTCAATTTTCATAAGGTTATATTGATATAACATACAAATTATCTTGTAACCTAATTATGTACAACAATAGATCATATGCAATATAGGTGAACAATTCAACTACAAAAATTGAAAATAAATACAGTGTATCTAAATACAAATTAGAGACATGTCATAATAGATAATCCCATCTTAAACAAATCAATAATGTTTTGCAGCAATTCTTTAATATCAACTTGAAATTTTTCTTGTTAAAAAATTGAATAATTTTAACACATTCAACATTATGGATAAAAAATAGTGAATTTTATATGGTGTTTTTTCAAGACTTAGTATGAGCAAAACAAATTCACAGATTTGTGCAAATAAAAACCGGTCCCATAATGAAGTCAAAATCCCCAAATATTACATCCTTTAATAGACAGTTGGGTTTAGTTTAATTCTTAACATATATAAATGTAAGTAAAAGAAGCAAATGTTGATAGGGCGTGTCACGAAGCACTGCCTGGTGTCCCCAGTCAGGCTTGGACACCCCTGTCTGGGAACAGTATGTACCAGTCCTGTATATTTATAAAGTGAATACACTTAATATTTCAAGAAACTCATCATTTGTGCAAAATTGATCTCTTCTACAACAACTGTCTCTAAAACATTAAAAAATAATATTAAACAAACATTAAGTAATAATGTCTGTACTAATAACATTATTAGCAGACAAATAAAATTATTTTACAGACAATTAATTTTTTAAACATAGATACATAAACTTGATTCAAACCACAACAATGATACAATAAAATTATTTTGCAGTAACCAGATGCAATCCAAATACTTAATAGATGAAAAAGCAATAGAAACATAACCAGATGCAATCTAAATACTTTATAAATGAAAAAGCAATAGAAACATAACCAGATGCAATCTAAATACTTAATAGATGAAAAAGCAATAGAAACATAACCAGACGCAATCTAAATACTTAATAGATGAAAAAGTAATAGAAACATAACCAGATGCAATCTAAATACTTAACAGATGAAAAAGCAATAGAAACATAACTAGATGCAATCTAAATACTTAATAAATGAAAAAGCAATAGAAACATAACCTGATGCAATCTAAATACTTAATAGATGAAAAAGCAATAGAAACATAACCAGACGCAATCTAAATACTTAATAGATGAAAAAGTAATAGAAACATAACCAGATGCAATCTAAATACTTAATAGATGAAAAAGTAATAGAAACATAACCAGATGCAATCTAAATACTTAATAAATGAAAAAGCAATAGAAACATAACCTGATGCAATCTAAATACTTAATAAATGAAAAAGCAATAGAAAAATAACCAGATGCAATCTAAATACTTAATAGATGAAAAAGCAATAGAAACATAACCAGATGCAATCTAAATACTTAATAGATGAAAAAGCAATAGAAACATAACCAGACGCAATCTAAATACTTAATAGATGAAAAAGTAATAGAAACATAACCAGATGCAATCTAAATACTTAATAGATGAAAAAGCAATAGAAACATAACCAGATGCAATCTAAATACTTAATAGATGAAAAAGCAATAGAAAAATAACCAGATGCAATCTAAATACTTAATAGATGAAAAAGCAATAGAAACATAACCAGATGCAATCTAAATACTTAACAGATGAAAAAGCGATAGAAACATAACCAGATGCAATCTAAATACTTAACAGATGAAAAAGCAATAGAAAAATAACCAGATGCAATGTAAATACTTAATAGATAAAAAAGTAATAGAAACATAACCAGATGCAATGTAAATACTTAATAGATAAAAAAGTAATAGAAAAATAACCAGATGCAATTTAAATACTTAATAGATAAAAAAGTAATAGAAACATAACCTGATGCAATCTAAATACTTAATAAATGAAAAAGCAATAGAAACAAAACCAGATGCAATCTAAATACTTAATAGATGAATAAAAAACAATAGAAACATAGCCAAATGCTAATCTGAATACTTAAAAGATGAAAAAAAAACCATAACATAACCAGATACAATCCAAACATTTAAAAGATTAAAATCCACTAAGAACATAAGCAGTTGCAATCCAAATACTTAACAGATGAAAAACCAATAGAAACATAACCAGATGTAATCTGAATACTTAAAAGATTAGAAACCAATAAAAGAAAAGTAACCAGATGTATTCCAAATCCTTTTTTTTAATAATTTCACCTCAAGCAATATGATAATGCCACTATGATACAACAAGTTACTGAGAGTGAAAAAGAATGAGAAGACGTTAGTGTGGAGAAAGGACAATAAAAGAACAGTGACCAAGAACACACAAGATGGCGATTGACAGTCCACTTAAATTTTTGAAGATTGTAAGTAGCAAGGAACCAAAAAGTAGCACTGACTACTTTTTTCTGTTAATCATTTCACCCCAAGTAAGGCAATAAAGCAACTAAAATGCATAGGGTTATTGACTGTTAAAGAAAAAAAAACTTAAGATGAGGAAACAATAAAAGAACAAGAATTAAAATGATATAAGATAACAATTGTCACTGTGTTTAAATTTTTGAAGATGAAATTTGTAGCAATTCAAATTCAAAGCAACTTGGTCAATGAATGCTGAATACTTCCCTATATGGAAATTGCAAATATTAGCATTACTATTAATATTCTGTAGAAACACATCTCCATTGCCTCAAGTCTTCTCTTCCTCTATGCCACATTTACAGTGCTCTGAAATTCTCACAGAAACAGGAGCTCTTGAAATATTCCCCAAAACGTTTACAAAATGCTTTTTACTTTTTATATACCTTACTTGGTGAGACTGGAGATAGGAATAAAGTCTGTCCTGCTTTGTAAAATCACAATTTTAAATCCTGGCTTTCACCTGTACTTGAACATCAGTCAAATATTCAACCTGCTCATAAAGGGTCATATTTTTGTATAGATGTTGGTTGGTTGGTTGGGTTTTATGGCATATCAACCACTGTGGGTCATTTAATGCCAAATTAAGGTATACATATATATATACATACACACACACACATATATATATATATATATATATATATATATATATATATATATATATATACATATACACATATACATACATACACATATACCTATACATATATTAAATATACAGTAATATTAAACATATAGCTGGCAACATTATTTTTTCAAAAATGCATAGCTGGCAACATTATTGTTTCAAAAGCGTATAGCTGGCAACATTATTTTTCCGAAAACATTATCTGAAGCCTTGTTGTTGGACGTAGTTTATCGTCATACCCAGGACGCGGATGTAGTTTATCGTCATACACAGGACGCGGATGTAGTTTATCGTCATACACAGGACACGGATGTAGTTTATCGTCATATCCAGGACGCCGTATATATAAGGGAAGAGAAGAAGAGAATGGGAAAATAAATTGTTTCAAAATATATTTCAGAAGGCATTTATATTTGTTGTGATATACTAAGTGTGGTACAAGGAAGTATTTATTTTCTAACTGTGACTTAATCTGGCACAAGGACACATCTGAGGAGCACTCACAAGGACACCATTCATTATTAAAATAAAAATCATTCTAGGTAATTTTTTCTCTTTTTTTACAATAAGGTTTGCCCTGTACAAGGCTCAGGGTCCTCTCAAGGTAGATGGTTACATTAAGGAGTAGTTTATATAGATAGGAGAGGAAGATAATGGTTAACTCTAGACTTGAACAAGTTAAGATTGTAGTGATCTGGGAAGCATCCACAAAGCAGTAGTTTGCAACAAGAAGCTATTTGATTGGAACTCACTCATGGAATGCAGACGGAATGTGGGTGGTTCGCTACGATGTAAGTGGTATAGCAGGTTTTTGCTCTCTCCACTATTTTTTTTTTTCTCTTATGCTTCGTTTGCCTTAGTTTTACTTCTTTATCTCATGCTTCTTAAAATCATAATTTTTCCTTTTTAATTTTTTCCTCTTTGTCTACATATTTACATACATCATTAGAAATTTCTTCCTCTCCCTTTTTTTTATTCACTTTACCCAAAGCAAGGCAATAAAGCCACTAAAATGCAAAGGGTTACCGAATGTGAAAGAATATGAGAAAATTTAAAACTTTATTAAGGAGTGAGAACAATAAAAGAACAGAAATTAAAAAGACAGAAGATAGCAATTGACTTTGCATTTAAATCTTTGGGAATCAAATTTGACTGGAAAGCAAGAAAGAAGGTTACACAAACAAAAAGTGTGAGAGAAGGAGACTTCTATCATTTCACTTTTCCCCTTTTTTTTTTCTGATATAAATTTATAAACTTCTTCACCCTCTCTTTCTTGCCTTCTTTGTCTGAGACATTAATTATCTTCCTCTTCCTTCCTTTTTTATCACCACTTCTTTTTCTGATGTTGGGTTAGAACAAACATTTTCCAATTTTTTTTTAAGTGAATTTCGAAATTCACTGAAAAAAATTGGAAAACGTTTGTTGACAATGTTTAGATATTTGTACATATATTCATTCAATCACCTTTTGTTCCACTACCATTTGCAATCTTTGAGACAATTTCATGATTGTCATCCCAGGACTTGGCATCTTTTAGAGTTATGAACTGGACTTAGTGGTTTTTACATGGTACAATAGAACTATTGTCCTTCATCTTAAGAGAATTTTGTAGAGATCAAATTACTGGTAATCCAAAGGTGAAAAGTCAGGTGGAAATAAAACATCCTTGCTGTATGAATTTCCACTTGGTCTGCAAAGAGACATGAATTCTGGAATTGTTCTTATGAAAGATGACACACTTCTGATGGGCCAATTATGGACCATTTTCATCAATTACTCCCATTTATGAGCCCATTTCAAAACTACTTAAACTGCTGATTTTGCAGAAGGAATTTGTAATGTGCAAAGCCCCCCTCCAATCCTACCAGATACAGAGCATTACCTCTGAATGCAGACAAGTTTTTGGAGTGTTTAACAGTAACTAATTTCATTTTCTCTAGAATAATTTCTGTTCCACATGGTTGTAAACCATCCATTTTTCATTGCCTGCAATCATTCCTTTCAAAAATGGTTTGATTTTTGTATTTGATCAGAGAATCACAGATGGAAATGCAGTCTATTAATTTTTTTAATAAAATCATGAGGCATACAAATATAGGGATTAACATATGCAAGTGTTTTTTACATCTGTATATATTTGTGACATGAGCTACTGTAACTGCTTACATTGTTCAGACTATTGTCCTTATCCTTATTGTCATATTCAGCATGTTTTTGGCCAATGTAAGTTCCGGCCTTCTTCAGGGGATATATGTTGGAATATCACCTGAAGAAGATCATACAATGACTAAAATGTTATGAATATGACAAAAAATATGAGTACAATAGTCTAAACAATGTAAATAGTGTAAAAAAGTTTTTTTTTTTAATGTCTTGCAATTCTCATATGTGATATAGATAGTATTTCATTAGAATTTCAATATGATTATCATTGATGATTACAGGTATACCAAAAAGTTCTAAGTCTTCCAGATCAAAATTTCCATTTTTGAACCGAACAAACTATTTACAGAAAGCCTATCTTTTTTATTGTTTGTAGAGTGTTTTTTTTTTTTTTCCATTTATGGAAATGAATACAACTCAAATGATAAAAACATATCCTATTTTCCTCTATTTTCACTTTTAATTTAAAATACATAATCCACATACAAATCTTATATAAAGTCTCATGGAAATATCATTCAGAATACGTATATATGTCATAAATTCCAGCAACATGTGAAATGAAATCACATGTTCAAATACCACCTATTTGAAAATGCAACAAACTTTTGTTCTAACCCAATACATGATGATAAACTTCTTCTTCTTCCCCATTTTTTTTCTTTTCACCTTTTCTTTTCTGATGCATTATTATAAATTTCTTCTTCCTCCTTTTTCTTTCCATCCCATTCTTTTCTGATGTATCATTATTTCTTCTTCCTTTTTTTCTTTATACCCCTTCTTTTCCGGTTAATTATCATTAACTTCTATATTTTCTATTCCTCTTCTTCTTCCTCCTCCTCCTCCTCCTCCTCCACCCATTCTTATTTTTACTCTCTCATTTTCTGATACCCGATCATAAATTTCCTCTTGTACATTTCCTTCTGAATTTTTCAACATTCATTTCTTCTTCTTCCTCTTGTTTGCATTCTCTCCATCTTCCCACTTTTCTTCATGTTACTTTCAATCTTCCTTATTTCCCTGTGTGCCCTTAAGAAACAACATAAATATTGACAGGGGCAGCACCGGCAATCGGTGACACACACACGATGGATGGAAAACAATAAAAGCCCAATAAATAACTTGCAACAACGCTGCAGGGAATTTAAAAGGCAGGTAGAAGTTGTTATGAGGGCTGCTCGGCTCTTTTCCTCCATGAAAACACCATATTTTCTCTGCATATTTTTTTTAATTTTCTTTGCAGCTGCCTCTGCTTAAATCAAGCGCAGTGCTCAGGGCAAGCAGGACAAATACAGTGGCAGATAGAGTAAGATTAGGCCCGGACTGTCAACTTTTTAAATGAATTCTGCCATTAGTTGTTGACCAAACACTGTTGCTGTCTCCACAAGAATTATTTATGCCTGAATAGGCCAGTGCTTGGATATTATTGCTAGATTTTACAAGCATACCCAATACTTATTTTGCTGCATACATGAATTTTAGGATTTAGTCAAGGTCTAGATGGATCAGATTACCTGATGAACACCCCGATATTTCAAGAGTTTACAAATATGTAGAAATTCTTTATGTTATATATTAAGAACTGCATAACAATATGAAAGTTTCTATCAAAAGCAACAGAAATAAGATAAAAGAAATAGTCATAAAAAATCTGCATTTTTTCACCCCAAGCAAGGCAGTAAAAGCCACTAAGATGCAAGTGGGTACTGAGAGTGGAAGAAACAAAGAAGACAATAAAAGAACAGCCAACAAAGATTCAAAGAGATAAAAGATGATTGATGTTGTATTTAAATTTTTGAAGATCAGAGTTGACAGGAAATCAAGAAGCCACAAGAGAATTCCACAAGCGAGAAATGCAGAAGAAGACTATTAGTATACACCTTATCAGTGAAGTCCATCAGTAAAATTATGAGACCTAGTTGCTAATCTAGTACTGCACTTAAGTTGAGGTACCAAAGAGGAATGCTCATCAGAACAACTCAGTAATGTGCCATGCATGAGACATGCTTAGGCGATCATGCATCTTTCGATACATGACTGATGAGGCAGATTTTTTTCCCACAATAGGTTGCCATTTCTTTCTGCGGTAGACCAGCTGCCATCCCAGTTCCTCCTACTATTTACCCATAACTGGGGGGAGAAGAAGAGGATTTATATCTTTCCCAAGGGTATTAGCACGTAAGTGAGCACAGGAAAGCAACTGAAGCTTAGATGCCAGGTCAGAACCAATAACATTGTAGATTCTTCTTTAGATTCTGCTAAGAATCTTTACATATATAGCAGAAGCACCAGGTTAGATGTGGCAGCAATATTTAATGCATGGACAAATGATAGATTTCCTGGTAATAGATTTCTCAATTGATTAAATAGAATCATTTCACTTTGTATCAGTGGAACAAAGAAGACACAATGAGTTGCTCTACTGGAGGTTAGCTTCAGACATGCTGATGTAAAGCAAAAAGGGTTTTCTAAGATGATTAAGAAATTTTTTAGACCAACTACCAATTTGATATTATCCAATCTATATAAAATGCAGTCTCTCTCTCATGCATATATATATAAAGGGTGTTCCAATAACTTG
This sequence comes from Acanthosepion lycidas, assembly GCA_963932145.1. Classification (NCBI taxonomy): domain Eukaryota; kingdom Metazoa; phylum Mollusca; class Cephalopoda; order Sepiida; family Sepiidae; genus Acanthosepion; species Acanthosepion lycidas. The sequence goes on from OZ010575.1 coordinate 55,909,922, forward strand.
GACCAATTCTAATGTGAATTAAGTTTAAGCATCTAATGATTTTCTTCTTTTTCTTTCAGATTTGGCAGACATTTGGGCAATATTATTTTTCACACATAATTGCCATGACATAAATAACATGATCCAATAGAGAAATAAATAAATTTTCACTAATAACTGATTTATTTACTGATGACTTTGATCCATCTTAATGAAACACCATTATATATAATCCATCTTAATGAAACACCCTTTATATTGGGATGCAGAGTTAGTGTCTAGGTTTGTAGCTTGGAACAAAAAATTGGTGAACTGAGTTCAAATTCTGGTTGAATTTGTTACATTCACACAAATACCCTTGGGAAAGTTATGGATCCATCTCATCTCTCCCCATCTATGGGCTAAAAAGTAGAGCAAACAGGGATTTCTAGTCATGGTTGGTGACCAGTCTAGGAGAAGGACAACTTTGAATTCAATACCGTATTTAGCCATGGTGAACAGAGCCAGGTTGTGTTCTTTTGGAGCCCAAGTCTAATGTGGTTCTCCTAAGATGGAGACACCCTCTAACTCACTCACACCTGCCTTGAATATTGCAAATAAACAAGCAATAGATATCTTTTGTTTTTCCATAAAATTCTTTCTTTAGGAAAATTTCATTATTTTATTATTCATTGGAAACCAAATTAATACCTATTTCAACGCAAATGTAGCAAAAAAAAAAACCCCAAAAAAACCCAGATCTTTTATAATCAACATTATAACAATGAACCAATCAAAATAAATATAAGTTTGTCATATTGATATCATTTCAGTTTGTGATACTAATTCAAAGTTAGAGCATCTTGAAAATTAGAACTATTGTATTATAAAAATTTCTAAGATTTAAACATTCTGAACTAAAATCAAAGATGTTATCTACTTGAAACATAATGACACAAGCTAAAAAAACATTCTCTTCCTTGATTTGCTGTCTGCAAAGTCAAATAAATATGAATTTGTCATACTGATATCATTTCTGTTTATGAAACTGTTTATACGTTATGACATTTAGAAAATTGAAATCATTGTTTTATAAAATCTTGAAGGGCCCTAGGCTTCAGGCTATACTTACCTATCGGACCATCCGGTTCTGAGCCTTAAGTTGCAGCCTATACTAGCCTAAAACATAATCTAGTTGTGATGGTGAAGCATATACTTTACACCCATGGAAAAGATTATAGAGTTAAAAACTATGGTACATTCTTGTGATATATATATATATATATATATATATATATATATATATATATATATATATATATACACAACAAACCCAAGTATTTGCAGTACCTTCAATATGACCTTACCAACACAAAACCTGAAAAGAAAAGAAAAATCATGAACCAATAGACAAAGGAATTGACAAGAAAAGGAAAAGGAAGCATTGACCGAAAAGCGAAGCCAAACCCAAGGAGAAATCCCTACCTATGCAATTATAGACAGTGTTCAATTTCTAAATCATCTGAGACTAACCAGTACACCAGACAAAAATACAAGTGACTTTCTATTTTTCTTTCGATGTTTTCCGCAAGCAAACTTGTCGATCATTTTTTAATATATTTTTCCATGAGTGGATTCTCCTTATAATAATAGTAATATATATATATATATATATATATATATATTAGGGGAAAAATTATAAAAAAGCAGAAAAAGCTTTCGTGTGAGGGGTTTCATCCTTTAGAAATTTATCGGACTAAAGTGATGCTTACATTGATGCAACTTCATATGTGCATGAAGGAAACTGATTGATTGATTGATTGAGTGACTGATTGATTAATTGATTGAGTCATTTTTTACGGCTTATCAACCATTTGCAGGTTATTTAAAACCAGAAAATATTTTTAGATTGTAAGAAATTTTTGGGAGACAGTAATGATTTAGTATTACAAGTTTTATTAATTAACCAATAGCTGTGGGAAAAGAGGTGGATTCATGCCTTCAAAGTGAATATAATGAATCCATTTAAAATGGGAAGTAGGATGTCCGATGAATAATTCATAGCCCTTATCCATTACACCATTTGCACATACAAGTGTACAGAACCTGGTATTCCCTGTCTAGATACTGACCATTACTTAACTTCAGTGATCTTATGAGAAGTCCATAAGCCCACACAAAGGAAAGAAAACTCTGAGAATTTTAAATATGACCTTACCAACACAAAACTTGCCAAAGTTAATGCACTTAAAGTGACAAAAGAAAATGAAAACCATGAACCAATAGACAAAGGAATTGACAAGAAAAGGAAAAGGAAATATAGACCAAAAAGTGAAGCCAAACCCAAGGACAAATTCCTACCTAAGCAATTTTCAACTGAGACTAACCAGTGACACCACACAAAAATAAAACAGACCCAGTGTAAATCCCTACTCAGAGTTCCTTGAAAACATCATCATCAGGTGATCTGAATATATATATATATATATATATATATATATATATATATATATATATATATATGATGTATTTAGGCCCCAATCCCTCTTTTAGACATCTTATGTTAAAAACGACTGACAAGGTTCTGCAACTGAGGTCATTATGCTTCAGTTAGAAATATCATAAAGAAATACATTGCCCCAGTTTCCCCAAACAAAAAATTAAATTAATTATCTATTAAAAAATTTAAAACACCTAACACTATCCTCAAAAATAACAACTCACCTGCAAAAATCAAAACTACAAAGAAGCAACATTATTTATGAGTTCAAATGCTCCTTAAGGAACTTTGTTACTGATCAAACCAAACTCATAAATAATTACATTGGTCACACTTCTACATGCTTATCCAGGTAACTTAACTATCTGACCACAGCTCCATGAGAACTCATTTAAACTCACACACAAACCTTCCAGAATCGAAATCCAACTGAAAGATACTAGTAAAAAATATAAGCCTCATAACCTCATCCACATGTAAAAAAAAAGATTAACAATAATAGAAGCCCTAACAATAATAAAAAACAAAAAGGCAAAACTCAATAACATCAACTACAAACACAGCCACAATGTCCTGACCATGTTTGGAAAATAAAACATTCCTGTAACTCTAGATACATGCACACAAACCATACATTCAGTTAAAAAACAAAAATAAAATTATCCTTGATAATGGCTAAAAGTATAGCTAAAAGCACTCAGAAATTCAGAACATTTATACAGTTTTTACACACTTTGTGTCCAGAAAAGAAAATACTTGTATGAACACAAGAAAAATTAAATAAAATGCTTAATTGTAGTACCTTGTCAGTCATCTTTAACAAAACATGTATGTTTGTGGATATATATATAAATATATAGTACAGGTAATAGATTCATTAGTAGATAATCCAGGTGGATCCTAGTAATATCAAATATTAAAACTGATCCACAAAGAGAGCTCAATGTATTTATTATAACAGAGCATATATATCATACAGCAAAAAATCCAAATAGGCTATACCCACATGAGGTAATTTGGGATTTTTTGAAGTATTATATATATATATATATATATATATAGTCAAACTGTAATTTTTATTTTTTTTTGTTTTGTTTTTTGATCCACCTCAATCTATGGAGAAAGATACCTCATTTAATGTTGATTGTTTCTCATTTATTACAACAGCTTCCAGAATTAGGAGTCTTTCTTTGCACTGAGTCCTATATAAAATTTTAATGTTCTCTACTAAAATTTGACTTATGTTAATAGTATTTTGTTTATTTGTCATATGATCATCTATATGAACACAAATTGCACTAAATTTTGACAAATGACAAGTCAACCTAAGAGAGAGTGTGGTTCATGTGTGACCAATATAAGAATTTAATGCTGTTGTTTATTGATTATATATATATATATATATATATATATATATATATATATATATATATTACAATGCTCAAAAAGCAAGGGTACTGTGACAAAATGATGAATAAAAAACTTAATACATTAGAAAACAATAATTGAAAATGGGAAAATAAAACATGTTACTTTACTAGAGCAGAAGACTGAAAAAATGAAACAGGCACTCAAGGAAGGGCCAAGTATACAGCTAATAAATCACTATTGAACACTTTTCTCTATTTTCCATGTGATCAGCTATTCCTGATTTCAAAGTTTCTCCAAAAGATTATATGCAGCTTTTTAATGTTCACTTGTGTGTATTCTGTGACAACTGCATATAAAGGGTTCACTTCAGAATTCCCTGTAGGTTACCCAGATTGATATACACCTGAGAAAGGCCGGAGGGCCCAACTGCCAAAACATTTTGATAACAACAACAAAGCTGAGGACAATAGTCCGAATACAAATAGTGTAAATAACTGTATGTAATGCAGTACATACAGTTTTGCATAAAGTAAAATCTCCATTAGCTGAAAACAGTTGCATGAAATGCATGTACAGAAATTTGTGCAGTTGTATCAGGAACGCAGACACCTGAGGAAGTTTTGAGCGTAAAGTAGCTGAAATGTTATATGAAAACAATGGAAGGTAGGAGAATTATTAAGTACAAGGCAATACAACGATACCAAAGTTACAATCATTTCTGTATTGAAAATTCTTATACTGAACAAATGCTACATAAATCTGCTGACTACATTTCCGCAGTACATATGATAAAAAGAACTTCAACAAGAAATAAATGAAGAGAAAGACAAGTGCTAAAAAAACTAGAAGGAAGCAAAATATTGTAATACACTGTTACCAAAGGTATCTGAAAACTTGTTCAGCAACAAACAAACAAAAATTATAGAAAGAATAATAATAAATGACAACGTAGAAAAAAAACGTTTATATCTAAATATGAATATATTTCCTTATTTTAGAAAAACAGGGCAAAGATCAAAGGTAAAGAGAAAAGTCAAAAAAAAAAAAAAGATAAAGATATAAAAGCTTAACACAAACAAGACAAATTTATTCCAACCAGTATCAGCCCTCACCTCATGTTGGCAACAAAGAATTAACAAGTGTTTTCATCCATAAGAAAACAACCAGTGAAAGCTGATAACCTACGTATATCACCATATATAGACAAGTAAAATTAACCTTTAGTTTTTATGACAACCAATCAGAAACAAAGATTAATATTTCATTTACAAGTAGTGTGTATGTTTGGAAATAATATTTTCAACCTATAAATGACACACAATTCAATTGCATATATTTTAAATTGTAAGGGGTACACTGAACAGAATATATGAGCAACAAGGAAATATTAAAGATAATAGGAACTACAAGGAAACTGACAGTTACAATCAGAGAGCAACAGCTGAAGTTTCTGGGACACATAAAGAGGAAAGAGGGCTTAGAGAATTTAACACACACAGGACATATTAAAAGCAAGAGGGTTGGTGAGAAAAAGCAAGTAACCTACTTAAAAGGTTTGTGTGAATGGATGGCAGAACAAAGGCAAAAATGCAGGAAGTCGTGGAGAGCCAATGTCCTTAAGGAACAAGATACATAAAATAGTGGTACATTTATCAGTTAACAAATAAATCATTATCCAGTCTTTCAATTTATTTTTTTTATATACGAAGATGTGCTGAAAAATTGGTCCAGTTCTCAAAATTAGTATTTTAGTAACCAATATCAAAGGAAACTTAAGAAAAATATATGTTGAACTTTATGAGTGAATATCCTGGTTTTATTTTTTTTTTTTTGGCTGTTGTTCACTCGAGAGCCACTCAAGGTAGAGCGTTACTTAGTATTATAAGAATATTGTTGCAAGAACATACAAGGTGTAAACAAGAAGTATTATGAAAATATGTTGGATAAATAACAGTTGTCCCTATATTAAACGAGGCTAAAATTGTAGTGACTGAGGAAGCATCCTCTAAAGAGTCCATTTCACAGTGTAAGTTCTGAGAAAGAATCTGTTTGAGTGGGACTTCCTCAACAGTTTGGTTTGTTATGTTTTACGGCATATCAACCTCAATGGGTTATTAAAATTTTTATTGTTGGTAATATTTTTTTTTCAAAAATGTATATCTGGTAATATTTTTCCTACAAAAAACCTATTTCAGGAAATATTTTTTCTTCAAATATGTATCGCTGGTAATATTTTTTTCAAAAATGTATTGCTGGCAATAATTTTTTCTTCAAAGATTTATTGCTGGTAATAATTTTTTAAAAGTATTTAGGTATTAAAACCTATTTTTACATTTTTATAGAGTTTTGACCCCAGTTTGGTTTGTTTTGTTTTATGACAAATCAACCTCAATGGTTTATTAATGCTAACAATTTTTATTGCTGGTAAAATTTTTTTTTTCCAAATGTAATATTTTTCCTTCAAAAATCTATTTCTGGTAATATTTTTCCTTCAAAAAATGTATAGCTGGTAATATTTTTTCAAAAATGTATAGTTGGTAGTATTTTTTTTCAAAAAATTTACAGTTGTTTGCATTGCTGATAATTTTTTTTTTTTGAAGTATTGCTGATAATAATTTCCTTCAAAAAATTATTGCTGGTAATAATTATTTTAAAAAGTATATCTGGTATTAAAACCTATTTTTACACTTTCATAGTAATTTGACCCAAGTTTAGGTGTTAACTATTTGCCCATAGCTGGAACCCTAACAGATGCTACCACCACAGGTTGGATGTAGTTAATTATCTTACCCAGGACATGGATGTAGATTATTGTCATACCCAGTACGGTCCTCACCAATGGAATATGTTGTTTAATTTATTTCTTTTTATGTTATGTTCCATGTTAATAGGAATATATACTTGAAAAATAAGGTGGATAAAATAAGCAAAGGTTTATTGTACAAAACCAGTACAATAAAAATAAAGGTAGCAGGTCATTGCCAGTCAATCCAGTAGTGAGTGCTACTATTAGAAGGTCAGTAGTTCTCATGTAATTCTGAGTCGTACTCAACAGATCCCAGTTAGTAATATTTACGAAACTCCCCATGGGAGGATGTGGCACAAGGCCGAATTTAATGTGAGGCAATCCGAGCCCGTAGGCTCAGCCAAAACTTCCTTGTAAACCCTGCTTAAATGGGTTCGGGTCTGTCTACCTCCCCAGACAAGACTCTGCCCTTTGGCATAGCATCGTTTGGGTTCCTCTCTGCCCGAAGGTAGAGAATTCAACAACAGCTAACAGCTGAGTAACAGATCCCAACTAGTAATATTTACCAGCCTCCTTACAAGGAAGGATGTGTCACAAAGCCGAATTTAATGTGGGCCAATCCAAGCCCATAGGCTCGACCAAAAATCCCCAAAAGACCCCATATAAAATGGAGTCGGGTAGCAGTCCCCCGAGATGAGACTCTGCCCGTCAACAGAGCCTCGTCTGGGGATCCTCTCTGCCTTGAGGCAGTGAGTTTGACCAGCACAGCTGGAACAGATTTCAGCTAGTCAATATTTACCAGCCTCCCCACAAGGTAGGATGTGGCACAAGGCCGAGTTTAATGTGGAGTAATCCTAGCCTGGAACTGATACCAGCTAGTATATTTAGCTACCCCCCTCACGAGGGTTGCATGTGGCACAAGGCCAGTTTAACACGGATTCTCCTAGCCCATAGGCTCAGCCAAAAATATTCCCTTTTGAACCCATATAAAAATGTTCAGAGTCAGTCAACCTTCCCGAACGAGACTCTGCCCTTCGGCGGAGCCTCATCCGGGTTCCTCTCTACCCGAAGGCAGAGAATTTGACTGTTTAGCTGGAACAGGTCGCAGCTAGTCTCTGTAGTCCGTTGACTTACAGATACTTATAGGTAGTTACTACCTATAGTGTAGTCACTCATGGGGGTGACAGGTTATTCCATTACATCATTTTATATAGCTTTCAAACCAATATATATGGAGTGAGCTGGTCATGTGCTCAGATTTGCAGCAACCTTATGAATACACCCAAACATGGGGCTGATGATGATAATAATGAGTACAGACATAGCTTCTGAGAAGAACTTGTTCAAAAAAATATAAAAGGATAAAAATAAAAGCCCCAAAATGAAAAAAGAACAAAATGTTTATTTTGAAATATGAATGCTTCCTTATTTCAGTCAAACAAGGCAAAGAACAACAGTAACATTGACAGTTAAAGTCAAAACAGAAAAAAGAAAAAAGTTAATGTTAAAAAGAAAAGAAAAATTAATTCCAAGCTGTAACTGTCCTCACCTTACAAAAAATTAACAAGTGTCTTCATCAGCAATAAAGTCAGTTATCACTTCAACAGTCCAGTGAACTAATTGCAAGCATCTGGCAAGTAAAATTTAACAGTTCAGTGACTAAGCGTCCAACAACAAAAAAGATTTCCCTGATATAATGTTATTTATATCCCCTCCCTCACTGATCAAAGAATGGTGTTTGTATCATGTTAATGACATTCTTGATTATTTTCTATGAAAAAAATGATATTGAAAGATGGCAGGGACTCTTTGATCGGAAGATAGATTCAATGAAAGATTCACAACCAACAAACTATTGCATAAAGATATATATGCATGAAGACATACATATTCATCTACACATAAACACAGATATACACTACAATTCAAAAGTTTAAAGCAACCCCCAGAATTAGCATGGGATTAATTTGACAGAAGAGTGAAAAAAAAAAAAATGAAAAAGAGCTCTACGAGTCATTGAAAAAAGAATGGAATCAATTATCAAACTTATACTTTGAGAAACTTTTGCAATGAATGCCAAAAGTTTGTGCTGCAGTAATCAAGACTAAAGGAGGATATTTTGATGAGCACAAAATTTAATTATAAAATGCTTTTTTTTTCTTTTTGTCATAATAAAATTTCTAATACAAATCCTTTTTTTAACCATGTATAACAATTTTCTCTTATTTAAAGTGTAAATCAACTACTTTTTGGGCGAATTTAAAAATTTACCAGGAGTTTCCTCAAACTTTTGAATTATAGTGTGTGTGTGTGTGTGTATATATATATATATATATATATATATATATACACACACACACACACACACACATATATATATATATATATATATATATATATATGAAGAAGAAAGCATTTATCTTATGCAATAAATATTTTTCAGCATATTATCATTTGTCATCAATGAACTTAATTCAACATTGAATATTGATCACCTACATGAAATATTATGTAGTTAAAATCAAAATCTTATTGTCCTCATCTTTGTTGCTGTTATCTCAATGTTTTGGACATGCAAAGCAGCGTGATAACAACAAAGATGAGGAGAATAGTCCACATGTAAGTAATGATAACTCATCAACTCATATATATATATGAAAAGTGTGTGTATATATATATATATATATATATATATATGTGTGTGTGTGTAATATATTACATATATTATTATTTATATATTATATGTGCAGTACTTATTAGAAAATGCTCTATATCAGAGACAGAGCTAACATATTTGGTTGCATTGATGTGAGTTTGTGACACTGGGTTTCACGCTTTTGTGATCATCAGACAAAGCCTATATATATATTTACATACATACTCTTTGTCACTGAGGCCCGTTGGAACAGCTAGCATGACATTTGCCTGATAACATAACTGTCCAGGTTTCAATTCTCAGTAGTGGATGCACACTGCTGATGAGTCCCAAATATAGGACGAAATGGCCATCCAGTCCTTTCTGCATTCTATCAAGGTTTCTTCTAGACTCGATGAATTACTTAATTATGATTATCTTAAATCCTCCTAATAATTTCTATCACTTGTATATCCTTGCTTGAACCAGCTTCTAATGCTCTGGATGGAGCGGCTTGGGGAGAGTAGTCCTGGCTTGTGGGGCACAGTTCTATGGGTAAAAGAGAAACTTGGACGAGTACCACCACGGAATATATGAACGAGCAGCGCTATATTGAGTCTGATTCTCTACCTCTTCATCACCAAGGCCTGTTGGAAGAGTTGGTATGACGTTTACCTGATAACGTAACTGTCCGGGTTTCAATTCTTGGAAGTGGATGCACACTGCTGATCAGTTCCAAATATAGGATGAAATGGCCGTCCAGCGCTTTCTGCATTCTGTTGAGGTTTCTTCTAGACTCGATGAATTACTTAATTATAAATAAATATTTATACGTATGTCTGACTATACTATATACATGAATACATGCAAGCAACACACATATACACTCACATCTATGTACATATACTCTAAATATTTTCATAATAACATGAGAGCATAAAACAACAGAAGTTGGATAAGTTCTTTTGCCATTTATGATGATATTAAGAAAAATTAAATAAATCAGGCTAAGTTATTGAAAAAATTTCTTTTAATATAACAATAGAAAAGAATAAAAAAGAAGTACCCCAAAAAGTTTACTTTACCATAAATTGGTAATAGCAAAATACAAAATCACAACAAAAAAAAGCAGAAAAAAACAGGTTTATTGAGTCTGTCTCATCAGACATGGATGAGAAATATGCATAGTGAGTAAAATGTAAAACACTAAAGACCAAATGTTATATAATAACAATTGTAATGACCAAGGTTCACAAATAGTGTCCTTTTATAGTCCCAATAAACAGAAATAGCTCTCTCAAAGAGGAAAGTAACAAAAGGTGAGACCACTCTTGATTATTCATAACAACTATATAAACATCAAAGATTAATTACAATTAAGCCTAACAATCACACTTTCTGATTACAGACATATGTCTGGCAGGTCTTAATATAAACTGGCTTTAAAATTTTAAAGTGAAAATTAGAATGAGTTTTCCTTAGTATGAAAAACTTTTTTTGAGTGGTGTAGGACATAACCAAGAATTTGGATTTTGCAAATATAAAGAGAGAAAAGATATAGAACAACAAGAACATTGGAAAAAAAACATGAAAGTAATTAAACTATTATATTTAAGTAAATATCACAAAGAGAAACATTTAAGTTGGGCAAAGAAGTACATGAAAACTCATTTCGCAAGTGTAATTTTGAGTGATGAATACAGAGCTACATTGGATGAAGCTGATGATGAGACAAGGCAGTGATTAAGTCTTTTAAGCAAATTGCAAACCAATATGACTTAAAAAAAGCACAGAGTAGAGGGTTTAATGTTTTTGGTCAATATAATAGGTCCCTAGAAAGTTGATGATGATAAAGAAGCAAAGAAGATCTCTGGAAAGCAATAAAAGCTGCAAGTAATGTTAAAGTCAAATCACTAGAAAAGTTAACAATGCTGGAAAGATTAATGATAGTTATAGAATGTCAAGGAGCCCATATTCAAAATAATAATTTATTTTGGTACATGTGATATTGTATTAATCAATTTTTCTACAAACAATATTTTTGGAGTTATTTCTAAATAAAAATTTGAAGAAACAGCTGGTTTTACAAATGTTGAGAAATGATGGAGAGCTTTAAGAACATTGGAAAAAGATATAAAAGCAATTAAACTACTACATTTCAGTAAACATCACAAAAAGAAACATTTAAGTTGGGCAAAGAAGTACATGAAAAGTCATTTCTCGATAGTAATTTTGAGTGATGAATACAGAGCTACATTGGATGAAGCTGATGATGAGACAAGGCAGTTGTTTATAACATTGTAATAAAAAAGATGGTGACAAAGATGAGGACAATAGACCGAATAATGTAAATAGTGTGTATGTATATATATATATATATATATATATATAAAAGAAAGAGGTTGTAGTGGTTCCAACGAGAGAAAAGTATGTATATTAAAAAGAAGAGAAAAGAGGTGGCGTAAACATTTTTGGTTGTAATTTTACAAATTATGTAAAACAAAACATAATATTTTTTCTAAATAAATCCACATTACAACCAAAAATGTTTACGGCACCTCTCTTCTCTTCTTTTTAATATATATATATATATATATATATATATAATTCCACTACAGAAAGTTTCCAGAAATTATTTATTATGTATATCTTAAAATACATGGATAAGTATTAATAATTACTAGATCATTCAGAATTTGTTTCACACTGGGTGCCTTATACTTTCAGCTTTGTGCCACATCTAAGGGACGCATAAACAATCACTATTACTGGATCATTGAACGTTAGGAACTATATGAATCCAAATGAATATGTAATATTTATCTCTTATTAGTTACCCTCGACCTCATATATGAACTTCAGGGTTAAATTTATAAAAATGGTTTAATGCTGTTTATCTTTCCCCCAGTACATTTGAAAAAATTCCCTCTGTTCAATTTTGTGAAGTAAACTTTAATTTTATTTTTAAAGTAGTTGCACAAAATTTCAGGGTTGCAAATAACTGGAGTATAAAATTAATTATTTTTTTATAGAACTTTAACCTTGGGCTTTACAAGTAAAGAGAAAAAACCTGGCATTTTGTTTCTATTTCATATGTAAATGAAATATTCACATATTGTTATAAATTTAAAAAAAAAAAAATTTTTATAAAAAAACTGTTTCAATCAATCAATATTTTATAACTCTCATAGCATTATTTTTTTGCCAAGCTTTTTTTTTTTATTCTCTAAATTTTGTTATTTTATTCCCATGCACAGGAATTTCATGTTCTCTTGAGCCACAAAAAGAAAATGCAAAGGAAAAACTAATCAAAAAAATCAATAACGATAATGTTTCATTTCAAAAATTTTGGACAACTTAAGTCTCTTATAGAATTATGAGAATTGAAAATTACATGAATTTAGGAGAGCAATTTTACCAATTTTTTTAAGGGTATCTGCGTTGGACAATACAGAGAAGAGATTAAAAGAAATTATGTGAATTGCATTTTCTTGAGTTGATAGAAAGAGACAATACAGATTTTGAGAACGAGTTTCTTACATTGATTATTCAGAAACTTTTCTGAAATGCCAGTGTTGTTCATTTATCTTTTGGCAATATTGATTGGACTAGAGAAGGGTAAGCTTTATCCAAGAAAGATACAGCCATTCTTCTGTCTGTCCGTCTGTCTGTCGATCCAATCCATTTACTTCAGAGAACCAAGAAGCAGGTTGTGCTAACAGCTGATAACTTACCTTGTAAAAGTCTCAGTTTGCCATTTGTGGAATCAGAAGCAGTATTGGCATTGAAGATGTCTGTGTAAATTGCAATTGACTGGCAGCAAGCAAAGAATGGTCCATAAGGAAATCAACAAAGTAGAATCAATAAAATCAAGATAGGGTCAGTAATCAGCCAACCAATGGATAGAATGGAGAGACAAGGCAGATCAGACTGACTTGACCAACAGATGGACTTATTGCTAACCTCAAGACCAAGTGTTCTTTGTTCTGAATCCAAGTAAAACCCGATATCTTGAGATTTCATGTTCACCATCAAGTTAACCATTTCAGAGTTTTCATTTGTATTTTTTTTTTGTCTAAACTCATATTGTGGAAGATTTTATTTTTTTTAAATAAAATTTCAGAAACTTTAATTTTCCTACTTATAAAATATGTTAAAAAGTAGATGCCCAAATAGATGTTTTTGTCTGAACTCATATTAGAGAAAATTTTATCTTAAAATAAACTTTCTGAAAACTTTCTTTCTTATTTAATATTTATAAAATATTAAAAAAAAAAAAACTAAAAGATGCCCAATTGTGTTTTGTTATTGATAAAAAAAAGACACAAAATATCAAGGCACTTAACACCAGATTATATTTAAAAAAAATAAACATAATGTTTTATCATGAAGTAATGGTTATCAAAGACGTTCCACACTTTATTCCTACTGTAGTGAAATTGATATTCACAGCGTGCCATATGGTTTATGGTCTCGAGTCAAAATAAAGTCAAAAAATATGTTTGGGTATCTACACTGACGACCTCAATCAGTTACATCATGTACAAAGTCATAAAAACATAAACTCCTTGACACTCATCCATTTCCTGTCCTTTACAGCCTTTAAAAAAGTCTGTATTTTTGCTATATTTCCTAACCCCTGTTCTGCCAACCATTTACATAATCTCATTAGGTAGCTTACACAGCTCTTTCAGCTCCCTCTTGCCTTCAATCTGTCTTATGAGTGTCAAATTTTCCAAATCCCTTTTCTCATTATGTTTTCTAAAAAATTGCAACTGCCACTTTCTGATGCTATGTATAAGTGTATATATTTGTTTCTATTTTCTTTTTTGTCATTGCTTATGTGTTCAGCTCGTAGTATTCTCAGCTTTCTTCTGTATAAACATATTTCTATCCCCCTCAAATCTCTTCTCCATCGATGAGGAGATGTTCACTGTCATACAGGAGTACTATTTTCTTTGTTTCCAATGAAATTTTCCTGTTTCTAAATACTTTGCTTAACATTTAGCACTCTGCATAATTTATAAATATTACTTCCCCTTTTACTGTATATGGAGTCCCCTCAAAATATAGTGTTTTATATATTAGTTCTATATATATTTGAAATTGCAGTAGCCTGGATCTCAATTTCAGTCAAGATTCTTTTCGGTGTTGCCATAGAAGGATATGGCTACACAACCAAAAAATTCAAATTCAACTTGCATTGGCAGGGCTAACATTTTGCTTGCTGAAAATAGTTACCTACAGAGTGCTAAAGGTTACTTTTTGGAAGTTGACTTTTACTATACCAATGAGCCTTCAAATTTCAGTGTCACATTTTTCATCCTCTGTTAAAACACTTCCTAGATATTTAAATTTTTGCACCTATTAAATTTCAGTATCTTCAATTTGTAATTTGCATATTGGTCTGTTTCTTTTGCTGATAACCATGCATCTATTTTTAGTCTTTTGAAAATAGCTGCACAGACATCTGTTTACAGAAATGAGAGAGGTTCCTAATAAGAAAAGGATGGAGTTGGGAAGGCCTGTCTTTTAACCCTATTTATTTTAAGGAACAAAGCATAATTCTTCAAAATATACTTTCGTTAATGATTTGACTTTCAATTAAATTGTGTTGTTCAATTCAAGAGAAAGCAAAAACAAAGACATTCTTTTGCTACTCTTTTGAACCTTATATAACGTAGATATTATTTTTTTTCAGGAAAAATGACTTATTAAAACCATACCATTTATGAATTTCAATTTTCCCCAGAGCTCAAACAGAAAACAATAATTATTAAAGTTGGTGTAAGTACTTCTTGTTTTTCTTCCTCTGGTCTCAAGGAGCTTGTCTCTGAACAAGGTATGAAGAACAATGTCAAATATATAGATATTCTGAAGGGAAACGTCTTCAAGCCTGAAAGAAGCATGAAGATTAGAAAGAATTTCATGGGACAATGATCCCAAATGAACTTCCATACTAACATTTCCTTCTCTCATATTTCTCACTTGTGGAACTCTCTTCTAGCTTCTTCTTTGATCTTCAAAAATGTAAATACAACATCAATTATTATCTTCTGCCTTCTTAATTCCTGTTTTTTTTTTTATTGTTCTGACCCCTAAATAATGTTTTTCCTTTTCTGATGTTCTTTCACATGCAGTAAGCCCTTGAATCTTAGTGGCTCTATTGTTTGTGAGGGAAATGATTAAAAAGAAAAAAAAAAATTAAATTATTATTTCCCAAACCCAAATTTTATTAAGAGCACCCTGTTTATTGTGAATATAAAGATATGCAGCTTTTCAAGCAGAATCAGAGGATAGTTTGTGTTGCAAAGCAAATCTTGTGAGGTTTTTGGAACATTTCTGTGCTTGAAGCAAATCCATTCTGACAATCTTCATTCTGGAAATTACAAAAAATGTTACCAGAATTGAGAACCAATAGATTTACATGATAAGACTAGATCTGTAGCATCCTGGGTATGACGATAAACTATGCCCAGCAGCAAGGCCTCTGATCAAGTTTTGAGGAGCATGGAATCACCTCTTAATTGCTGGTGTTCCCAGGTCCACCCTAAGCCAGAGTGGTAGCACCTGTTAGGGTCCCAGCTATGGGCAAATAGTTAAACACCTAAAAAAACAAGGGGTTCAAAACACTATGAAAGTGTAAAAATAGGTTTTAATACCAGAAATACTTTGTAAAAAATTATAACCAGCAATACATTTTTGAAAAAAAAAATACCAACGATGTTTTTAAAACATAAATATTACTAGCAATACATTTTTGAAAAAAAATATTACAAGAAATAGATTTTTGACAAAACAAAATATTACCAGCAATAAAAATTTTGCCGGCATTAAATAACCCATTGAGGTTGATATGCCATAAAACAAACTAGATCTGTAACTGGTAAGAATTCATGAAAATATTTGATTAAAATTATACACATACTAACTGTCTATGTAACCCATGCTATGATGGGGAAGATTTATCAAACAAAATATATCAAAACTGTTTTTTTTTTCATTCTAATGATTGCATATATCCTTTGTTACAGGAATCACCATTTTGTTTGCAAGGTGTGGACAATTTATAAGAAATATTTCTAGGCTCCTGGAACATTTGTCTTCTGAAACAAAATATTTTTTTGGTTTCCAATCAAGCATACAAAAGATACCCCATATCTAATATGTAGGTGCATCATAAAGTTTTTGGAAATTACAAAATTTTTAGCTATTCCTGTAGTCTTCCCTGGTGCTTGTTATTGAATAGATTATTTTAACTCTTTTATACATATATACATATACACAATTATGGCAACCAAAATTTCCAGGAACCAGCTCTATAAAGACAGGTAATCCTTATTTTGTTTATTTTCTTTTCAATCTGAGAATGGAAACAACTCACTTAATAGTATCAAAAAGAATTAAACTATTTTCATAACTTCATACAAAAGATTTATTTATTAACATATTTCCCAATTGAAATTCTTTTCTAATCATATTTCTATTCAGAAATATGATGCTTTTTTTTTCTTTGTTTTTTTTTTTTTTTTTACTCTAGTGTAATCACCTGTATTATGGTTTCTTAGCCAAATTTGAGTTGAATTGCCGCAATCCCAAACATCCAATGGAAGACCTATCAAATTTATGACTAGAAGATTTGCAATATTTTTAACTTTAAGAGGATTTCTTTTGTCAGAACAAATTATGCTCATCACAGAAACCCTCTTTCAGTCTCTGCAGAACTTACAGCAATGGTATTAATTATATTTTTTAAGTATTGTATATAGGCTATTTATATATAAGATTATTTTCAGTTAATCCAACAAAAGATTCACTAAGGTTTTTATAATTTTAAGAAATATCCCAGTAGGATACCACCACTGTGTATATACATACATACATACATATATATATATATATATATATATATATATATATATACATTATATTTAGTCACCCCCCGCCCACGTGGGTATCATGTGGCACAAGGCCAGTTTAACGTGGGCTCTCTGACCCCGTGGGCTCAGTCAAAAATATGCCCATTGAACCCGTATAAACGGGTTCAGGGTTGGTTTACCTCCCTGAAAGAGAATCCACCCATCGACGTAGACTCTTTCGGGTTCCTCCCCACCCAAAGGCAGAGAGTTCAACTGATCATATATATATATATATATATATATATATACAATTCCTAGGCCAAATGCTATGAAAGTTGGCTGTGTTGTACTAAATAATTTTTCTTGACAAAATCTATCTTACATATTTATAAGTTTACCATTCATCCATGCATTGAATATTGGGGCCACATTTTGTCTGGTGCATATAATAACCATTATACTACTAGTGCTTACACAATCATAGATGTCTGTGTGTGTGTGTGTGTGTGTGTGTGCATAATACCAAGAAGCCTAAATAACCATTAATTTGGAATCTTGTTTGCACTCACAGATTAGAATGCATATGCAGGTACTCATCCTCTTTGATATGGACATCTTTAAAAGATGCGATGCCCATACCTGCATGCAGGAACACACAAATGAAGAAATATTTAGCAAATTGTCAAAAGCACTAAAAACAGATAAAAATTCTAATGTAATAGTTAAAAAAAAAAAAAAAAAGAAAGAAAAGAAAAATTTTGCAATTTGATCATCTTCAAATCATTGTTGCATAAAGATGATCACATAACTGGAGATCAAACACTTGAAACATTTTGCAAGATTTCACACCAGAAACCCGAGTTGAAACTAAACTTTACCAAAAACTGTTCAATAAAAATAAATCAGCTTTGCATATAAATGTAGAATATTGCTGGACAGATTTTCAAAATCATTCTATATCCTTCATGGTAAAGTTCAGACTTGGGGGTCAAACTAGAGACCAATAAATTTCTTGTTATTGAAATTTCCTTCAATTTTCTTTTTCCAGCATCTAAAAATATTTTCATTTGTTTCTTCTTCTACAAGCTTCATGACATGGCTCTCCACAACTTCCTGTCCTTTGCAGCTCTTAACAATATTTTTCTTTTTGCTATCTCTCCTAATCCCTCTTCTGCCAACTATTTACACAAGCCCATTACGTAGTTATGTGCTGCATTCCTCTGTCCCACTTGCCTTCAACATCTCCTGTGAGTGCTAAATTTTCCAAGCACTCTTTTCTCAATTAGAGTCCTAGAAATCTCAATTTCTTTCTGATGCTATGTATATGTGTCCTTCTATTTTCTGTAAAACTGTCATTGCTCACATGTTCAGTCCATATTTATGATTCTCTTTTCAAAGATTACTTTAATATTAATAATAATAGAATAACAAATAATCTCTTATCTGAAACGAATTTCGATCTATCACCATTTCTATTTCCGTCAGTTCATATCTATCTCAATCAATTCATATCTATCAATATCTATCAATATATATATATATATATATATATATATATATATATATATATATATATAGATATATATATATATATATATATATAGCTATTTATGCTAGTTCATATCTATCTATCTATCTCTGCTCATATCTATCTAGCTCGCTAGCTAGCTATTTATGTTAGTTCATATCTATCTATCCATCTATCTCTCTTCATATCTATCTATCTAGCTAGCTAGATAGATAGATAGATAAGAAGGTAGGTAAAATGGTTGGCTTTCTGTACTGCTCTAGTAAGTACTTGACTCCTCCTGCTATCCATGACCTTTATGAGAACCTGATCAAGCCAAAAATGGAGTACTGTTGTCATATTTGGGCGGGAGCTGTCCAGACCTCACTCTCCAGCCTTGACAGTTCAAAAGTATCTCCCTTGTGTGTGATGAATTATTCGCCACCCTTCTCCCACAGGAAGGATGTGGCAAGCCTCTCACTGCTCTACCTCTGCTTCCATGGAAAGTGCTTGGACAAACTACAATCCCTGGTCCTGCTGAGGCAAACTTTCTCAGCAGGGACATGGTATGCCACTTACATAGTAGCAAATCACCCACATTCCCCCTGTATTCCATTGGTGAGAAGTAAATTCCACTTGAGCAGCTTCTTCCTGCAAATCACTGCCCTGTGGAACTGACTCTGAAATGGATGTTTTCCCAATCACTACAATCTTAACCTGTTCAAGGGTTAACCATTATCTTCCACTCCTATACACACAGATGGCCTCCAAATGTATTCCTCTACCTTGAGTGGTCCCTGGGCCTTGTAGTGGGAGAACCAGACCATAAAAACTTTTAATATCTATCCATTTTCATTCATATCTATCTAGCCATATGTCTATATCTATCTATCTCAGTACATATCTATTTATCTATCTCAGTTCGTATCTATCTATCTATCTATCTATCTATCTATCTATCTATCTCAGTTCATATTTATCTATCTATCTATCTCAGTTCATATCTATCTATCTATCTATCTATCTATCTCAGTCAGTTAATATCAAATTATTTTTTTTGCATATGTGCAGCATCACGTTTTTGTTGCTTCAAGTCACTTCTGTATCCATGATGAGATTTTCAACATTCACTGCCATATAGGATGACTGATATTACATAACAATTAAGTACACTTTCTTTTGTTTCAAATCGAATTTTCCTAAATTTCATTTATATCTCTTTGTAAATGTATTTTTTGTTACAGATCATTTTGGTGGAAAAAAAAAACTACATGTAACATATTTTGTCCTTGAAAAGGACTTCAAATTAATAATGTTCTTATTAATGGAATAATATATATCTGTACGAGTCAGTGAAAATATAGATAAATAAATATAACTGATGCTTTTGTTTATAGATAAATAAATATAACTGATGCTTTTGTTTATATTTTCACCCTCCTCCTCCTACATATAAAAAAATTCCATCAAAAAGAAAATGATGTGAGTCTGATAATGTCCTTTTGAAGGACTTTGAAATATTTCTAGAAGATAAGGCTTTTAAGAGAAGATGCCTCTGAAATTAAGATTGATCAATATTACTATATAAGGATTACTCTGAAAGTAATGCCTCATCTTTTGTCTTGAGCCTTGTACAGGTTGAATACCATTGTTTAAAAAACAAAAATACCGATGGTGACTGTTCAAGTTCAGAATTTCAAATGTTCATTTTCAAGAGTGATGAAGCCATCTTCAGTGGTGCAAAACAATTGTACTTTTAAATTAGTAATCTCTATCTATAAAAGGCAGGATGTGTGCGTGTGTGTGTGTGTGTGTAATGAATGCACGGATCTGCACCAAAATTTACATGCACATGCTCCAAGTTAGCAGGAAGGCCAAAACTGACTTTGCATTTTCCAAACTCCCATCGATAGTGGAAATAATCAATTTTTTCATGCTTCTACGGCAGTTTTCATGTAGTTTGTGGCCATTTTCTACTGGCCAGAGTAAGAGCCTATAGCTGGCTGCCACAAATAGGCAGGAAGATTCTATTGGCTAGCATGAGAGCCGACTGACATGAATGTTAACTAGCATGCTAGCATGCAAAAAAAAATCGATAGCTGCATTCGTCACAAGTGGGAAAAATTTAAATCTGCATGGCACTTTACTCCAATTGGCTCATTCGCTTGTGTAAACTCAATGTTGATTCTGATTCCGCAGAACTGGGTTGGGTTTTGAAAAATTATTTGTTGTTAACATTCTTTTTTCATTTGGTTTTTCCAGTTACGAGTCCTTTTTTAAAGCTGATCATTTTGTGTTCATTTTGTTTAGTTCTTTTTCATAACAGATTTAATGTTTAGTATAGCGCTTAGAAAAAATTTGCAGTATGAGATAGGCAAGAAGTAAGGCATGTAGCAACATCAGCACATCAAAGGGCACTCCTTTAAAGGCAAGGAAGGGCAAAAATATCTTAAGTCAAGTGATAGTGATTGCTGTATGAGTCGTACGATTTTTGAATCAAGCATGGGCAACGCCGGGCCGTGCTGCTAGTGTCTGATAAGAATACAAAACTAATTTTTTTATATGTAAAATAAATGCTTCATCATTTCTGGACTCTGTCAGATTAATGTCAGCTGCATTGGTAGTATGTGGTTTCAGGTCTTTCTTTGAATGTGTGATCATCCTCTTAGGAGGATGTAAGGTATTCGCATTTTAGACATTTATATAATTTCCTGTCATTTTATTGTCTAGTGTGTGCATATCCTAAATTCAGTTGGGTACACTTTCTGTTTATTTCAATTCACTTTCCAGCAACCGATTCTGCCCTTGGTGGTTTTAAGTCACCTTTCAGATCAACCTTCAAGGTGCATATGTCTTATAAAATTCTGAGGTGAGACTGAGTAGGAAACTTTCTTTGGTATCTCTTAGGCTGACCCCAGTACATATTGGGGTCACCACAGATCAACTCTTCTTAGATCAATAGTTCTTGATGGACATTAAATCCAGTATTTGCTGGGTAACTCACATACTACACAATCATCCCCCCCCCATTTAGCTTTGTGCAGTACTAAACTAAGCTCATTAATCATAATCAGCAGGTTTTTATTTACAATGATGTTCTCTGTGTACAAGGCCCAAGAACCACTTAAGGTAAAGGCTTACAGAGTAAGTGGCACAGTTTATGGGTACATCTAGGAAAGATAATGATTAACCCTAGACTTAAACAGGTGTAAGATTGTAGTGATCAAAGAAATATCTTCATAAAAGTCAATTCAACAAAGCAGCAGTTCATGGGAAGAAGCTGCTTGTGTAGAAATTAGGTCTCACTAATGAAATATGTAGGGAATGAGGGTGGTTTGCTACAATATGTGGGGCATGGCAGGGCTTAGAGAAGAACTGATGGAACTAAGAAGTGTAGTTCATCTGAACACTTTCCATGGACTTTGCAATAAAGTAACACAAGGCTTGTGATGTTTCATCAGTGGGAAAGGAGTTGTAGGGTGGAAAATAGTTCATCCCCCACAAGGATGTGGAGATGCTAGAAAATGAAAACTGAATTAAGTAGGAACATCTTTATCACGTCTACCATGACCAAGTACAAAAACAGCTGTTACTTTTTTCATGTTTGCAAAAACTTCATTTCTTATTTAGTAAAATATAATTGTTTTAGCTTTATTTTTAGAGGGTGAATTATTTTGCATTTGAGATTTTAAAAAAAAAAGCAATCAGTGAAACTAATTAATCCTGTCAATTGATTGAAATATTTTGTCATTTTGTTTCATTTACTTGTTCTCACATCCACAACCTATCACCACCACCACCACCACCGCCAGCATCACTACCTCCACATTGACCTATTTTTTATCATCTGCTCTGTTCAGAATTATCTCCAGGAGCAACAGAATTTTTAAAAAATGGCAGACGTTTGGAGAATAAATAAAAAGAAAGAGAAAGAAAAAAGAATAAGAGTAGAGAGACAATGCCGGACATGAATTTTAAAACAAAAAGAAAAAAAACACTTAGCAGTTGTGAATAGAAAGAACAGACATATTTATAGAAATAAATATAAACAGACAAAGTAAATAGAAGAAAAGCGTAGAAAGAAAAAGAAAGACAAGGAGAGAATTAGGGGGAAAGATAGGAGAAAAAGAAAGAAAGAACAAATAGTGATAGAAATAAGTATGGATGGATACAAAATCAAAAGAAAAGGAGAAGCTGAGAGAAAAGTGTACAAAATAAATGAAAGAAAAAGAGCAAGAAGAGAAGTTGGAAAAAATAGTGTAAAGGCAAGAAAGAAAAGAAAAGAAAGAAAGAATTAAAGGAGAGAAAGAAAAGGCAAGAAAAGAAAAAGAAAGAGAGAAAAAAAGAGAAAGAAAAAGCAAGAAAAGAAAAGAGAAAAGAAAGAAATGGAGTGAAAGAAAAAAAGGGAAGAAAAGGAGAGCAAGTATTAACTGACAAAAAATAAATAAAAGAAAGAAACAAGTAAACAAAAAAGTGAAAAGAGAAAGGATATGAAGCGACAGAAAGTTTAAAAAAAAAAGACAAACTGAAAGAAAAAAGATATCATGAATAAAAAAGAGATTAGAAATAAGGGGAAAAGAGAGTTTAGAAAAGAAAAGATTTTTTTTTTAAAGAAAAGTTAATTAGAGTGGAAAATGAGAGTAAAGAAAAATCAATGTGAATGAACAAGGAACAAGAATGAACAAAAAATTAAAAAAGAATTGCCAAGTGGAATAAGAAGTAATGAAGAAAAAAAAAAAAAAGATGATGAGAAAATAAAAGACCAAAGCAAAGAAAAGAAACGATTGGATAAGAAGAAAGCAAGTAAAAGAAAAAGAGGAAACTGATAAGCAAATTAACAAAATAAGAAAAATATCACAAAGTGATGCATGGGATAAAAAAAGAAAAAAAGAAAAATACAGAGATAAGAAGAGGGAATGAAAATGCAGCAAAAGAGTGTTGGACTGAATGAAAGTGAATGATGATTGGTAATTGAAAGAGAGGCTAATAAATCTTCACAACATTGAATGAAAAAAAGTTCATCTTGAATAAATTGACAACTTCAACTGTCATAAGGTTAACAGAGAATATAGAAATGACAAAATGGTAGGAATGGAAAAAAAATATTTCTTGTAGATAAATTGAGAACATCCAAGTGTTATATTAATTCCGGCTGTTTCTGCAATTCAAGAAGTTATCAGTTCAAATGAGTATCGAGATATGTGCCTAAGTACATATATATATATATATATATATATATATATATATATATATATATATATATATATATACAAACACATGACTGCTTACCTGCATACACATGTATGTATAGAGAGGGTGAGTAATGATGGATAAGAATCCAATGGAATGGTAAAAATATAAGACAATTTGGAAATTTTTTTTTTTTTTTCTTTGCTTTGACATGCTTTGCCATGATCTGGTGTCATCAAAAAAGAAAACAAATAACAATTTTACTTCACCATAATAAAAACTACATAAGCAAGACTAAACATGATTCACCTTCAGTTTCTGAATGCCTAATTTTTACTTGAATTATATTTTGTCTTGCTTATTCATTTCAATTTATCATTTCTTACTAAATCAGTACTAAACAATGTAGCATTTTCTTCTATGTGCCATGTCCCTTCAGAATCTAGGTGGTCATGGATCTCCACAACTTCCTATTCCTTGTAATTCTTAGTAATATTTATCTTTTTGTCATCCCTCTCACTTCCTGTTCATATTTTTATCAAGTAGGTGGCCTACTACCTTCCCCAGTCTCTTTTGACTTCAATATGTCCTGTGAATATCAAATCCTCCAAGCTCTCCTTCCTCATTATTTGTTCTAGATATTACTACTCTTTTTGATTCTGGATATAAGTGTCCTTTTTATTTACATTATTTATATTCATACTAGTGTTTTCATCTTTGTTGTTATCACAACGTTTCAGCCATTGTGCCCTCTAGCGTTCCTCAAACGTAAAGAATGTATGTAACTTACTAATTATTAAATCTAGAGGTTTTCTCTGAACATTTTGCCTATAAGGTATAGCTGGTATAATAGTACTTTAAATGTGTAATGTGTTTCAATTGACAACTGAGTTTCAAGCTCTCTGGACATTTTGTGTTAATCTCAAATAAAATGCCACAGAAACCTGTGAAATAATCAAGACTGTTTATTGATTAACATTTTTCAGAAAAGTCTATGATGAAGACCCTGGACACCTTCAATTTGGAGGGTTGTGAGGAGTCCTTCAATAAGTAGCTGGAGCACTATAAGAGCATTGAATTTGGAGGGTTCGACATTAAAAGACATTAGTGTTTCGCATTGTTTTAAAATAAATAAATCTGTCTACTGAAAAATTTTCAAAACTTCTAGAGTCTACCTTGTATGTTTTAAATATTTTTTTTTTAATTTTTAAATGCCTTCCCCTGTGTTAAAGTGGGTTGTTGTTTTTTTGTATAAGAATTGCTTCAAGTTTTTTGAGTCTTTCCTTACAATAAGTTCAACAGAGTATTTTAACATTAACTATGTTTTTTCATTTTGTCGTTTCATTTTTATATATATAAAATGGCATATACTTTCAGAACATAAATGATGATGTCTCTCTTCAGAAACTAGTGAAGTGGTTTCTGATTGTCTTCTCTGTGGTTTGGAAATCAAACTTGTCCTTCTCTTTGATAGGCTGCCCCCATAGCCTCAAGAGTCCAGAATACTCTGCTATTTTGATAGCTAACAAGAGGAGAGATAACATTAGTGCAAACAGGAATGCAGTAGACTAGGCTAGAATTTGATCTCTGCTTGCCTATTTCATTTTCTTTGCTAATAGTATTACAGTCCTTGAAAAGATCATCCTTCTTTGAACATTGTGGTCTGGCAATACAGAATCTAAAAAAACTGTGCCAGATAACAGAAACCACATCACTTGAGGACAACCAACAGCAGCAACAATTAAAATGCATAGCACATGTAACTTGAATAGAAAATAATGACATAATCAAGCTGTTAACATTCCACACAACTTCAAATAGAATGTTTGATACAAAACCTCCATCAATACTGGAAAAAGCAATAAAAGATACTGGACTTGAGAAACCTGTTTTCCTAAAAATAATATTTTAAGAGAAAGATTTTATAAATTTCAATGGAGAACAGTACTGTCTGTTTGGTCAATGAATGCCAAATGTTTCCTTGAAGGGAAATAGCTAATATTAACATTATCATTATTGCTAACTGCACATCCTATTGACTAATAAAGGTTTAATAATAATGATTATACTTGAACAAGAATATTGTGAACTTTGAACATTTCCTTCAAAAATTTAAATCCAGATGCGTGATGACATGTGCAAACTGGATAAATTTAATGAAAAGATCAAACAGATTTTGTCAGTCAATCTTAATAAAAGATGTTTGATTGAATTCTTAGTGCCTAAAAATACATTATATGCATATGTATTCATTTTCTTGCACAAGTCTACTGATATATAAATTTGAATATATAAACATGGTTTTGTATATATGCACACATTAATGTGTGCCTGTATTTTTTAACCTTTTTATGACAACACAGTTCTTTGTTTAGTAATACCAGAATCTATCAAGAAAATTTAAGTGTAAGGTAGATAAAACATTTGTACATTTCCGTGTGTGTTTATCTAGATTCAACAATTATTTTAAGACATTTTTATGTTTATATGTTCTTTTTATAGATATAAATATTTAAGTTTATTATTTATTTTAAATGCTCTGTTTATTATAAACAGAGCATTTACTTAAATATTTGCATGTATAAAAAGAATGTATAAACATAAAAAATGTCTTAAAATATATATATATATATATATATATATTCTCACTGTGAATGGATACAAGTCTGTCTAAAAATTCTAATTTTTAACATTTTTCTCATCATACTTCTATTTTTCCTATTGACCTATTAATATACATTAATTATTATTTTTATTTTGAATTTCTTTCAATGACCTACTATACCGCTCTCTCTCCATGCCCACACACATATATATATATATATATATATATATATATATATAAATAACTGTGCAGACAGACTAACCATACTACTTAAACAATTTTGCAAGCTAAAAAGTGCTCATTTTAATATAAAATGCATTATCTATATACATAAAATCACCTAGTATGATAATTTTTGCTTATAGTTCTAAACTTCTAATGATACGACTACCTTCCTTATTCGATAAACTCATGAGTACTACTTACATTTTAGTAGATACTTCCATGCATTCTGCTTTTTCTAATGTTTGTCTACCATTTTGATATTCTGATCTCTTCCCAATAGTGACATCTAAAAGTTAAAAAATGTGATCAATACAACAAAGATAAGGATACTGGTTCAAATGAATTTTTTATGTTATGTTTTCTTATTCTGTTGCAAAAAATAAATGTTCATCATGCACTGAAATGAGGATTTGGAATTCCCTGAATCTCACAAAATCTGTTTAGGAATCTATTCAGGGTTAGCTTGGAACAGTGTCTACTTGTCACTTTCTCTCTCTCTCTAAATATTAGTTGTAACCGTAAGTTCTATTCTAAGAGTTTCTTCTCTCACACTTTTTGCTTGTGGAACTCTCTTTCAGCTTCTTGTTTCCAGTCAATTTTGGTCTTCAAAAGTTTAAATGTAATGTCAATCATTATCTTTAGCATTCTTAATTCCTGTTCTTGTATTGTTCTCTTATAATTTTTTTCTTTCTCTCATATTCTTTCACACTCAGTAACTCTTTTTGCCTTAGTGGCTTTATTCCCTTGCTAGGGAGTGAAATGATTAAATATGTGTATGTATGTATGTATGTGTGTGTGTGTGAGTGTGAAAGAAATCAATAATCAATGCTGAATTAGTTAAGCATATCACATCACAGGGCCTTCTTTCAGACAAGTAACATGGCTTTCATTTCTCTAGGTCAATTGGTGATGTATTCATGATTATTGCAGAAATGATCTATCACACTTTAGATAAGATTGATAAAGCTCAGGCTGTTGCTTTGGTATACCGGTCTTCTTCACATGTTGAGAAGTTATCTCTGGATGAATTTTTAAACTGATTCAATCTTTCTTAACAAATTGTGAAATGAAAGTTATCCTGAATGGCCACTCTTCTAGATCTTTTTGTACTAATGCAGGTGTCCCCCATAGCTCTATCCTTGGTCCCACTTTGTTTTTAATTTTCATCAGTGACCTTCCTGATAGCATCAGCCCCCATCTTCGTATCTATACTGATGACTCAACCATTTACTCCTGTCTCAATACTAAGTCTGATCAGTTTGATAAGCTCAAAATGGCAGCTGATCTAAAAGATGACCTAGAGTTTGTTGTTAACTGGGGCAAAGAATGGCTTATTAATTTTAACACCTCCAAAACTAAACTGCTCCCTATTAATCATCTGAGAGATCCCTTTCTGTCTAACATCAGCACGTCTGATATTAACCTCTAGGAGAGTGATTTGTTATGCCTTTTCAGGCTAACATTCTCAACTGACATGAAGTAGAAAGATTATATTCAATCCATTGCTAAGTATGTTGTCAAGAAAGTTGATTCACTCCGTAATACTAGACAATTTTTCTCTACAGAATCTAACATATCTATAAGTCTACCATTCACCCATGCTTAGAATATTGCTGCCACATATATATCCTGCTATATATTTAGAGATTCTTGATAATATCCAAAGAAGAATCAGCAATATTATTGGTCTTGACCTGGCTTCTTGGCTTCAGTTACTACCCACAACCACAAAGTATCTTCCATGTGCCTTTTCTATAAATACTTTCATGGGAATTGTCTGCACAAGCTCTTTGCTTTGCTACCTGGACTTTATGAATTTAAGTGCAGTACTAGATAAGCAACTAAGTCTCATCAATTTACAATTGAACCGATTAGATGTAACTGTATGATCTATGCTAACAGTTTTTTTCTCACACTTTTTACATTTGTCTGATCATATAATTTAATAATTTTACTTTGTTGAGTGTTGTACAAAGGTGGGCTTTGAAAACTTCACAGGCTGACTATGAAGAAGTGATGCTACAGCTGTGAAATCTTAATGGTTCTTGTTCAGAAGACTTTATGAATTTAAGTACAGTACAAATTGATGGCAAGGCTTAACAATTCACAGTTGAGTTGACGAGATGTAACCATAAATTTTATTCCAACAGTTTCTGTTCTCACACTTCTCACTTGTGGAATTCTCTTCTGGCTCTATACTTTCCATTTATCTTTGACCTTCAAAAATTTAAATGCAATGTCAATCATTATCTACTCCTTTCCTGATTACTCTTCTATGGTTCTCACTCTTTAATAATGTTTGTCTTTTCTATTCTTTTACACCCAGTAATCCCTTGTGTCTTAGTAGCTTTACTGCCTTGCTTGAGGTAATTCAATTAAAATAAAAATATTTGCTGCTAGGTCTAAAATTCTAATTATAAAACTATCAGGAACAATACCCCCATTATAATATAACATTCCATGTATTCTGCTTTTTCCAATATTCTACCTTGTCTACAGATTTGGGATTCATTCTGTTATTCTCTGAAAAGTTTGTTTTGGTCAGCAGAGTATCATAAAGATTAAATCTATTCAGATTGATTCTTTCTTTGAAATTGAAAAATGCCTTCTTTTAAATCTATTTCAAAGCATGCTATTTTTTATTTTTTTCCATTTCTTCAGTAGAATTGAAGCTTTCCAAAAAGTGAAATTAAGAAAATGAAGGAGTTTCAATTTCATAGAATCATTATGAATTATTTCATGGCAGTTAAATTACAGATGCTTTTGAAGAAACATTGAATATTTTAGAAGATAGTTTTGTGTAGTGCTGCATCAATAAGGTTAATGATTCTGCATTTAAATTTATTCTTGCTCTAAGACAATAAATCTTCTTTCAAAGAACCAAACAAGGGAAATCAATTGGAGCTCTTTAAAAATAAGAGTTAAGAAAATGCTGCAATTCTGATTTTGCCATATTGTTCAATGGCTGTGAACTTTTGCAAGACTCAGCATAAATTTATTGTGCATTTGGAAAAATAGTTTTGGTTAATATAGTAACATGTCAATTTATTCAGAAAATTATATTTTCTCCATCTTTTGTTAAAAAGATAAATTAGAACTGTAACAGTGTGAAATAACAAAAATAATGAAATTTTGATTTTGCAAGATTATTTCTTAGTATTTAAATTAAACGAGACAGATTTTGAAGAGAGACAGAAAATATCTGAAAAATAATATTATCCATTATGATGGTGTTCATAATTTCAGTTTAGCCTATTATAAAACAGTAAATTCTGATTAGAATTTTTATATTGTGCTTAATGTAATGCTACATAATTTAGAAAATAAAATAGTTTTAGCTTTACAGGATTGTTTTATACATGGCAAAATTACAGAAACGTTAATGTGCTGCATATCTGAAAAATGATTTTGATTATTTCAACATGAGTAAGATTGAGAAAGTAAATAAGAACTCTCTTCTGTCAGAATTAAAAAAAACTATACAATATTTAAGAAAGCTATTTTATCACATTTAAATGAATGAACAGTTGAATAGAAAAATAATTTCATATTGATGATTCATGATGCTAAAATCAGATACATTTTGTTTTAAAACCAGAGATAATACTTGTCGGGTTACCTCCCCCTAATTTTTGAAACCACTACTAGGAGATGCTCTCAGGACTATAAATACTCTGCGATAATTTTTTATCACTCTCTTCTGATCTTCTCTGCCAACATGTAACCTCTCACAGAGAAGGCCTTTTCTTTGGGAAATGCATGAACAATACATACATACACACACACATACATAAGTACATTCATTCACTACACATACTTTGGACCAAAACGGTTTTTACATTCATTTGTTACACACATCATTGTGTTTGTTGCTTGTATATCTTTGTTGTTAATACATTATCATTTGTTTGTACATATATATATTGGTTCTTGTTTCTTTTCATTTCTTTATGTGGACTCATATCCCAAGTCTACCATGTTTGTTAAGGAGACAGCGTGTTATTCCCAATTTCAAGGACCAACATTACTAATGCCCAAAACAAGTTGGAAAACACATAAACGAGCCTGCAAAATACTACTCCAGTGGATTAACAACCGAAAGCCAGATTATAAATATAAATATTTGTATCAATGAGTTAAAAGTCTTTTTTTTATTGTAGGTGTCTTTATCCTTGATACACACATGCACACACTCTCTCTCTCTCCCCCCCTCTCTCTCTCTCTCTATATATATATATATATATATATATATATATATAGAGAGAGAGAGAGAGAGTGTCTGCTATAATGTTTAAAGTAATATGGATTTATATATACACACCTACATGGAAATTATTAAGACATACATGCCCACATATATAAGAAAATTAGTTAATGTTCTTAATATTCTACCTTGTTTTTTTTTAATTATTTCACTCCAAGTAAGACAATAAAGCCACTAAGACACAAGGAATTACTGATAGTGAAAGAGAACTAGAAAAATTGGTAAGGAAAAAGGACAATAAAAGAACAGAATTAAGTAAGACAGAAGATAGCAATTGATATTACATTTACATTTTTGAAGAATATAGATAGCAGGGAAGAGAGTTCCACAAGCAAGAAGTGTGAGAAAAGAAACGTAGTTGCATCTCGCTATTTCAACAATAAAATAATGAGACCTACTTGCCAATCTAGTAGTATGGTTAAATTCATGCAGATGAGGTACCAAGGAGGAGAGTTCATTATTGCTATGAAAATATTTATAGAAAAAGTCACATCACGTTAGTGAGAAAATGACTGAAGTTGAGATGCCAGGTCCAGACAGATAGCTTTACAGACCATTCTTTGGATTTTATCAAGAATCTCAAGAGGAGCAGTTGACCAGATATAGCAGCAATATTCAATGCATGAACAACTTTTCTCTTTATTCGCTTCTTTAGTTGTTTTTTGTTTTTGTTTAGAAGCATATCAATCTCTATGTATGTATTTAATGCTCACAAATTTTATTTTATTATTTTAGAGGTAATAATGGTTTTAGGGATACAAGTCTTACTAATTTTCCCATAGCTGGGGGAAGGAGAGGTGGATACATACCTTGCCCAAAGTTATTTGCACATGTCGATATAATGAACCCAACTGGAATTGGAACTTGGATCTCTGATTAACAATTCCAAGGCATTATCCATTACACCACTCACACATCCAAGCTTACAGCATCTGATATTTCCAAGCAGTCACTCATCTAGGTACTGACCAGAATTAATGTTACTTAATTTTGGTGATAGACCAGCATTTTCAAATATTTTCTTACTGGTGGCCAGTTCACTTTACTTACTATTTAGCCTTTTAATTTTTTCAGCTTTTTAATTTTTTTGATATTCTTTTTTTTGATATTCTTAAAAGCTATTGTTTTTCTTTGACTTATTTTGTATATATTTTTATTGCCTTTTTGACTGTTCTCTGATCTCTGCTAAACTTTTCTAGCATCATCTTTTCAACAGTTAATAACTTTATAATATATTGTTTCTCTTTTGAGCTTAAATTTCTTATGACCAATGACTGTTTTTAAATATATGAAATTAAAAAATAAATATCAACAACTAAACACATACATACATTATATATACATATAAAGGGTGTTTCAATAACTTGGACCAATTTTAAATGTGAATTAAGTTTAAGCATCTTATGATTTTTTCTTTTACTTTCAGATTTAACAACTTAAGTCTTTAGCATTTTCAACCATGGAAAGATTAACAATCAAGCAATATGTTAAAGTTTCAAAAGTGCAATTGGAAAAACTGTTTGTAAATTCAAACAAACTGGGTCGGTGGCAAGATGTGAAAATACCATTGCGTGCTCGTTTATGCTGTTTAGCTGAAAACATTGCTGCAGCACATGAGAATGTGGCCAAGAATCCAGACACCTCTATTTGTCATCGCATGCAGGAATTGAACCTCTCCACAACAATATTACATTGTTTCCAATTGCATTCTCGGTTGGTCGATGATGTCGGTCAAAAAAATTGCAAATGCATAAAATGCATTTCTGTTGGAATGTCCATTTTCGTAATAGGCTTCGATAACTTTAACACATTGTTTGATTGTTAATTTTTCCATGGTTGAAGTTGCCAAAGACTTAAGTTATTAAATCTGAAAGAAAAAGAAAAAAATCATTAGACTCTAAACTTAATTCACATTTAAAATCTGTCCAAGTTATTGGAACACCCTTTATTTATATATATATATATATATATATATATATATATATATATATATATATATATATATATATATATGTGTATATTATTATTGCTGCCATATATGGTCTGGAGCCCCTTCTGTTTGCCTCAGGGTTCTTGATAAGATCCAGAGACGGATATGCAATATAATTAGCCCTGATCTGGCTTCTCGTCTGCAGTCGCTCCCTGTCTTTTTCACAAATACTTTCATGGTAATTGCTCCGATTAGCTGCTTTCACTGGTTTCTATGAGGCTGGCATCCCGCTCTCATCCTTTCACTGTTTTGCCACCTCTTCTACTCCAATAGCTTCATGTCTCACACCTCTTGCCTGTGGAACTCCCTTCCCTACTCCTGTTTCCCTGATAGTTTTAATCTCCAACTATTCAAATGTAATGTTAATCAACATCTCTAGTTGCCTTGATCTATCCACTATCCTTCTCCTCATCCTCTCCTCTATCTCCCCTATCTGCTCTCGCTCCAAATCCTCTATAACCCCTTGCATGCTAGTGGCTTCCCACCTTGCTAGGGGTGATATACTTAAAAAAAAATAAATAAATAAATAAAAATAAAATATATATATATATATATATATATATATATATATATATATATATATCTGTGTGTGTGTGACTCTCTTTCCTTTTTTTTTTGTTTATTCCCTTCACTTTAAACTAAACAATATTTATGATTTACACTATTCAGTCTGTTATCCTCATCTTTATAATCTTTATAATAATACAATCCATGTGATTAATAGGATAACAAACAAAAACACACTCTCTCTTTCTGATAAAATGTATTATTTTCGTTTGCACAAGACTAAAGATCCAGATAATTTAGCTGGATTATAGTAAATGATCCCTTCAGTTGTGGGTTAAATAGTAGATCAGACTGGACTCTTCAGCCTTGGTTGTCAACCAGTCTATGAAAAGGAAAACTTTGAATTTGCAGGTTAAACACATTATCATCTAAGGAAAAGAAAACTCTAACAGAAAATTAATCCCTGTGACAATTTGAATACAGAAATCTCCCTAAAACCCTTGGGTAAGAGGCACTAGGCAGATGGCATATCATGCCATAGTAAATGATCACATATACACATTAATATATGCTCAGGTTCT
>OZ010575.1:55948859-55958859 GCA_963932145.1 Acanthosepion lycidas
GAAAAACATTATTAAGGAGTGAGGACAATAAAAGAAGAGGTATCAAGAATACAGTAGATAATGACTGACATTGCATTGAATTTTTGAAGATAAAAGTTGGTTGAGAAACAAGAAGCCAGAAGAGAGTTCCACAGCAGAGAAAAGAAATTTACAGTTACATCTAGCCAATTTAACTGTAAAATCATGAAACCTTATTGTCAATCTAGTACTGCACTTAAATTCATAGAGTCTAGGTGCCATAAAGAAAAGTTCATCAGAACAATTACCATGAAAGTATTTATAGAAAAGACACAAAGAAGATACATTACAGTGGTAGGAAAGTGCCTGATGCCAGGATATCATGTCAGGACCAATAACATTGCAGATTCTTTGGATTTTATCAAAAACCTTTAAATATATAGCAGGAGCACTGGATCATATGTGGCAGCAATTTACAAAGCATAGACAAATGGTGGACTTATAAATATGTAAGATAGATTCTGACAAAAAGCAAACCTAGCAATTGATTCATTATAATCTTTCCACTTTATGTCAGCAGAGAATTTTAGCCTGAGAAGACACAACTAGTCACTCTCCTGGAGGTTAGCATCAGCCATACTTATGGAAGGTAGAATGAGGTTTCCCAGATGATTACTAGAAAACTTTTTTTGTTATGGGGGCATTAAAATAAACAAGCCATTCCTTGCCCCAGTTAACAGCAGATTTTTGGTCACTTTTGAGATCAGCTGCGAATTTGACCTTATCAAACTGATCAGACTTACTATTAAGACAAAATAAATAGTTGTATCATCAACATGGATACTGAGTTGAGAACATAAGCAATCAGGAAGATCAGTGATGAAAATTAGGAATAACACAGGACCAAGAATAGAGCCCTGGGGGAGGAGGGCCTTGAGAATTTGATACTCATGGGTCGAATAGAGGGAAAGATAGATAAAGGAAAACAACACATAACAGACGTAGCAGCCTTAAGCAAGTGGATGACTGAACATAGTCTGGGTGAGGTGTCAGAAGGAAAGAACTTGTTGAGTGCGGCAAGGGATAGAGAAAGGTGGAGAGCCATGATTGCCTATATCCTAAAAGGACACGGCACATCGAATGAAAGATATTACATATGCAAAAGTCTTTATAATAAAGTATTAATAATTAAGAAAATTAAATCATTAATAATATTCTCTTTTATTTATTATCATTCTATTATAATAACTGCATTACCGCTAAAATGATCTAGGAACCAAATACTTTTGTGCATACATGTGTGTGTGTGTGTGTGTGTGTGTGAGTGTGTATATATATATATATATATATATTTATATATGTGTGTGGGTGTAAATCAGGCATGGGAAATTTTTCAGCAGTGGGCCACATCATGGTGCATATAGCACATCACAAAGTGGGCTGCACTATTAAAAAGATTCAAGGTAATTTTTCATAATGGATACTTATTAGGTTGGTGCAAAAATAATGTCGTTTTTTTGACGTTAAAAAATACGTCAAAAACGACATTATTTTTGCACCAACCTAATAGCTATTTTCACTACAGAAGACCATATACATAAGTATATACATTAGAAATGGAGGAAAAGGTGAGTTTTTCTTTGGAGAAAAGATTTTTTTCTATAGTTAAAAAGTTGAAGTCTTAGTATAATATTATCACTGATGACAATGTGATTAACACATATCACTGTGTCTGATTTATTTCTAGTTTATTCATTTGAAAATAAAAAAAATCATATATGACTTCTTTAGAGAAAAAATTATTATCGATGTTTCCTGTTTTAAAAGCTGTTTCGGCTTACAAGACTTACTTGTAGGTTTTATCAATTCAGAGGTTTGAAGAAATAAAATAAAATAGCAGCTTAAAATTTAAACATTTAAAGAATAATAGAAGAGAGAAAGAGGAAAAAGAAAAAGAAGATTCAAAAGGAAGCAACAGAAGAGAATCAACACAAATGTCATGTAGGAGAAGTTGGAGTGTCTGGTTTAAGACAGTTGAAATAACCTTGCCCTATATTTTAAAATATTAACATCTCAATGAGATTTTTGAAAAAATATTAAGCAAAAAGGTAACATCTAAAATTAAAAATAAAATTAAAACAATATATAATATACAAATAATAATACATATAATACAATAAATAAGATAATTATAAATAAAATAATTATTAAATAAAATTATTAAAAAAATAAAATTAGATTAAAAAAATTAAATATAAATTAATAAGTATTAAGTATAAAATAATAAATAAATATTAAATCTAAAATAATATTAATTAAAATTAAATTAATATTAAATAAAAGTACATCTTAAATATAAATTAATAATTAATAAATATAAATAAAATACTAAATATAAAAAATGAAAAAACCTAATTTAGAGAAAAGTTATTAGATACGATTGAAATAGAGTAGACATAATGATATATGTGTTAGAGGATAACAAATTAAACAAGGTCAATAATATTCTAGACCAGTTTAAATCTACTCCTGTGATGACATTGGGATACTAACTCATTCCTTTAGTTTAGTAATATGTTCTGATTCTCAAGCACATTTCTCACCCTCACAAGACAGACATGCTTGCAGAGGTGTTGAGGTCTCACACTTATAGACACACCCATACTAATATATACACTTGCATACATCATACACACTCTCAAAGTATTAAAAGATAACATGCAATTAACAGACACACACATCTCCTTCCCAGCAATCAATAAAACTGTCAAAATGTACAAGAAGGGAAATCTGAATCTCCCCAGCCTCTATCTTAAAAACAATTTAAAAGAGCCTGTTTGACTGACCAAAATTAACAATAGAAAACAAATGAAAACTACAGATAAAGTTCATTTTCTTCAGAAAGCCATTCATTCCTGTATTTCACTGCTAGAAACAAGTAGGAATTTTTCTTCTCCTGATGATGGCTATGCTGGCTGAAACTAGTTAAGGAACATAATTGAAATAATAAAACAAAAAAAAATATTAATATACAACCCAGTGCATCTGAAAATTTTAATTTTTTAACATTTTTTATTATTCAAAACACATCTATCTATCTATCTATCTATCTATCTATATATATATATATATATATATATATATATATGTGTGTGTGTGTGTGTGTATAA
This sequence comes from Acanthosepion lycidas, assembly GCA_963932145.1. Classification (NCBI taxonomy): domain Eukaryota; kingdom Metazoa; phylum Mollusca; class Cephalopoda; order Sepiida; family Sepiidae; genus Acanthosepion; species Acanthosepion lycidas. Next base: position 55,951,988 of record OZ010575.1, read on the forward strand.
ATAAATACATATATATATGTGTATGTATAAATAAATACATATACATATATGTGTATAGATACATACATATATATATATGTATAAATAAATACATATATATCTGTATAAATACATACACATATATATATGTATAAATAAATATATATTTATATATAAATACATATATATATGTGTATAAATACATATATATATAAATAAATACATACATATATATATATATATATATATATATATATATATATATATAAATAAATACATATATATATATATATAAATAAATACATACATATATATATGTGTATAAATAAATACATATATATATATATAAATAAATACATACATATATATATGTGTATAAATAAATACATATATATGTATAAATAAATAAATACATATATATATATATGTGTGTGTGTGTGTGTATAAATAAATACATATATATATATATATGTGCATGTAAATAAATAAATACATATATATATATATATATATATATATATATGTGTGTGTGTGTGTATATATATATATATATATGTGTATCAATAAATACACACACACACACTATATATATATATATATATATATATATATATACACTGATTTTCAAATCAAGTGTCAATCCTCATGAATGAAGGCCAAGATTGAAATATTCAGGAAAACAGCCACCTGGGATTTGTTGCACAAAGTGCCAGTTATTGGGAAAATGCTGTCTCAGTAGAACTCATTCTTATATTTGAAACATGAGAATGATTCAACTCCATGGAAGTCCTATGGTATGTATGAGCTGTAAAGTTCTGAAAGTCAAGGACAGAGCTCATTGGAATTATCTGCCATGGTAAAAGTGACAAAATAGCAACAGGTTTACAATGGTGTATCTATGGGAAAAGAGTCTTTTATACTAAAGTTCACGCAATGAAAGATCGAGAGTTACTGAATGAGATGTGCGTTATGAATGTGAGAGGTGATAGGAAGTGATGTTTATAAGAATGAGAATAGATAACATCTGAGATTTGATTTGAAGTGGTCAAGATTGTTGTTATATAGAAATAAAGTGTCACTGCCAACACTTGAGTTTGAACATAGATTGCCAGTGAGCAAACACAAGCAATCCCATTATTGAATTAAGTGGATGACGTCACCATAGAGGAAACGCATAAGTAAAAAGTATCATGATGACTAAGGATCACATTTCTAATCTATCCTCTATACTATACGGATCACATCCTCTATTACTATTTGGATCTGCATTTCTAGTCTATCCTCTATTACTATACAGACTGCTATTCTCTACTCTATTCACTATACTATTTCTCTATTCAGATCACTATATGGTGTTTACTTTTTGAGTCAGTATTATTGAGCAAGTACTATTAGTGTGAGTGCTATTCAAAGGCATCTGATACCAGCACTGTTCAACAGCATACTCTAGTGGTATCCGCGGTTACAAAGTCTCTACTAAAACAAGCATTAGGAAAGTGACAACATGTATTTGTTGATATTAGATGAAGTGTAAACGAGTGTTCGTTGACATCACAAACATTGTCCTGATCAGAAAAGCATTCAGAATGGAAAATAAGTCATCAGCAATAAGACCACAAAAATTGCTTTAAACTCTATCAAGGCTAGCACAACTTAAGCTGTTGTTGCTCATGTATTCTTCCAAGGAGAACTAACATCATATCTGCTTGCCAGAATAATAGGACTATAAATATAACTGACTAGCAGCATGACCCGGCGTTGCCCATACTTGTTTCAAAAATTGTACAACTCATACAGCAATGGCTATAACTTGACTTAAGATATTTTTGCCCTTCCTTGCCTTTAAAGGAGTTCTCTTTGCCGTGCTGATGTTGCTACATGCCTTACTTCTTGCCTATCTCACACTGCAAATTTTTTTTAAGCGCTATACTAAACATTAAATCTGTTACAAAAAAAGAACTAAACAAAATGAACACAAAATGATCAGCTTTAAAAAAGGACTCGTAACTGGAAAAACTAAATGAAAATAGAATGTTAACAATAAATACTTTTTCAAAACCCAACCCAGTTCTGCGGAATCAGAATCAACACTGAGTTTACGCAAGCGAATGAGCCAATTGGAGTAAAGTGCCATGCAGATTTAAATTTTTCCCACTTGTGACGAATGCAGCTATCGATTTTTTTTTGCATGCTAGCATGCTAGTTAACATTCATGTCAGTCGGCTCTCATGCTAGCCAATAGAATCTTCCTGCCTATTTGTGGCAGCCAGCTATAGGCTCTTACTCTGGCCAGTAGAAAATGGCCACAAACTACATGAAAACTGCCGTAGAAGCATGAAAAAATTGATTATTTCCACTATCGATGGGATTTGGGAAATGCAAAGTCAGTCTTGGCCTTTCCGCTAACTTGGAGCATGTGCATGTAAATTTTGGTGCAAATCCGTCGAAAATTGCGGCCATGCATTCATTACACACACACACACACACACACACATCCTGCCTTTTATAGATAGAGATGTAATTAAATTATAAATTGATGTAATTAAAATGTTGAATAGTGGCTTGTCTGTATTTTTATTTAAAGATTCTGACTAATTGATTTAACAGTATGAGATAGGAAGTTGTAGTGAGCCACGATCGCCTATGTCCTGAAAGTATACGGTACAGGAAGAAGTATAAGCTGTAGCTATTGATCTGAAAATATATATGAAATGAGATGATGGAGACATTTTTTTTTTACAATACTGTACAGAAACGGTTAAGAAAGTTACAGAATTCACAACCATTCAATTCTAAATGTTTCATTATTTATGCCATCACAAAGATTGTTTTTACAGTCATTGTGACAATTTCAAAAGCTGATGTTGGCTAGCTTGGTATCAGAATAATGAATGAAGCCCGTTGAATTAAGAAGACATTAAAATGCTAGCCAGCATCTGTGTTCATATAAACGTTTCAAGGACATTATAAGAGGAAGCCTTGTAAATAGAGTAAGAATGAAACTTTCACAGCACAATTTTCCTTTTTAAATAACGAATCAGTTTTTCAATATCCTCAGCTGCATTTGCTAGATTGGAACTTTGTCATCAAGAGCAAAGAAAACTATACAGTTTTCATTACACTTTCGGTTAAATAATAGAAAGAGTAAATTACATACAGTGGCTAGTTTGATGGCTACTGAGATGTTATGAATGCTCTGAAGAATTTTTTAGTATCACCAACTTATTGGAACCATTGACTAGACAAATTGTTGCATGGAAGAAAGCAAGTGATTGTGATAAATCTGGAAAATTTGTCATACAAAAGAGTGCTGAACTGAACACAATGAGGAAAGAAGGCTTGGAGAATTTGGCACAGAAAGGGCATACTGAAGACAAGAAGTACAGAGAAAAACAGTGAGCTTGTGCAATTGGATGGCAGAACAGCCAGAATATGTTTTAATAATTTATCTGATATAATTTGAATTTGTGTATTTTGTTCATTTCACCAAATCTTCATTTATGTTGATTTTTGAAATGTTTCTTCACAAACACCGCAAATTAAAAAGATTAAAGAATAAACTGAAATTACCAATAAAAATGATGTAAAAACGTTCTCAAACCTACCAGTCATCTCACAAAAAAGAAGAGAAAAAGAAAAGTAGGCCAAATTTAGTAATGTTTTAGAGAAAAGAGAAATTTTTTTTTTATTGACAAAGAAATGGTTTATCATCGAAAAATAAAAAGATTAAAGAATCTTCAAATGAAAAGACACCCATGCAACACTTTGAAACATTCACTGGCACTACTTAAATAAAGTGGTCCACTTACTATAAAAAGAAAGGAAAAATTATTGAATTTCATTGTTATTTCCCGGTGTCAAGTCATTGATATCTGCATCTTTTCTTTTAATTTTCTGAATATTTAAAACTATTTAAACCATTTTTTTTTCTTTTATGTATGCTAATCTACAACAATAATTTCCAGAAAAAAATTTCCCTATCTTTTATGAGTGGACCAGTATATTTAAATAGTGCTCAGTCATTTGAAAATGTTTTAGCACAGACTGGATTATCAATGAGATGTTGGCCAATAGCTGAATCCAGAATCTTCTGGGTATCTGTCAATATTGTCATATAATGTAATTGACCATTTATCATCCAAAATGAGGTATGCAGCTTAATCCTACACTCCAATATCTGCAAGGTGTCTCCAATATAACACACTGCCACATAAACGAACAAACAACAAAATTTTTATGTGAGAAAGGAATGCTATCCTTGCTAATGGAAGAAAAAGCCCTCCTCATGTTTCTGATTTAAAAACATTTTTACATTTTGATGCATTACTGATTTGAAAAAAAAATACATTTTTATGCAATACTATTTTAAAAACATTTTTTACATTTCTATGATTTCTTTATTTATGTGCCATGTCCCCTCAATACGTGGGCGATCATAGCTCTCCACAACTTTCTATCTTTTGTTACTCTAAGCAAAATGTCTTTTTACCATCCTTCCCACTCTGTTCTGCTATCCATTAAACAAGCTTATTACATAGGTTACTTACTGTTTCTCTCTTGCTTTCAATATGTCCTGTGAGTGTCAAATTCTTAAAGCCTTCTTTCTTCATATATATATATCCAAGAAATTTCAACTCTCTCTAAGTATCTTTTTTTTCCCCATTTTCCTTAATACTTCCTCAAAATAATTTCCATCCATAATATGCTCACTATTCTTCTGTAGAAATATATGTCTGTTGCCTCCTTTTCATCTGTGAGGAAATTGTCCAGCATTCACCACCCTACAGGAGAATTAATATTACATGGCATTTCAGTACTCTTTTCTTGGTTTCTAATAAATGCTTACTGTTTCTTAATACTTAGTTTAGCTTTTGGAAGGCATCTTACACAATTCTAATGTGCCTTCTGATTTTGTTGTCACATTTTCTATCATCTTTTAAAACACTTCCCAGATATTATTGACATTTCTATATTTACTTGATTCTGACATCCCTAATTTGAAGTTGACATTTTGGGCTGCCTCACTTGCAAAAAAAACAAAAAAAAACAGAGAGTTTATCGTCTTGCAATTGATAGTTAGTCCTTTCTCCCTACATTCCTTTTATGTATTACATAGGCTTGAAATATTTCTTACATCTTTCTAATATAGATTTTTAATAAATGGTCATTTCTTCCTAAATTAATTTTTTTTCTTAATTTATGAATAGTTAGTTCTTCTGTTTTTTGGGGTTTTTTTTTTCATACTTCTGAAATGAATGTATTTATTTACATTTACTTATATATAATGTGTACATTTTGCCCCAGAATTAAAAGCCAAAATGTGGTATGTGTTTAAAAAAAATTATAATATTTGGTGACTTTAACAGATACTTGCTTGTGTGATTATATCTCTTTTGATTCATGACAGACACAGGCAGATTTCCTACAATAGGCTGTCATTTTATTCTGCGGTAGACTGGTTGCCAACCAAGAATATTGGACCCACTCTGTTCTAATATCCATTCAGTCAGTTATGTGCCTTGCTTGATACACACTTAGGCGATCATGTATCTTTTGATACATGACTGACGAGACAGAATTTTTCCTGCAGTAGGTTGCCATTTCTTTGTGTGGTAGACCAGTTGCCATCCAAGGCTATAGAACTCAATCTGTTCTGTTATATACCCATAGCTGGGAGGAGAAGAAGAGGATTCATACATATTAGCACATAAGTGAATGTAATGGATCTGACAGGAATTTGAACTCAGCTCTCCAATTTCTCAATCCATGTGTGTGGCTCTATCTCTTCTACTATCCATTAAACAAACTTATTAGATAGGTGACTTATATTTCCTTCTTAATTTCAATATGTCCTATGAGTGTCAAATTCTTGAAGCCTTCTTTCTTCATTATGTATCCTAAAAATTTCAACTCTCTCTTTCTAATTCTAATTCTAAGTATCTTTTTTTTCCCATTTTCCTTAATACTTCCTCAAAACATGTTCCATCCATGATATTCTCAGTATTCTTCTATAGAACTACATGTCTGTTGCCTCCTTTTCATCTGTGAGGAAATTGTCCAGCATTTACCATATAGAAAAATTGATTTCCCACAATTAGCAGTCGTGTGGTAGACTAGTTGCCAACCAAGGACCCAGTCTCTTTCACTGTTCAATCCATAGCTAGAGTGGGGAGAAGAGATGGATTCAGACCTTTCTCAAAAGTATTTGCGTATAAGTGAATGTAAAAAATGTGTGTGTGTATTTGTGTTTTGGCTCTATCTTGGTTTAGTTTCCTATTTGGGGTTTCTTAATTTGTGGTTATAGAGAAATAAATAAAAATAAATGACAAGAACATCGAAACTTCATCATCCTTAAAAATAGATGGATAATAAAATTCATCAGTCAAATAGAGCCATAGTTCCACCAAACAATGAGAAAGCTTTCACCACTAGGATGTAAAAAAAAATAAACAAATAACAAGGAGACCAAAATTTCCCCTTTTCTAAAAATACAGTTTGACCAACCAAAGCTTTCAGAACCAGGATATAAGCTACAAACTGGTGAAAAGCAAGCAAACTTTTCAAAGTAGATCTATAGATGTGTATATATACACAGATGGAAGACCAACCAATATCAGAGTCGATAAATTAATTTTGTCTATTCTCTGATGCCGTGACCATCGTAACTTACACAGAGACAAAATACAACATTTGCACAACTCTCTTATACAGCTAAACCATCCTTTCCTACATTGAAAACAAATATATTTTCCTTCACTATGTGGTCAAACAGTGTCTGCTAAATTTGGATGTACACTTATATATGTATGGTGGATTCTTCCATCGTATTTGACATATGATTGTCAAGCAACTCAGTTCTTAGGAACCGACAGCCCAGACACCAGCACATATGA
>OZ010575.1:55963859-56001359 GCA_963932145.1 Acanthosepion lycidas
GGCTTCCAGATGGAGGACCTTGGAGATAAAGAAAAGACTGTCTAAAGCTAAAGAAAGTCCAAAAGAAGTGCTCATTACATAACAGCATCTTTTTTTCCTTACAGGCTCTTAATCAACTCTATAGTAGTGCATCGTCTATACATCTATATATCTTATTATATATATATATATATATGTGTGTGTGCCTGTGTGTAATAGTATGTATATTATTATCTATCAGAGTCTGTTTTTGGCCTAAGGCATTTTCATGAATAGAAAAGTAGAACATCTTTGTATATATATGTTTGTATAAATATATATGCATTTAACAATTACTGATTAACACTTATATACCTATATACATGTGGAAATGCAGGTAATATATTAAAGTTTTGTCTTGCATGCATATATATATATATATATATATATATATATATATATATATATGCCAATGTTTAATGCCCTTCTCTCTATTAGCCTCTTCATATCTATCAAAACCAATTCCTCTATCTAGATATCAGTCCTTTCATATATCTGTATTTCTGTCTGTGCAATATATATATTTATGTGTGTGTGTGTGTGTGTGTGTGCATGCATGCAGAAGGCATGTTGAAAAACTTTTGGCTCAACCAAGAAGCCCTATAAAAAAATTCTGATGTTTGGTCATTTTGTCATATTTTGGGAAATGGGTTGAGCAAAATTCTTTTCAGCACCCCTCACATAACTATGTATAAATGTAGATATTCGTATACAGCCATGTATATGCACATATCTGTACATACATAATATATCTATGTGTATGTTTGTGGAGTTGTTCCTATACCCACACATTACATATATATATGTATGTGTGTGTGTGTGTATGTTATCAGGGTAGCTTTTGGACCATAGGTCAAGAAAAGGTCATTGTACTTTCATATATTTGTCAGTTTGTGTAGGGACATATAAGTATGTATGTATGTGTTTTTGTATTTACTTTCATATGTATTTCAGTGCGTGTGTCTTTTCTACGCTACCTGTATTTGTAAAGCTGAGCAGGTGAGTGAGTGAAGACTGCAATGGTGGGATTGGTGGAAGTGTTTCTTTGTGGCAAGCGTCTGTAGTGGTGATGGAGTGAGTGCTTACAGTCTTGGATTCCTGAATTACAGTCTCTGAATGGTATACCTTAGAAATGTTTCCCATACATTGGAACAAACAGTCCCCGGCAGGAATCACCAGAAAGGGCGGAGCTGGAAGTGGAGGGAAGAGATGAGCCAAAGTGAGATAAATGGGAACAGCTGGGACAGAATGGGAAATGAAAGAGAGAGGGAAAAAATGAGATGGAGAGTAAGGCCAAAGAGTAATCAACTTCTTTCTATTCTGTTGTGTTGCTTTTAAATGGAGCCTGTAAAAGAGATGGGCAAGTCATTAAAGAAAAGATGGCAAATATGACAAAGAGAGAAAATATCAAAACAGAAAAAAAAGGGACAATGAAGTGAATCAGGAAGGAAAAGGAGAAAATAGAGAGAGGTGATAATCAGTAGATAGATAGAGAGAGAGGGCAAGCAAAATGGAAAGAAAAAGTGCGAGTAAAAGAGAGAGTGAAGTGAAAGAGAAAAACAGAGAAAGAGAGCATGGTGTAAGAGAAAAGAAGATAGAGAATGAAAAATAAGAGAAGGAAATGAAGGAGAAAAAATAGGGCAAAGTGAAACAGAGATAGATAGAATGAAGCATCATAGAAACGAAGAAAAAGGAGAAAAATGGAAGGAATAAAGTAAAGCAGAGAAAATAGAAATGAAGGTGAAAAAGAGAAGAGAGAAACAAATAGGGAAGAAAGAAAGAGAAATATAAAAATAGAGGGTGTGAAGAATAGCAGAAAGAAAAGTAGAGAAGGTGAAATAGAAAGAGAATGTTGCAAAGCAGAAAAATTGGAAAGGAAGGTAAAAAAAGAGAAAGTGAAAAAGAGTGTGTAGTAATAAAAGGAAAGGAAGAAAAAGAGTGGAAGTGGAGTAAAACAGAAGGAAAGGAAGTGAAAGAGAAAAACAGTGGGTGGGAGTAAGCAATGAAGAGGAGAGTAAAAAAAAAGAAACGATAATGAGAAGAAAAATGAGTGAAGAATGAATCAGAAAAATGTCAAATGCAAGGAAGAAAAGTGATGTTTTGAATGAGAGAGTAAAAAGAAAGAAAATAATAGAGAAAGGAAAGAGGTAAATCAAATAGTGTAAGAAAAGAAAGAGTGATTCAGAAGAGGTTAAATGTAAGAAGAGAACAGGGAACAAAAGAAGAGAGGAAGACAGAGTAATGTGTTAAAGTACAGGTGGAGCAAAAGAAGTAAAAAGAAGGAAGCAATTAAGAGACTCAGGTCAACAAAAGGAAGGAGAAAACTGAGATTATAGTCAAAATTAGATGGTGAAAAAGAAGGACCAGGAAAATACTAAAAGTGTGAGAGCGAGGGTGAGAAAGAGAAGAGAAGAGAAAATAATGATGTAAAGAAAGAAAGTGCATAAAAAAAATAAGAAAAAAGAGAAAAAGTTACAGAAATTAAAGAGATGGAGAGAAAATGATAAAAGGAGAAAATAGCAGAAAGAGAAACAGAGAATCATTCAAGAAAAAAAAAAAATGAAGAATCTTAGAAAAAACGGCCAGGTACAGGAGTAAGAAAGAAAGATAAAGAGAACAGGGGAAAATATAGAAAAAAAGTGAGAGAAAGAAATTAAAGGAAAAAGAAGTAAGTGAAAATGTATGACAAGTGGGAGTGGAAAAAAAAAAAAAAAAAAAAAAGACTAGGATATGAAAAACGCAGAGCAGTTAAAAAAATGAAAGAGATATAGTAGGTTGGTGCAAAAATAATGTCGTTTTCTCATATATGTTACTATGTGAGAAAACGACATTGTTTTTGCACCAACCTAATAGAAAAAAAAAGTGTAGAAGGGAAAAATGAAGAAAATAAAAAAAGAAATGTCAATAGAGAAGAGACAGATAAAAAACAAAAAAACAAAAGAAAGAACGGGAAGGAAAATGAAAGAGAAAGAGAATGACTGAGGTTTCAAAAAACGGCAGGGGTCAAGTGTAAGTATAATGAAAGGGAAAGAGAACAATTGAAAGAATAAAAGATTTAAGCGGGGAAAAATCAATAGGGTAATAAAGAAAACTTGATGGAAGAGAAAAATCCTGAATTTGAAGGAAAGATGAATGAAAGAAACAAATGAGAGAGAGAGAGAGATAAGATGAGGAAGGGACACTAAAAGAATTTTTAAAAGGAAAGAGAAAAGAAAAATCAGGTGAAATAACTATAAAGTAAGAGAGACCGAATTAGAAAGCAAATGAGAAGAAGGGAGAAATATGAAAATACGAGAGCAAAAACTGAGAAATAAAGCGGAAGGTTAAATAGAAAGTGATAGAAAGAAAGTGATAAAAGGAAAAAAAGAAAGGACAAAAGAAAAAAAAAATAATCTAGGAAAAGCAAGAGAGAGAGAAAGAAAGCAAATGAGAAGTAAAGAAAAAGAAAGAGAAAGAAAGCAAGTGAGAAACAGAAGGTAGAAAAAGAGCTGATAAAAGGAAAAGAGAATAGAAAAATATAACTATAAAACGATTGGTAATAAGAGAGGGGGGGGAAATGATAGAGAGAAGAAAGAAAGAAAGAAAGAAAGAAAGAAAGAAAGAAAGAAAGAAAGAAAGAAAGGGAGTGATTTGATGACATGAAAAAGAAAGCAAGAGAAGAATAGAAAAAGAAAATGAAGGAAAAGAAGAGAAAAATAATAAATACAAATAAGGGAGGGAAAAGATAGAGAGAAGGAAAGAGCTAAAAGCAGATTTATATGGAATTTTGCGAAAAAAATATTTTATATTCTGAGGGTTTTTTTAAGTTAAATATTAATTCAATATTTACTTGGCATACCTAAGAGTGGCAAAAGGTCACATTTTTGTGGGTATTGGTGTTTTGATCAAAATAGTAAGCAAGACAAGAGAAGCAGAAAATGAAATCAAATCCTGATGAAGGAGAATTGGGAAGGAGAAGAAGAAAGTAAATGATGTAATGAAAAGGAGTCTCATTTTATCAATCTAATCTTTTTTTTTTCCTTCTCTTTTTTCTCTTTCATTTCCTGACAAATTCTTGTTTTGAACTCTATTTTTCTTTTTACTCTATTTCTTTTTTCTTACTCTCTTCCTCTTCATTTTCACTGTTCTTATTCCTCCTTCCCTCTTTGCTTACTTCCATTGCACTCCTCTTAATTTCCCTCTCCTGGTCCTTTTCAAACATCTCCCTCTTCTTACTCTCATCTTTCTCTTTCTATTCTCTTTTCCTTTTTATCCCGACCAGTTCTCTTCCTATTCTTCTTTCTCCTACTGACTCGACTTACTGTCATCTTTATCCTCCTAATGACTATGCTTCATCTTCCTCCCACTCTCTTCCTAATCTTTCTTCTTCCTCTTTCTCCAACCCACTCTTCTAGCATCTTTCTCTTTTTCTTCCTCTTCTTACTAATTTCTATACCTCCTCTCTCCTCCTTCCTGTTCTCACTTCTTAATCTTTCTTCTTTCTCTACCTTACTCTTCTACCATCTTTCTCTTTTTAATCTCACCTTGGTCTTCCCCACTTTCTCCTTCCTACCATCTCCTCTTTAATTTTCCATATTTCTCTCCCCACTCTTTTATCATCTTTCTCTTCCTCACTTACATGGTTCCTTTCATCCTCCTCTTTTTATTCACACCTCTTTCTCTTAGTGATTTCCATTCTTCCTCTTCCTCATCCCCATTATTGTCAGTAACAACCTTCTCCTCTCTCTACTTCCTACTCTTCTTTTTCTTCCTAATTTTCCCTTTTCCTTTTTTTCCTCATTCTTCTATCATTTTTCCTCCTCCTCTTTTCCCTTACATCTCTTTATCTTCCCGTAATTTCTTCTCCTCCTACTCACTAGCAGCAGCATCCTCTATCTCTTTTTTCCTTTTCCTTTCCTTTCCTATTCTCTCCCTTTTAACTTCTTCAAATACATCTTCTCCTTGTGCTATTAGAGTGGCCTCTAACAATGGGCCTTATAGAAAACCTGCCCGTCATGTTGGCTAAAAACATTCCCAGCTGAAATCAGCAGTCATAGTAAATCAATTGAGTGCAAGATGGTCGATCAATTCACCATTCTGCTTCAGCTGAGTGGAAACAGGGGTCCGTGGAGTCAGTATCTTGCAGCATCTAGCTTGCAAAGAACCTATTTCAACCAGCCATGCACCTCCTTGGCCACTCGCCTTTTACTTGTCTTCTGACCGCCCACTTCCAAACAACTTCAGTACAATATGACAATAACACTGTCCATCACTGACACATATATTTATCCATATATCTCTACATCAGTGTGTGTGTACATATAACATTTTGCATTGTTTTACACACACACATGCAAAAATTCAAACACTCATGTGTGCATATATATATATATATATATATATATATATATATATATATATATATATACACACACACACAAAATGTTATATGTACACCCATACACATATGTATATATACACAAAATGATATGTGTACACATACACACACTTATATATACAAAATGATATATGTACACACACATGCACATATATATATATATATATATATATATATATATATATATATACAAAATGATATATGTACACACACATGCATATATATATATATACAAAATGATATATGTACACACACACACACACACACACATATATATATATATATATATATATGTGTGTGTGTGTGTGTGTACATATATCATTTTGTATCTATATATATATACATATATATATATATATAAAAAGAGAGAGAGAGAGAGTGTTAGAGAGATAGAATTTTGTGGAAAATGGCTTCTTGGTGGAGATAAAACTTACCTTATATATACAGGGTGCAATGGGCAAATTGTCACCATTTTATATTTTTAATTTCATGCTGGTTCGTTGTTTATTTTTGATTTTGGTGACTACACATTATAGTAGGGTCAGTTAGGCACCGTCTGTGAGAAAAAGAGCATCATGACTCAATTCACTCCACCAAAAATTAGGAAATGGTATGATGTACTGCTTGATATTTGTTCCAGAAGCTCCAATATGAACATTTCAGAGTGTTTGGGTGTCAATCTGAGAACAGTGGATAAGATTCGGAAAGAGTTGGATGTGTCTAATGATAATTACAAACCTACAGCAACTCAGAAAACTCACTCTGATTTTTCTGACAAAAAAATAACTCCCAAATTTGTTGGTAAGGGCCTCAGACTCAACACTGAGGCCTACATCAAGTGCCTTGAGGAGGTAACGCTGCCCTGGGTCAAGAGAATGGCTGCTGGATGACCCTATATCTGGCAACAAGACTCTGCACCATGCCACACAAGTAGGAAAACCCAGTTATGGTTGTCAGACAATTTCTGCGAACACATCACCCTTTACATCTGGCCACCTAACTCCCCAGACTGCAACCCCCTTGATTATTATGTGTGGGGCACAGTTGAGCAAGAGACCAACAAAACTCTTTGTAACACCAAAGATGAACCAAAGGCAACAATTATGGCAGCACTTACTAAAAGACTGTCCAGAAGAGATGCAACCGATTCTGAAATCGTCTAGAGGCCATTGTTGAAGCCAACGGTGATTTTATTGAATAAATTTATTCATTAGTATTTCAAGATATTTTTGTGTAATTTATAAATATATCTGTTAAAATGAGATGTCAGTGTTATTTTCATTTTTGTGTAAATTAGATGACAATTTATCCATCGCACCATATATATATATATATATATATATATATATATATATATATATATACTATTGTTCATGTAAATAAAAGGTTCAAGAGCCATTCATGGTAGAGAGTTACAGAATGAGGTTGTGTTATGGACATAGGAGAAGTGTACATTATGAAGATATGTAAGAAAGATAATGATTGAGCTTGCTTTTGATGAGGTTAATATTGTCCTGATCAGGGAAGCATCCTCTCAGAATTCTGTTTCACAAATATGTGGCTCTTGGAATGGAGCTGTTCAAATGAAACTTCCTTATTACTAATGGAATACAAGAAAACATGATCAGTTTCCCTCTGTGTACATGGTAGGTCTTTGATGTAAAGGCCTGAATTAATGGAACAATACAATCTAGCTTGTCTTAACATTTGTCATAATAAGTGATAAGCTTTCGGCATTGTAGGAATGGGGATGTAGGGTGGAAAATAATCATGTATTAGGAAATTTATATATTTTAGTATATATATAAAAAGGATACAAACAAATAGATTTATTTTAGGAAATGGAATAAATTTGACATATTCTTATTTTAATTTATTTATTATAATAATGATTATTTATTTATTTATTAAAATAACATACAAACAAAATAGATTACACATAAATTTATAAATACAGTATTATATATATATATATATATATATATATATATATATATATGTATCTATGTATGCATGTACGTATGTATTTAAATTTATTCATTTAAGCATTATTTTTTAAATGGTTTCTCATATTTCAGTAGACATTGTTTTTATTTATTTATTAAACAGTATATTTATTTAGTTACATCTACCAGCCTGATTATTCAAGAAATCTTGTTAGAAAAATATGTGTGCTCCGGCAGGATTCAAACTCGCATCCCTTAGGGGAAAATCATTAGATCTGACATACGTTAACTAGGCGGCCATGTAAGACCTCTTGATCAAACAAAGCCTGAATAGTGCTTTTGAACACACATCTTCTTCCCGATTCAGGCCAGTAGATATAAATAAATATACATTAATAAATAAATAAAAACAGAGCATTTACTCAAATATGAGTAGCCATTTCAAAAATTACGTTTAAACTAATAGATTAAAAAATCTGTCAGATTTAATCCATTTCCAAAGGTCTGATGAATTGGATTGTATTTATGATTCCAGTGTAATAAATTATGACCATGGAGTACTAGTGTTTAAGCTTTTTTATTATATAAACACATAAATGATATATATTAAAAAGATAGAGACTGATATATATAAATACATATTTTATATATATATATATATATATATATATATATATATATATCAACACATGATATATATTGAAAAGATAGAGACTGATATATATAAATACATTATTTATATATATATATGTGTGTGTGTGTGTGTGTGCAAACATCAAAGACATATATTGAAAAGATACAGAAAGATTGATTGATATATATATCAAAGTTATATACTGAAAAGAAACAATATATATATATATATATATATATATATATATGTGTGTGTGTGTGTGTGTGTAACTAGGCTTTCATTATAAGTATATAAAGATATAATGATAATGATATAAGTATATAAAGATATAATAATACAGAGATATGAGTGCACATACTGGCTCATATATTTGCTTCATGTCAGAATATGAGTGAACAAGATGTTATGGTTGCTGGCAAACGAAGGTAATGGCAATGAAAGAGCCAAGAATTTGTTCCACACAATTTAGTATGATTTTGCAAGGAACCAGATTATTGTAATACCAGAAAACTACTTTCTTTTTCTGTTTATACATATATATATATATATATATATATATATATATAATATGTCTAGGTTGGTTAGTTTATTGACCTACCTATCAACCCTTGTTGGGTTATTTAATGTCAAGTATAAGACTTGGACAAAAATCACAATAGATTAATAGATAAGTAAAAGTAGACTTGGTTTACACAAGTCTCAAAATGGTTTCTAACTGATTTTGCAGGTATTTACCTGAAAAATGGCCTGTTTTATGGCATGCCAATATATATATATATATATATGTAATACATGTATGTAACTGAACATATGTCAGTAATTTTGTGAGTGTGTGCATAAAATTTTTTTTGTTTTAAAATGGTATCACCCCATGCAAGGTAATAAAACACAGTGTATGGAAGAATTATAAACAGAAACATTAATAATGAGCAGGAAGAGGAAAGAGTAATCAGAAGGACAGAAAATAACAATGGACATTGCATTTAAATTTTTGCAAATTAAAGTTGAATGGAAAATATGGAGTTAGAAAGGAGTTCCACAAGTAGAAGTTCAAGAAAAGAAACTTTTAACATCAAATTTATGGCTACATTTAGCCAACTCAGCTGTAAATTGATGAGATATCGATGACAGTCTAATATTGTGTTTAAATTCAAAATGTTTAGGTTCCATGAAGAGCAATATTTATTCTGTACAATACAGAAATGTGGCACAAGGCCGTAGGGGGGATTGGGCAAAGGATGGTCTTCTTCTGTCTTAACTATAACTTAGCTTACTGACCCAATCGTACGAATAATATTCCTTACACCAAAACAACATATTCATACGTACCTTTCTTACTACATCCACCATAATACCTCATTGTCTCTATGAAAATACTAACTAGTCCCCATATTTACAATTCATTGTCTGGGGGGGGGAATAAAACAACAATTCTAAAAACTAGCCCCAATGAGTATTTACAGTATGAATTTTTTGGATTTTATCAAGGAGCTCAAGGTAAATAGCAGGGGCACCAGACCATATATAGCAGTTGTATTCTAAGCATTGTACATATAAAATATTCTTTTGAAACTACTGTCTTTTGTCAAAGTACTTGTACTTGTGATCTGCCATTTTGTTTTATTTTTGCTCTTTTGTGCCTTAAATTGACAATTTTCTGGCATTCTTCCACAACAGTCAGTATTATTAACTTTGAATCCTGTTCAAGTTTCGTAACGATTAGAGAGCATATTTCCACATCATTGCTTGATGTTAGACCTTTAATGAGGATTAGACATTTAAATCTGTCTGGGGATAGTTTCTCCAGTTTAAATTTCTCACACTCACAGTTGACTATACCGGGATATGTGACAAAATCTTCAGCTTTGTCCTTAGTAATATTCATGCACTGCCAACGTGTATAAAAAGTGAATTCTTTTCACTAAAAATTTTTGATGATATCAAAACTGTTTTGTTAAATATTACTTTTTCTGGAGTTTTCAATAAAATTAAATTCAGATATTTTTAATGTCCAGCAGGGCACAATTTTCATAGCAGAAGATGTACTTTCTTTTCATCTGAAACATCCTTAACATTCTTCTTTGAAAATGGCCTTGTACCTTCTAAAGTACAATAGGAATGTAATGTTTTATTTTGGGATGTAATTAAATTCATTAATTGAGTTAGTGACTGAGTCCAGCAAAAATTGAAATAGATGCATTGTCTGTTCCTTGCTTTTCCAGGATTGCCTTCAACCATTCTCGATACTCTATCTGCTCCAGCTGCATTTGTTGTAATTATCTTCAATTCTTCCATAGTGTATTATGTTCATACAAGTGGTCTTTAAATAAGTATAAAACGTTTTTTTCCTAAAAGAAATATGTCATACACCCTTGGAATTTATCAACTTCCACATCACTCCATTAATATACACAAACTCCACAAAATTATTTTGTGAATTTTGAATTTTTTTGTCAGCAATTTATTTAAGTGAGAGAAAATTTTTTTTCTATTTTGTGTGAATTTGAATCCACATCACTACTGTTATGTCTTCATTCCACTGAATGAAGATAACAATCATGAAATATAATGTTACTTGGAGTCTATGTATTACTGCATTCTGCAATAATGATATAAGGCTCATGCCTGGCTAGGTCTTTGCTGACAATTCTTGGCATCAGTATATATATCATTTGGATGAGTACAAGTCATATTCTGGAGAGGTGTGTTCACCTCCATAAGATTTTTTTGAGACTTAAACAAATTCACAGATTTGGACAAAAAAAACAAAACAAAAACAGAATGATGTCAAAATCTGCAAAAATTTTTTCATCCTTTAATAGTCAGTAAAACTTTGTTTAATTTGTAATGTATATAAATGTTGGTAGAGAAAAGCAAATTTTGATAAGATAGTGAAGGTCGCAAAGCATTGCCTGGGTTCTCCATTAAGGCTTGGCCTCTCCTTGGTTAGGGGGTTCAAGTGTAGTACACACCAACCCTGGCCATAGTAATATTGATATAGCAGTAAGAAATTCGTAATGTTTTGTCTGTTGGATAAGGGTTGCTGGATGGATCTTAAGAGCTTACAAAATTTAAAAACAAAGAAAATTGCAAAAATGATTGGTAGTTATCACTGAAATTCAAAGATGTTAATTCAAATTCCTAGACAATTCCAATTGTCAATGTGTCCCATATCAAGAATGAAGTTATAAAAGATAATCAACTTTGTCAAGCTTATTTTTCAACATTGAAGCAATGAAAAAGTTTTGAAAAGCATAAAATGGTGAGTACTAAATCAAGTGTTAGAAATGTTAAATTGATCATAAGGCTTCTATAAAAAAAAATCTCTAAGATAAAATTTGAATGAAATGGGAAACAAAACACATGAATATTGCTTTTCAATCATTCTTTTCACCAAACAATGACATGCAACCTTTAATAGGCTAGATGGATTGGAGTAACAGCTACTTGCAGAAACTACCCTTACAGATTGTGACATTAACAAGGTGAAGGTAGAATGATGATTTTATTGTGATAGTAAGTGGTGAAGTGGTAAGTCCATGGCAAATTCCAGATGGTGTTAAGATGACATTGATATTCTGAAGACACACATTGAGCCATAGTTCAAGAATCAGTCAAGTAGAAAGAAAACAATTTTTTTGCATTTTTATGACATTTGGCAAAGAAAGGTAATGAGGATCTGAATAAAACAGGTTTCAAAAACACTTGTTTAAAGAAGTGGCTGTTTTGTTTGCTGGACCTTAGACTGATTGAAAACTGGTGAAGCATTCTGTCGAGGAAGCTTTACATTGTCAGCAAAGATGAACATTGAAATGCTATCCTGGATGATGCAAATTCTATTTCATTTAAAATACAACAGATCACAAAATCAATGCATGAACCACTTCACAATCTAGTTTATGGTCTGGAGCCCCTTCTGTTTGCCTCGGGGTTCTTGATAAGATCCAGAGGTGGATATGCAATATAATTGGCCCTGTTTTGGCATCTCGTCTACAGTCACTCTCTTACAGACACGCCGTCACTGCTCTCTGTCTTTTTTACAAATACTTTCATGGTAATTACTCCGAGGAGCTGCATTTGCTGGTTCCCAGACTTCATGAGTTCAAGCACCCTACGAGGTTGGCATCCCACTCTCACCCTTTCACTGTTGAAACTATTAAATGTAGCCATCTCTTCTACTCCAATAGCTTCATATCTTGCACCTCTCACCTGTGGAACTCCCTTCCCTATTCCTATTTCCCTGAGAGCTATAATCTCCAACTATTCAAGTGTAATGTCAATCAACATCTCCAGTTGCCTTGATCTATCCACTATCCTTCTCCTCATCCTTTCCTCTATCACTCCTATCTGAGCTTGCTCCAAATCTTCTGTAACCCCTTGCGTTCTAGTGGCTTCCCGCCTTGCTTGGGGTGAAACACTTGAAAAAAAAAAAACATGAAGAATTCTGTTTCCCATTAGATATGTCTTTATAACTTTGCTAAGTTTGCTTTATAAATATAATTTCAAAGTCCAATATGTTTTTTGTAGTTTCAGCAAGATGGCTCATCAGGTGAGACTTAAAGAATCCATTCAACGGCATAAATATGTTGCCCCATTGTAAGAGTCCATTATATTTAAAATGAGAAAAATGGGTTTGGATAATTTGACACTGACAGTACATACTGAAGGCAAGAGAGGCAGAGGGAAAACTGCAAGTAACCTATCTAACAAACTTATGCAAATTGATGGCAGAACAAAGAGTTGGAAAGGAGAGTAAAAAGACAAACATTGCTAAGAGTTACAAAGGATAGGAAGCTGGAGAGAGTCATAATCAGTCATATCCTGAAGTGACAAGGCACATAAATAGATAAAACTTTAAAACGTTCTAAGTCAAGTTGAAGCAGGATGGTGGAAAAGAATGCATAAACTACTTGACAAGCTTGAGTAAATGAATGGGAGAACAGGTTTTAGGAGAGAATAACAAAAAGAAAAATTTATCAAGAGTTACAAAGGACAGGAAGTTGTGGAGAGCCATGATTACCCATATCCTGAATGGAATGACACATAAATGATACAAATACATAAAACATAAGAGTTTTTAAATCAGTAATATATAAAAAACAGATAAAATGGCTAGGACATTGTGGAGAGCCATAATCACTAACCTTCTGGAGTGATACTACACATAAAAGAAGAAAGTATATGTCATCTCATAAAAGCTGTAAATGCAGGTCATCATGTCTTGTGTAAATCATAACTCTCATATATCAGTGTGCCTTCTGTGAAGGCAGAAAACATATCTCCACACTTGACTGAACTGGATGACTGGCAACAGTGATGCTTTCTTCAGCTTCAGTTTTAAAATTTATCCAAGGTCCTCAGATCACTGCTCAATAACTCTGATCAAACCCTGTCTTTTGACTATAATAATACACTGCTACATTGAGAAAAGTTCAGAAAATGTAGAACCTGCTTTGAAGACTACATCTTATGGCAACTCCATCAAACACTGACTCATATATATTATAAATTTAAAAAATATAGTCCCATCGCTACACAAGAATTACCATGTTTCAAAAACAGAAACTAAAAACTAAAACTTTAGATTTAATTATAGAATTAAATTAAAATCCCAAGTACATTTCATTTTCATGCGATTTTTGGAATAACTTATTGTGAAATTTGAGTTTATAAGCACATATATTCTTGATATTAGTTGCTAAGGTTATGAGAAATTCAATCATTTTGATAAAGAGGTGGTAGGGTATACATTCTCATAGACAACCTGTGTATCAAAATATGAGTTACTTTCAAAATCAGGTTAAGTTAAAGTAGGTTAGAATGCCTGTTCAACAAATGATGACATACGTTTTTCACATGGCGTCCATATTTTTTCAATGACAAAAAGTTTTTTGGCATTTTTATTTTGCTGTTCAAGTTATAATACAAAAAGATTTTTTTCAAAAGTGTCGTTTGAATATGAACACATTTTATTTTTAAATTAGTAAATTTATAATGCTTATGCTCTATAGAATTGTTTTTAAAAATAAAAATAATTAATAAGAACGCCTGATTATAAATCTTACTGTTCTTTCTAATTATTTTAATATATATATATATATATATATATATATATATATATATATATATATATGTATATATAAATGACTGGTTATTCTCTTTTATATAAAACTTTCAGTTATCTGTTTGGATAAGTCTTGTTCTTATGTCCATCGTCTTTGTCATGTTGAATTGATAATGTTAATTATATTTTATGAATATGTCCTGAAGATGGTTTATTGGACCGAAACGTCCGACGTTGACATTATATTAACATTAAAACAGCATAATTGCATATAAGGATTTTTGTTTGTTTTTTCTGTATATTTTTCTTCATATATATATATATATATATATATATATATATATATATATATATATATATATAATGTATGTATGTATGTATGTCCTTTCATTTTGCTTCTGTTTGTTCTTTTTTCTTTCTTTCACTCTCTCTGTTTTCTTATTTATCACTCTTTTTCTTAACATCTCACCTCTGTTCTTGCTCACATTTCTTCTTTTTCTCTTTACTGTCTTTCCTCTCTCCCTTTTTGTATTTTTCAACTGTTCTGCTAATTTCATCATTTCTGAGTGCCTTTCTGTCTGTTTCTTTGCATCTTCATCTCAACCTCAACCCTTTCCTCTTACTTCAACTCTCTGTCCCTATCCCACTTTCTCTCCCTATCCGTCACCACCACCTTTTCTCCCTTATGATATTATTTTATTTTCTGCTGTCCTCTCTTTGTGTACTATGTCTTACTCTCTTTTTCCTTTCTTAATCTCTCTTCTTGCTCCTTTGTCTTTAAATGGCGACATCAAAGTTGAAATATTATGAAAAAGATGCAAATATAATGTATAAATATTCTGGTCTAGTCCCTCCAGGGAATTAGGTTTGTAAGAAGGGTTTTTAAAAATCTATTATTAGTTTTGATTGAAAGAGGCACTCGGTTTTGAGTTTATATATAAATGTGAATTTACAATTCTAATATCTCTATTCTTTATTAGTCGTAGTCTAGCTATTGAAATTTAAAATTCTAATCTATTATTACTATTGTCATCATCATCATCTTTTTTCTCCCTTATTTTTGTTATCATTTTACATTGTTTTTGCTGGAGGTTGGATTATTGATTTTATTCTCACTACAATCAGATGTGTTTGCATTTTTGTTACTTCTGTTATAAAAGTTTCTCTTCTCACCAGTAAAAATTATTGTTATGATAACATATGATTACAACTCATCATTCTAAAAGCTGTCTTTACTATTCTTGTTTAGCAGCTTATTATTCTAATTATTATGACTAACAGAATTTACAGCTATCATTCACAATGTTAACTGGTATGTTTGACAAATTGCTCAAGGACAACCAATCTTTCTTTTCAGTTCATCTTCCTTTCTCAATATTCTCACCATTTTCATGAGAACACTAGATTCTAGATTACATAAAAATTCAGGCTATGGAATTAGGAAATACTAAACACATAGATCAGTTATAACAAATTTAGTATAGGAGATAAGGAAACTGAACTTTAAATAGGCTACACCAGAGATAGTTTCCCGCCAACACTGCAAATTGCCACAAAACCAAAACATTAACCCAACTAAATTGAATCATCTTCTGAAAGAGCCTTATCAGGTGTAAAATTATACAGATGTCATGAATGGCATCCAACTTGTTCAGAAATGTCTAAATGCTCTGCTGTATACAAATGATTTCTTAGATTAATGCTTAAAAATAGCTTATAGTGAATGAAGCCAGTAATTCTTAGAGAGAGGAGCATTCTTCCTCTTATCTCATGGAATGGCATTACAGAATTGCAAAGAACTTTACCAAATAATAGAAATCACATCACTTGAAGACTGCCAACAGCAACAACGACTAAAATGGATATCACATGTAACTCAAAGAAAAAATAATGATACAATTAAAATGTTAATGTGCCACACTACTTCAAACAAAAGGCTAGGAAGGAAGACCTCCCTAAGACTAGAAAGTGTGACTTGAGAACCTATTTTCCTGAAAAACTGTTTTGAGAGAACGATTTTACAAATTTCAACCAAAATTAAAACTAACTGTTCATTCAATGAATGCTGAATTTTTCAGTATAAGGAAACAACTGATCTCATCATTAACATCACCATTTTGTTTTGGATATCTGTTTATTCCTTTCTTTGAATTTCAATGATGCTTTGTGAAATTGTCAGTTATATTCCAGTGTTTGATTTTACGAGATATTTTTTTACAAGATCTAGGCATTTGTTAACAGGTACTGTTATGACTAATCAAAAATGGTCTCCCCTTGTTTTGTTACTCTCCTCTTTGAGAGAGATATTTCTGTTTACTGGGACTATAAAAGCACACTATATACGAACCTTGTATTCACAGTTGAATAAAGCCTACACCTGTATATTTTTTTCATTACAGGTACATTAGTGCATAAGGATTTCATATCTAAAGTAGTCAGGGATTAATCTTTCATTTTCATGAATTTTAGTTTTTCGACAAGGTTAATGAAATCTTTTATATATGTAGAGCTATGAATGACAAAATGCAGATGAACAACAGAGGACATGTCTGTAGAGAAAGAGATTGTTGAGCATAATAAGTATGTAGACAGCCTTAATAGTAGCTGATGTAGGTATAGATATTTACCTAAACAGCAAATGTAAAAAAAAAAAAAAACTATTTAAAAGATGAACCCATATCTGAATATTTCTGAGAGAATAGAAATGAATTCTCTGGAACTCTGAAATGTAAATGGATTGCCAAATCCAAGCCATCAAATGCCACATAGTCAGTGTGGATGTGTGGCTGTTTCAGCAAACAGTGTTAAATTGAAAGTGAAATATGAAAAATTATGAAACATGAATTTCACAGTTGTACTCATCATTGTTAAATTACTTGAACCAAAGAACCTACCAGGAATAGGGGAATGGATAGTGACACTAGACTGATTGACCATCACTAGTGAGTTTTGAGTTTGATCCTCGCTGAGTGGCACATACAAAAATTCTGAACAGAAAACTGTCTCAATTCAAGAGGCTGGCTTTTTTCTTTTTTTTTTTTTTTTTTTTTACTGTACTTTGGTATATGGTAATATTTAGCAAGGCTAAACAGCACATGACATATCTAGCTGTCTTAAGCAAGTGGATGACAGAACGATGTCTGGGGGAGGTGGCAGAGGGAAGGAACTTGTTGAAAGCAGCAAGGGATAGAGAGAGGTGGAGAGCCATGAAAGGACATGGCACATAGAAAGATGGCTGTTTGACTACTGAGTAGTGAGTTTGATTGACATTGAGTGCTCATACAAATTCAATATTATATAACCCATGAAAGGCTAACATGACAAAGTCAACCAGCCTAACTAACCAAAAAATCTAGAATTGGAATTCCACAGAAGACTCCAAGACCATATCATCAATGTCAGTCACATGACCATGTACGGTTATAGAAGTTGCTGCACAGCCTAGCACCTTACCATTTACCCTCCATACATCTAAGTTGAAAGCTGGAAAGGTAATCATTTATATGTAGTGTGTCTTAGGCAAGGGGATGGTGCTCATCTCTCTCTACTGCTGTTGATTCTATCAGAAGAATACTCTGCTCCGGATGGTGACTTCTATCTAGCAAACCCTCCACCCAGCAATGCAGTGTCATCACTGCACTCACTGCAATACATAGCTATGGAGCCCACTGTAATCCATTGTGCTAAGTAGCTGTTGACTCTACAAGAAGGTTTATCTGCCTTTTGGCAATTTTTGTTTTTAATCTTGCTGAATGTCCAGCCACATTACTCACTAGAAAAGCATGGTACTGGTTTAGCCACTGATGAGCTGACCATGCAGCAGGCAGAACTGGGTTACATGGTACCATTAGCAGTCATACAGTGACCTGGCATAAAACTAGAAACAGGTGAAATACTGAAGAAGTTGCTGAAGTCTTGAAGAAACTTGTTCTCTCTTGCTGATGCAATATTATTTTTGTTCACTGCATTATGCCAGACAATTCTTCTCATCAGAATTCTTCTTGCACATTTATAACCATTCTACCATTCATCCATGCATTGAATTCTTCTGCCATATCTGGTATAGAGCTTCTACTAGTACATATCTTGAGACACTGGACAAAATTCAAAGACCTGGCATACTGGCTAGATGTAACTCTAAATTCTATGCTAACAGCTTCTTTTCTCTCAATGCTTTCCAGCCAATTTTAATCTGCAAAAATTTAAATGCAATGTCAATCACTATCTGCTGTCCTCCTGATTGCCCTTTGTCTGTTCTCACTCCTTGGCAATGTTCCTGTTTGTAACTCTTCCACACTCAGTAACCCCTTTGGTGGGTCTCTGCGGTTTTACTACCTTGCTTGGGGTGAACTTGATTTAAAAAAAAAAGTCTCTAATTCAGTCACTTTCTCACTGACATGACATGGCTTCCCTCTGTTATTTCTACAAATATTTCATGGCTATTGTTCTGATGACCTTTTCTCCTTAGTGTCTCAACTTCAGGAATTTCAAGTGTGCTAATAGATTGGCAAATGGGTGTCACCATTTTACTGTTGAACTAGCTATATGAAATCATCAGTTCTATTTTAATAGTTTCTCACACTTCTCACCCGTGGAACTCTCTTCCAATTTCTTGCTCCCCTGCCACCTACAATCTTCAAATATTTAAATGCAACATCAACTGCCATCTTCTGTCCTCCTGAACCCTGTTCCTTTATTGTGCTTTTCCTCACTTCCGCTCCCTAATGTCTTCTCTTTCACTCCCTGAAGTCTTCTCTTTCACTCCCTGAAGTATTCTCTTTCATTCCCTGTAACTCCCTGTGTCCTAGTGGCATTCAAGTGAAATGATTAAAAATAAAATTATTATTACTTAATTCTTCCTTTTCATTTTTCTTTTCATTTTTTCGTTAATTACTAAATTATTTTTATAAGTTTTATTTTTCAATGCTTTTCTCTTTCTAACTAAAATCAATATATTATCCCTTAGCTATGCTTTTCTCTCTTTGCTTATTGTCCTCAAATATTCCATTCTGTCATTGCAGCAACCATTTCCTAATAAGCCGCTTTTCTTCTCGGTTACTCTGCTCTGAAACTTCTCAAAGATTAAGAACTTTTCAAGCTGGTTGTGGAATTGTCGTCAGAATGCAGTAACCCAGCAACACTCATTTAGCAGAAGGAGTATCATGAATATTTTATTTTTATGGCCATAGTTTCCCCAGTATTTTTAAATACTGATGAGGAAACAATGCATTATGGGAACTTGAAAGAGCAGCATTCAACACAGAAGAGAAAAATAATCATTTTGCCTTATTAAAGACTGTTTCTTTTCATTTTACTTAAACATTTACTTTGTTAAATATTTATAATGCCTACTCCAGATTTTCTAAGTAGATATTGATCTCAACTTCTTTCTTAGTTTATTTTAAAGAATTTAACAATAATTGCAGATTACGATTAGTTGGAATGATATAGGCTTATTAATATTTACTGTGGGTTCCTGTCTGAATGGTTAGCATTCTGACCATGAAAACCAGGTTCAAATCTCACCATAGTCGAGTTGTCAAAGAAGTGATAATATCAGCGTGAGAAAATGACCCTAACCTGTTGTAATAAGCCAGATTCTGGCTAACTTTATCATTAGCCATAATAAATGCTTACTGGAATTAAAAATGATGAGCTGCATAAAAGTTCAGGAAATTTGATAACTATATGCTAATATTTAGTAATCACTGCCCCTTTTTAAAGATATCAGTAACCTGCTACTTGTACAGTGGCTCACAAAGGGTAGGGGCAAAAGTCCCTTCTGGACTTTTGCGATTACACTCTCCACAATTTCCTGTCCTTTGTAGCTCTTAACAACTTATCTTTTTGCTATCTCTCCCAAACTCTGCTCCATCATCTATTCACTCAAGCTTGCCGGTTAGGTTATGCATTACTTTCCTGTGGCCCTCTTACCTTCAATTTGTCCTGTGAGTATCAAATTTTCTAAGCCCTCTTTTCTCATTATATGACCAGAAATTTCAACTGTTTCTTCTTGATGTTCAGTGTAAGTGTCCTTTTGTTGACATTGTCTCTAGAAATATGCCATTGCTTATATTTTTGCTCACTGTTCAAATTTCCTGCTTTCTTTAACTAGTATTTTGCATATATACAGATGTAAGTGTAGGTAAATGTATGATCTACTAAAGTGAGAAGCGGCCTCAATACTAATTGCTTCCAATGAAAAATTTTATACTAAACTTGTCATGAAAAGCATAAATTCTAAATCTAAATAAATATTCGATTGCAGACATCATCATCAACTATTATCATAATATTGATGATGTTGATGATGATAATGATTATGATATCACAATAGATCTGATTATGAAAATAAAATGAGATACCAAATGATATGCTATTGTAGATATGAGTTAAGACAGGCTATAAATGTCAAAGGATATATTTCTAAAGATTTTCTTAAAGCATAGCTTAAAATTAGAACTAAGTAGGCAATTCAAATTCATATACATTATATCTGGACACACACACATACATACATATATATATATATATATATATATATATATATATATATATATATATATATATATATATACCCAGACAGAAATATATATATATATATATATATATATATATATATATAATTTTGTATATATCAATGTAGTTCTAAGAAGAAAATAAATAAATAAATGCCTAATATAATGTAGTGGTAACCTTAATAAGATAAAATAAACTAGACTATAATAACTTGACAGCTGGAAAGAAATCAGTGTAGCTAGGCAGAAATCATAACCCCACCCAACCTTATTCAACCTTAAATTTCCCACACAAACATACACTTCCTTTCTGCATTTGAAGAAAATCCAACACCCACCTTAATAAAATAATGGAACACCACCAACTTAAAGATAGAGTAAATCCAGTTTATTCATAAGTTATTCTTACAAATCACTTGAGAAATGAACCGAGCTCCAAATTTTAAGTTTAAACTTTAAAGTTAAATATTAAGATTTAAGCTTCAATTTTGCAACAATAATTTCTGAGTCATAATGGAGAATTATTTTTTTTAAAAATGATTATTATTTTATATATATATAGTAAGGTCGAAATCCTAATATAGTTTCAATGAAATGGTTTGCCATCGTCATATTCTTCAAACTTATATAAGTGGACATTTAGTTCAACACTTACCAGAGTGAGCCTGTTTCATGCTTAAAAACAATGTTCATCGCATGAGGATTGCATTTAAGCATGAAACATACTTTTAATACTGGGTGTTTACTTTTATATTTACATATGCTCTATCCCTGATATTGACCACTTTAACCCATAAATATAGATAGCATATCTTAAAACTATCTTTTTATTATATATATATATATATATATATATATATATATATATATATATATATATATAGCTTTTTGCCAATCTAGACATTGTGTATAAGTTGCTTTTAATTCCTGAATACAGTTAGTATATTTTACCATGCACATAGTTAATGTTGTTAGGTTTTTTTTTTTATTTTCATGTTTTAAACCATCATGAAATCTTGACAACTTTGATACACAACATACATGGTGAAAACATTAATATAATACATGCTTTTAACTTAAAAAATTTTAAAAAGCAAACATAGGATATATCATAAAGTCATCAATTTTTGTCCTCCCATTATAAATGGTTGGATAATTTACTCAATTGTTTTGATTAAAATTGAGTAAATTCACCTACTGTGAACCACTGAAGCTATAACTTAACCCTACCAAAGTTTTATTCACTGTTAGCGGTCTGTATGAACCAATAGGAGAAGGCTTACTTTAGATTAAGTACCTAACATGTATAAGTGTCTTATGAAGTTAAAAGGCTGTATACTTGAGTGTATTTTAGGTATGTACATGTTCACATATAATAAACAAAAAGAAACACTTAAAAACTTGTGAACTATAGACTGTTAATTCTTATTTATGGTGACTGTAGTAAAAA
This sequence comes from Acanthosepion lycidas, assembly GCA_963932145.1. Taxonomy (NCBI): domain Eukaryota; kingdom Metazoa; phylum Mollusca; class Cephalopoda; order Sepiida; family Sepiidae; genus Acanthosepion; species Acanthosepion lycidas. Next base: position 55,985,867 of record OZ010575.1, read on the forward strand.
TTCTCAGTGTCTCTTGGGAATGTCTGTTTTCATTTTGGGGGTTCAGAAATAAGTTAGTGTAAGTAAGGATAAGAATGGTTAAAATGGTAGACCTCAAGTCAGCTTTGTGCTGAGTTGGAATGACCATATTACTTACCTCATGAATACAGCAACCAAAACACATCCAAACGCTGTCATTGGAAAGTGGTTAGGAGAGTTCAGTTGTCAGCAGACTAGGAAAACCAAAGTTTCCCAGCAGGAATCTAATTACCACATGATACTACATCTTGGAGCAAAGGGGAGAAAGACAGTAAGGCAGGAAAATGTCTTTCTAGATGTTTAACCAGCAACACCCAACAGCATTTGATGAAACCAAGTCGGGTAATCATATTTCCAGTTTCTTTAATCGTAGTATGATGGGAAAATGAATTTCTTTTCTTTTTTTTTATTCATTATTATTATTTTATTTATCGATTTTATTTAATTTTCCAACAGTCTATAAGTGCACTGTTTACCTATTCCCATGGGGAGAAGTGGTTTCATGCCTTTCCTAAGAGCAGTACTGTGAATATAATCAAGCTTGGCTGAAATTTGAATGTTGTTCACTGAATCTGCTTTCTGTCCCACTAACCATGACACCACTCTACATCATCTCTCCATCAATTGGTATGAGAAAAAAAAAGAAATGACAAAGAAACAATAAAGAGAAAATAATAAGCAAACGTGTTCTATTGTTAATAATTCTCGAACTGCAGCAAAGGTATGAGATTGGGAAATAAATATTGAACAGTTACAAAGGCTTGAGAGAAGTGGCAGAAATAGGTGGGCAGGAGAGGTGTGTGGAGGGCACATAAATTGCCTGTGAAATGAAAAGTGAGGAACTGAAACAAAAGCCAAGGTATGGCTCTCCATGACGGTTCCAATTTTCAGAATGCCAAATCGTTCTCGGCTCTCACCCCACTCTTCCTTCACCAAATGCCGCCCCTATCTCCACTGCCATTATCGGTGTTGTCATGCTGCATCTCCATGTCACATCGTTTTTGTTCGTCATATAATGGAAGTGACACTTGCTAACCAACATGAAAGGGGAATTCTTGAAAATAACTGCAGAAAAATTGAATAGCTAATTAATGGGGGAGTTATGAACAATATAGTGATTAATTAGGAGAAATGGAGTCAGTTCTTTGGGGAAAGAAGGTTCAGGATAGAGAAAAAAAATGGACTGAAGTTCAGATAGAAAGAGAAAGGAAATGGAAAGTGAAGAAAGAAGAAAAGGAAATGTGAAAAAGATCAAAATCTGACAGAAACAAAAGGAAGAAAGAAGCATTTATGAAAAAGAAAAAAATATCAAAACCACAAAAGTATGACAAGGAAAGAATGGTCAATAAGAAAGAAAGAAAGAAAGAATGTCAAGAAAAGAATGGTCAATAAGAAAGAAAGAAAGAAAGAAAGAACGACAAGAATGAGCAATAAGAAAAAAAGAATGACAAGGAAAGAATGCTCAATAAGAAAAAAAGAAAGAAAGAATGTCAAGAAAAGAATGGTCAATAAGAAAGAAAGAAAGAAAGAAAGAAAGAAAGACAAGAATAGGCAATAAGAAAAAGAGAATGACAAGGAAAGAATGGTCAATAAAGAAAGAAAGAAAGAATGGTCAAAAAGAAAGAAAGAAAGAAAGAAAGAAAGAAAGAACGACAAGAATGAGCAATAAGAAAAAAAGAATGACAAGGAAAGAATGCTCAATAAGAAAGAAAGAAAGAAAGAAAGAACGACAAGAATGAGCAATAAGAAAAAAAGAATGACAAGGAAAGAATGCTCAATAAGAAAGAAAGAAAGAAAGAAAGAAAGAATGTCAAGAAAAGAATGGTCAATAAGAAAGAAAGAAAGAAAGACAAGAATAGGCAATAAGAAAAAGAGAATGACAAGGAAAGAATGGTCAATAAAGAAAGAAAGAAAGAAAGAAAGAAAGAAAGAAAGAAAGAAAGAACGACAAGAATGAGCAATAAGAAAAAAAGAATGACAAGGAAAGAATGGTCAATAAAAAAAGAAAGAAAGAAAGAAAGAAAGAAAGAACGACAAGAATGAGCAATAAGAAAAAAAGAATGACAAGGAAAGAATGGTCAATAAAAAAAGAAAGAAAGAAAGAATGGCCAGTAAGAAAGAAAGAAAGAATGGTCAATAAGAAAGAAAGAAAGAAAGAAAGAAAGAATGTCAAGAAAAGAATGGTCAATAAGAAAGAAAGAAAGAAAGAATGTCAAGAAAAGAATGGTCAATAAGAAAGAAAGAAAGAAAGAATGTCAAGAAAAGAATGGTCAATAAGAAAGAAAGAAAGAATGTCAAGAAAAGAATGGTCAATAAGAAAGAAAGAAAGAAAGAAAGAAAGAAAGAAAGAATGTCAAGAAAAGAATGGCCAATAAGAAAGAAAGAAAGAAAGAAAGAAAGAAAGACAAGAATGAACAATAAGAAAAAAGAATGACAAGGAAAGAATGGTCAATAAAGAAAGAAAGAAAGAAAGAAAGAAAGAAAGAAAGAAAGAATGCTCAATAAGAAAGAAAGAAAGAAAAAAGAATGACAATGAAAGAATAGTAAAAAAAAACAATTGAGTTAGAAAATTTACTTACAGGAGAATTTGTAAAATTGTTTAAGCTTATATCTGTGATACTTTACTATATATATATATATGTATATATATATATATATATATATATATATATATATAAATAGATAGATAGATAGATAGATAGATAGATAGATAGATAGATAGATAGATAGATAGATAGATAGATATAGTATATATCTTAGATGATAGATTTCAAAGATGTCTTTTAATCATTTCATCCCAATGCCACTAAATTGCAGGGTCTTTCTAGTCAATTAGTTACAAATAACAGGTTCAAAAAATAGTTTCTAAGTTAAAGATATCTTATTTATTAGGTTCAGTTTATTACAGAACAAGTCTGGGCATATAAAAATCAACATGATATCAATATGGTAAGTAGGGAAGAAACTTCCTTTTTTGAACAATTGCATTTAAAATCTACATCCAAACATCAATCTCTAGTATTTGCAGAATATATCAAACTGTTTCAACAGGCAGGTATTTTAAGTTAAAGATGTTTGTAGGTTACATGAAACAAAACCAGCAATTTTAATTCCAAGTGATATTTCACTTTCATTTTGAAAGCATTAAAATATTTTAAAACTTACTCTTCATATAACCTGTAATATCTCAGGTAAGATTTATTAAACAAATCCATCCAAACTTTTCATTCTCTCTAATGTTTACATATACAACAGGTAAGATTTATTAAACAAATCCATCCAAACTTGCATTCACTGTAATATTTACATATACAACAGGTAAAATTTATTAAACAAATCCATCCAAACTTTTCATTCACTCATATGATTATACATACATACATACATACATACATACATATATATATATATATATATATATATATATATATATAGTGACAACAAATTCAGGTGATAAACAGAGGAGGATTACATACATAATAAATCAATTATTTTTTTTTTTTTTTAAATTTAAATATTTTATTTTTCCATTGTTGGAAGATTTGCAACTTACAAGTGTGTCAATGATGGACGAAACATTAACAAATCTGACAAATATCAGGAAGGAAACATTTTCAATGTCCATATTTTCACAAATCTCAATGCATTATGAAGTGGCAACTCACTGCGTCTTTGCAACAGTGGGAAGATTTTCACAAACAGGAAGAAAGAGTTCTTGAGCTTCAGTTAACCATATTCTACTATTTATTAGTGCTGTTAATCCGTCATCTTTTATCTGGCAATTTCAGGGATACGCCTATTTGAGGCAGGAACTGTCTTACAGGTGAAGATATGCCTGTTATGAAATGTATTATTCATACGTTGGCCTTTGTCATTCAGACGTTGAGAACTGGCAGCAGAAGAATTCATTTGATTTATCCAACCACATACACTTTCATCAATGTTTTAGTGTATATATATATATATATATCTATATATATATATATATATCAATATAGAGTTATATAATTGTAAGTGCTTTTATGTATGTGTTTGAACACATACATATATGTACGTGCATAATATAATGTATTTTCTAAAGAATTCAGGAATTTATTTATAATCCTACATTTTTATTACTGCAAATCTTATTATAGTGAACACTTCTTATTTGAAATAGACGTCCCATTTTTATTTATTATTAAACAGTGTGTATTACACCCATATACCTGCACATGCAGTAAAGAAAATGTGTCCTCGAGCAGCAATCAAACTTGAATCACCCTTTGTTGGGGAAACTACTGTTTAATCCAGCATGCTTTACCACTCGACCACAGCAAGCAAGGCTCTTTTTACTCTATTTAGGGAAATACGGTCAGTACCGGGGAGAGGATTTCCGAGATTCAGCACAGATTATTTTGAGGTCCCCCAGTTAAAAAAGATGCTGGGACAAACAAACTCAATCTACCATGTCTTACAAGACATTTTAAAGAGCATTTCTTACTTGGCAACCTATGCGATCAAGTGTGATTTGGCACAAGAATTGGACTTTGAAGAACTCATTGTGCATTTTGCTTCAGTGAAAGTTTGAGAAATGCACTTTTAAACTGCTTTGGAACTAGTTTTAGTCTGATTCGTAAATTTGTTACTTTTTGTAAAGAATTCCCATACCCCACCTAAACCCCAAAGGTATTTTCTTGAGGCCACTTGGGTTTTCAGGCCTGACACATTTGTGCCAGCTGTCCCCTGGCTGTCCTCTCACCACCACTGAATAGGGGATATGCTTTCTTTAAAAAATGATAAAATAAGCATTGCTTACAGTGAAGATCTTCATGAACGAGTGATAAAGCATGCTAGATCAAATAGTAGCTTCACCTACAAATGGAGACAGGGTTGATCGCACATTTTTTTGTGGAAGCTGACAGACATATTACATACCGTTTATTAACAAATAAAACTGGAACGTCTATTTCAAATAAGACATGTCCACTATAAACAGAGGCTTATACACAGTGACAGTGAGAGAAAATACAGTGTACAGGGGGGTTTGAGGAAAGGATAAAAGATGGAGATCAAGGCAACAGGAGATGGCGATTGACATTACACTTTAAATTTTGAAAATTGTAGTTCTCAGGGAAGAGGAAGGGAGTTCCACAGTTGGGAAGTGCAAGAAAAGAAATTGTTGAAGTAGAAGTGACAGTTACATTTAACTATTTCAATAGTAAAAGTATATATGTAAGTATATATATATATATATATATATATATATATATATATATATATATATATGTGTGTGTGTGTGTGTGTGTGTGTGTGTATGTATAGCTATATATGAGTGTGTATAAAAAAAAATTGATGTTGAATGTTGCAGATGATGTCACCTTTAAGTGACTTAAATTTGAACTGCAGCCAACTAAAATCACCAGAATTTGCCAAACACCTTTTGATAAACAGATTGATAACTTGCAATTCTTGATAATAACTGTAGTAACAGTCAAAAGTACTCAAAGGACTAGAAATGAACTTTAGGCAGTTTAACATTTTTAATCCTGACATAAAACACTAGTAGTTTAAAAAGCTATGTAAAAAGTCAAATAAACAAACTTTGTTGGTGTTAATCAATAAAACTTGTTTGGATATATATATATATATATTATGATGGATATTCATATTCGATTAATTGGTTTGTTTATTTAATTAAACATTATTTTTATTCAATTACATTTACTGGCATGAATATTCAGGAAATTTTGTCAGAAAATGTGAAGGATGCATATTTTCTGACAAGATTTCTTGAATATTCAGGCCAGTAAATTTAATTAAGTAAAAATATTGTTTAATTATGCATATATATATATATATATGTGTGTGTGTGTGTGTGTGTGTGAGAAAGAGAGAGAGAACATCAATGATTAGAAATAGTATATTCATATTATAAATATATTACTAATGAGAGATAGATGGATAAGATAGATAGAAACAGACTGATAGAGATATATGGAACACAGGTTTGAATTCTGTCGGAGTGTGGATAGTTTTCTTTAATATTCAGGGCGGTAGATGAAATAAATATACTGTTTAATCTACTGAAATATGAGTATCCATTAAAATAACATTTAAAGTGACAAAAATCAGTTGATAAATATAAATCCATTAATTTAGTACATATGTAGTACATATGTGTGTGTGTATATATATATATATATATATATATTATATGAATAAATATACATTTCATTTCTCACAATTAGCTGCATTAATATCATATCCCAGCATAACAACTTAATATATTTATAACAAAGACAACATAAATATTCTCAAACCCAAATGCAACTGCTGAAAAAATATATGTCCCAGTCAATATATATTATATACCTAGTGAGCATACATTCTGGTAACAATATTAAATTTTATTTTGGTTCCACTGAAAATCCTTGGAAATTTTGTTCTTACCATCATCAAATAACCTTAGATAATATAAAATATAAAAACAGCACTGCTCTCTTCAAATATTTCTGGCAATTAAAGAATGATGGCTTATCACCATCATTCTACTGGGATATAATAACTAGAGCTAAATCTTTTAATGGAAATGGAAATGAATGTAACTTATGTCTAGTTGAAAAACTGGTCAAAAATATAAAACACTTAAATAACACTAGCTTATTAAACAAGAATAATGAATTGATGACTGCATGTAGGCATAAAAATAAATATCTACTCAAATACATTGATCCAGCCACATTAATTTTTAATATAAATTATGGTTTATTTTTTTAGGTAAATTATTGTTTTAATATATATATATATATATATATATATATATATATATATATATAGATATAGATATATAAAGAAACAAGTAATCTTTCTTTAATAATAAAAAATTAATATTCACCACTATAAAATAAAAAATTCTTTAATTTTTTCTTACACATAAATATATGTACAAATCCCATTTAGTTTAAATGCCAATTGTAATTTTTTAAATTAAAAAAACTGTAATCTGAGTATATATCTACACAAACATTATTACAACCTGATATCATTTTTAAAATTTAAATTATGTAACGGACAGTCTATACTCAGCATCTGAAGATTGCATTGTGCATGAAACTACAAGTTGTGTTATTGGTGAGAATAATATGTATATTTATTAATATATGTATATTTATTAATAGCTCTATTGTATTATATTGAACACTGTTTAATTAACACCAGCAGTATATGTGAAATATATTATAATTATCTCTCTCTCTCTCTCTCTCTATATATATATATATATATATATATATATATATATATATATATATATATTATAATTATATTTAATGGAAGTTTTTCTGGCATGGAAAACTGCTTCATGAGCAAATATGTACACTTTTCAAAATGAGGGTTTCTTGGGACTTTTACTAAGTTAAAACTTTATAGTTATCATGCCTATCCTTAATCATTCCAATGGCCCCTTGTCCAGCCAATTCTAATGAATTCTCAGAACAACTGTCAATTCCCACCTTGTGTCTGTGACAGGAATAATTCCATCTTTATTCTATACTTTTTTCTCTCTTCTTCCTCTCCCTCTTCTCTCTCCCAAATAGAATAGGTAACTTTCCTTTGCACACCCTCAGCCTAACGATTATACTTCTAATACTAACTCAAATGGTGGTAGGGGATGCACATTCACCCACAAGCAACCTTATTCACCCAACTTTTCCCAGTGGGTCTTTTAGTCCTCATGTATATGAGCAGCCTTGCCTTGATATCCAAGGTCTCAGACTGGTACAATATTTCTGACCCAAGGAGGAGTTCTGTTGCCCTGACATCTAGATGGATGAGACACATACACTGAGATTATCACACCTGAATCTTTTCTGAGTTATTTGCCCACCTCATTAAGTGTACTGGATGTAAACGTTTTTTAGGTTTTGGCATTATCTTAGTGTAACTTCAAAGGGGGATATCCTAGCATGTGTATGATATTGGGTTTATTGTACTGCTATTTAGTGAATGGTTTCTGAAGTAGTCTCTAGTGGGGTCTCTCGGCACTATGATGATGGCTACTGTTACAGCAATGTCTCTGAGCAAATGAACCTAGGATATTTATGTATGCATCTCCGGTGGGTGTCTGTTTCACTGCCTAATAGTCATCTACCAAACCATCCAAAACAAACATGAAATTGAATATGAGCAAAACTAGCAAACCCAACTTTCAAAAATGAGACCCCGGTTAGAGCATCTCTTACACCAACATAAGGTCTATGGTCCAACTTTCCAGAAGTGGAACTCTATCTTCTTCCCTCTGACCTTCTATTCCTGTCTGAAATGAGTATCAATGCCTGAATCGCATTGCAGGAGTTCACAATCCTGGGCTACTCACCCATTATTACAAAATACAGCCACCTAATCACCACAGTCACAGGCTCATTGCCTACCTCAAGGACGAGTTTCCCTGTATCAGAGACAAAAAAAACAGAACCCTGATCTCCCATATATGTGTTACCACATGGAACTTATCCATAGTACCACATTCATCTTTGCCCTGTATTGTACTCAGGATGAAGTGTTGGTAATCTTTGATCAAATATCAGAGAGAACTGACAGTATCCTCACTGAATTTCCCTTGGCCAACCTTTATATATGTTGACCAAAAAGAATGATTAGTCCACTCAAACAAAACCGATAAGAAAGGCAGATTATTCTAGAGACTTCTACATCACATATGAACTAACCCAGATCATTGAAGAACCCACCCAAGTTTCTATTATAACTGGTAATTATAAATGGCCCCAAGGTCATATCCTTCTTGGCAGAATATCTTTGCCTCAATTTTTGATTCAAACTTTAGATGAAAAAGGTCATCCCCTCCCCAACTTCCCATTTCTCACTCAGCACAATCTCAGTAATATACTCATTTCAGCAAGAGAAGTCTCTAGATTTATCAAAAAAGCCTCTGGTCTAGACAAAATTCTAATAGTCATTCTTAGGAATATCAAACTAGAATTATCCCTGAGTCTAGCAAAGTTATTTAACCACAGCATGAAGGAGAAATCTTTCCCAAGCATGTGAAAAGTGGTAAGAATATGCCCAGTCTTCCAATCATCACTATCTCAGTATAGACCCATTAGTCTCCTCAGTATCATCAGTAAGCTTTTGAGGCTTTAATCAATAAGAAGATCATTGATTCCTCAATCTGAGCTATTAACCACTACCCAAAAAATCCTTCCTAACAGGGAGATCCCTGAAGGTAGTTACTAACAGCCAGATCTTCAAGGCCCTGGCAGTCAATGCAGGTGTCCTCCAAGGGCCATTTCTCAGACCAACTCTTTTTCAGATTTACATAAATGATCTACCTAAGAATATACTCCGATCATTTGTAAATGTCTATGCCGATGATACAACGATATACGGGCACACTTCTAAAAGCCTTGACGATCAGAGATTGACAGCTGACCTCTTTTCTGATCTAACACTAACTTCCCAGTGGGGGAAAAACTGGCTGGTTACATTCAATACTTCTAAAATCAATATGGTTACATTCCATCACCGCTGATCAGACCCTGAACTACTGCCAGTCATGATGAATGGATGTCCCCTCAAGGAGGCAGCATGCCTTGAGAGAATATTGTTAGCTTCCAGTCCTATCCATATGAACTACCTCAACATAACCCTCTACCTCAAGTGATCCCAGGCCTTATACAGGATGAACCTTACTTTAAAAAAACAATATATATACTATTTACACTATTCAGACTATTGTCCTCATCTTTATCACCATATTCATCACAATGTTTCGGCCATTGTGTACGCTCTGGCCTTCTTCACTGAACCCTTTATTCTCAGAAATATAGGCAAATACTGAAGGATTGGTACGGACCTGATACACTGGCACAAATATCAAACCATCTGACATTCCTACACTGATGCAGAGACCTACAACTCATCCCTTCAGGCTTGGCACCAAGACTTCCCATCAATTCAAGAAGAGCCTGTCTGGTGGCAGAAAAAGCAGGACACACCCTTGTCCTAGAGAGAATCCAGTACAATCATTGGATAAAACAGAGACTACAAGCTCATATCTCCCAGAAGCTCAAGGACTTCTTCAACAGAATTATCAATGAAGAAGACCGGAGAAGGATCCAAAATGACCTGGATAAATCATTCAAACATGAATTTGATGTAGTCAAGGCTCACCAAATACAAAAAATAAAACAGATTGAAAGATCAGAATGTGATGCACAAGGGCCATCACCCACCAGTGAAAGCAGTAGTCAACATCAGCCAATATCAGCTGAGTGCCTCTGAGGAGTCAGTATTGAATAAGAGTCTCAACTTTGCCACAACCATCAGGCAAGTGCCATACTTGGACATCATTGGCAGAGTTGAGGAGGTGGCCTTGAACATCCCTCAGACTCGGGCAGATGAACTGAGATGGAAGGCGATACAGACCTTGGAGAAGGCCAAGCCGCCCAGGTCAAACATCGCAAAACTGGAGAGACTGGCGATCGGATCCCTACAGAGGAACGAAAACATCATCATACTACCGGCTGACAAAGGTAATGAGACTGTAGTGATGGACAAATAAGATTATACAAGAAAGCTGGAAGACATCAGCAATGCTAGCTACAGCAAAGTAAAAAAGGATCCTACTATGAAAACAGAATGCAAACTGTTACAGATACTAATCAAGAACAAGGATCGTTTCACACCTAAGACGTATAGGCAGTTATCACAGCATTACACCAAACTTCCTTACATATACAGTCTCCCTAAGATTCACAAAGACAACATTCTGCTCAGGCTGATTGTTAGTTGCCAAGGCTCTGTGTGCCACCCTCTGTCACTTCCTTGTAGATATAATTGACCCATTGTTCGGAAACTCTCCTTCATATGTCCAAAACTCCACTCACTTTGTGGAAATAATCAGAGATGCTCCCATCCTATCCAACCAGATGGTGAGCTTGGACGTAGTGAGTTTGTTCACCAAGGTACCCACAGAGGAGGGACTCTCATTAGTCAGAGACAGATTAGCCTCTGACTCATCCCTAGAAGAACGGACCAGTATTCTAATAGATAATCTGATGGAGATGTTGATTTTCTGTACACAAACAACACACTTCAGAATGGGATCACAATATATCAACAGGATGAGAGTTTAGCAAGGGGTTCACCATTATCACCAGCATTGTTAATATATACATGGAATACTTTGAGGAAATGGCATTAGAATCTATATCTCTAAAGCCAACTATATGGTTATGGTACATAGATGAAACCTTCATGGGAACCATATGGGAACCAGTATTAAGGAGTGCCAGAGAAAAGTGATGATAACAACAAAAACTGCATTATGAGCTCTGGTAAAAACATGTAATGATAACAGCAAAAATTGCAATATGAGCACTGGTAAAAAAATAGGCTGAAGACATTAGGTTTATGATAGCCTGAAATTCATATATAGATGTCCTCAAGGACACATGGCACATGGTTAAAGGCATTAGTTAAATCAAGTGACAGGACTCAAAGAGTGTGAGTTCAATACCTGGTTAAGGCAGTGGAGAACTTGGAGAAGGGAATTAACAGGAGATAACTGACAACATTTATCTATTAGACATGGCACGTGGAACTAGAACAGTCTACCCCAATGAGTGAAATAAAAGGTTCAGTTCAACATTCCCACCACCTGAAGAAGGCCTGAGTGTACAATGGCTGAAGCATTGTGATGAACATGGCGATAAAGATGAGGACAATCCCGATCTGATGAGGCAGGTATTAAAAGCTTCCTGTCAAAATAAATTTGTTATCAGATCTTTTGAGATGTGTTAATTTTTTTCCTTTGATGTATCTCATATTGCTCCGTATACAATATATTGAGCTCTATTGATGGATTTATCATTTTAATATTTTATATTAAAAAGACCTATTTCGATTATCATTTTCACTTGGACCGATTTTAAATGTGAATTAAGTTTAAGCATCTAATAATTTTTTCATTTTCTTTCAAGTTTGGTGGATATTTGGGTGATATTATTTTTCACACATAGTTGCCATGACTTAAAAATAATATGTTCTAATACAGAAATAAATAAATTTTCACAAATAGCACTGATTTATTTGCTGCTGACTTTGATTCATCTTAATGAAACACCCTTATATATAATCCATCTTAATGAAACAACCTTTATATATATATATATATATGTATGTATCTTATCTCATGTAGACTCTAAGTGGAGCATAAAACCACAGCTAAATTTTTCATATTGTTTCTGCTGTGATTTCAGTAGTGAGTGGGTTTTTAAAGAGTGGATTTCCTTTATATATATATATATATATATATATATATATATATATATATATATATATATATATACATACTTATATATAGAAGTATGTATGTATATATATATCTGCATATATATATGTATATATACACACATATATATATATATATGTATATATATATATATATATATATATGGATATACACATATATATATGTATAATTTGGAGAGTTGAGTTAAAGGGAGATAACTAAAACATCTGGAAGAGCCATGGCACGTAGAACTAGAACAATCTATCCCGGTGGCTGAAATAAAGGGTTCAGTTCAAAATTCCAATCCCCTGTAGAAGGCCGGAGTGAACAATGGCCAAAACATTGTGAATATGACAATAAAGAGGAGAGCAACACTCCAAATATATATAAATACATTGTTAAATATAACAGACAATGAATGCCTATTATGTTTGATCATGTGCCGTTCCAAACATCGTATAATGGCTTTAGTTTCAAGAGAAAATGAAGACAAAAACTGTCCAACATTTGAATATTTCTTTAATATATTGGTCATCAACCTAAGCTTTCAGTCATCATCAGAGTGGTTATATGGAAATTACTACAGAGATGTTCACCATCAATGATGACATACTGTTTTGTTTACATAGAAGTTTGCTATATGACGATAATGTTTGCAGAATAGCAGACGCAGGTTGTAAATTTTAATGCAGTTCTATGACGTACATGACCACAGGAAAGAAAGAAATGTTATAAACAGGACCATATGTTTAAATGCATTGTAATATGTTGTGACTGGTTTGAAATATAATTTTATTGAGTGTGGGTTGCTTTGTTTTAATGCAGATGGCTTCCAATATCTTAAGGTTCCTTTTACTGTGTATTTGTGAGTATTGATGTGTTATCAACTAATATCTGCCTAATATTATGTACATAGCTATGTTTTTCTAAGAAATGTTGTTCAATGGAAGGTGGCTTCTTGATAATATCAGCCTGGAGAGATTTTTTTCCACTATGTGACACAATTGGAAAATGCCTAAAAAACATCTCATGTGTTGACCCAAGTTTTGTGAATAAAATTAGGTAGACAAATTTTTTTTCCTGAAGCTATGAATGGTTGTGCAAACATGGGTAAATAGAAGCTCTTTAATCTTGGTTGACAATCTGTCTAAAGATAATGTCTCAGTAAAAGCAACCAACCCACAGAATCCTGGCAACTCTTGGCAATATATGGGCCTAAAAAACTCACAATGACTAAAAGAAAAAAATTAAAACCATGGTAATTTACAGTCTACTGTAAGTAGAAATCATGCAGCATCACTATAACCTAGTACAACTTGCCAAATGCTACTTAAAGAGAAGATTTGTAGCACCAAGTCATCTCCATTGCACTGAGATATGCCATGAAGGACAATTACCTAGTATAGTACTCCAACAATCTCATAAACCATGGAAACTGGATTAGTATATGACCAAATTCATGGAGAACTCATCAAGATCAAGCACTTTTGGAGTGGCCTGCAAGACTGGCATGCTAAATATCATTTTGTATTTATGAAATATGTCATTTATATTCATTATTTACATAGGATGAATGCAATATGCAACGTATTTTATACAATATATCATTTATATTCATTCATAATATATAAAGAATGTAATATGCACTAATATGCAATATGGTTTAGCATCTACGATATGGAATGTTTATGTAATATTTACAAAGTATTTTATACAATATATCATTTATATTCATTTGTAATACAGAAAGAATTTCCCATCAAAACGAACATGAACATTACTCTTGAACTTATTTTTTTTTTTTGACTCCAGCAATGAAGACGATAGGAATTGGAAACCTGAACAAACTTTATGATTCATTTTTTAAAAAAATGTGTTAACTTTCAGAATTTTGCATGTCTATTAATTGACTTGCTTTGATGTTTTGAGTGTCAGTGAAAAAATATAAAAACAAGCAGTCTTCTTTAAACATCTAAGACATATCACATTTTGCACGTGTCTTTCTTTGTGTGTATATATATATGTTTGCTTTGTGCTTTGTTGATGTGTGTCTGTGTTCTTGTGTGAACACTTGTGCTTAAAATTAAAATCGTTTCTTTAAATCTGCTGTATTCTCACTCTGTCAAAATCAGAGCATAAATTTGGGGGCAGATTTATTGCAGTTGAGGACTCATGTTAATAATTTCAGCCCAGTTCATCATCCATCTTATTTTCAGTGCTATTTACCCCAATGCTCATTCTCTAACAATTATATGAGCAGCATGGATCAAGTAAACACTAATGACATTTGAACTTGGATTCCGTATCAAGCTCCAAATGATACAGGATCATGTCTGACCAAAGGATGAGAAAAGTTATTATGACTGATATGAATCAATTTCATAGTAGTGTATATTTTCATTTTATTTTTTATGTATTTATTACTAAGTTCAAATCAATCTATATTCTATGCCTGTTCAATAAGTAGCATATATTACAAGTAAACAAGTAACCTCCAATATGACTTGAACTTTTAATCCATCTTCATGGGCCCTGTTTGACTGTTAGTCATAGTATCACTAGAGTTGGTAGATTTGATAACATATCAATCATTGTGACAATGTCAAAATCTTTGTTTCTTTGTACTTGTGTAAAAAGATTAAACATTGCTTGTGTTTATACTTGACTTTATACGTACTGATTGATTTGTTTTTGATGGCCTACCAACCTTTGTGAATCATTCAAAACTGAAACACTTCATTTTTTTGTGAGGAGAGGAATTGTTAAAATAATAATTTTTTTGCAGATTGTTATATAGAAATAAAGTGTCATTGCCGACACTTGAGTTTGAACATAGATCACCACTGAATATACAGAAACTATCCCATTATTGAATTAAGAAGACCATGTAATCATAGAGGAAATGCATATATGGGAGGTAGCGTGTATCTAACCGATTGCTATTTCTAGTCTATCCTCTATATTATACGGATCACCATTTCTACTCTATTACTATACGGACCACTATTCTCTACTCTATTCACTAAACTATTTTTCTATTCAGAACACTATATGGATTACTATTCGAGTGAGTATTATCAAGCAAGTACTATTAGTGTGAGTGTTATTTGAGGACGTCTGACTCTATTATTATTCAATGGTGTACTATAGCTGTAGCTGCGATTACAAAGTCTCTACTACAAG
>OZ010575.1:56008859-56113859 GCA_963932145.1 Acanthosepion lycidas
AAAAAATCAATTGCCTTTTTCTCCCACCCTATTCCTGACCCTCCTCCCTGTCCTTTGTGCAGGGGTAGACAAAAGCTTCATGACTGGTAATCTCAGGCACGGCTTTTGTGCACTATCATTTTGAAACAACATGTCATAAAAATCGAAAAAAAGACATCATCATCAAACAATAGAACACAAGAGAAAAAAAGAAAAGAAGGAAATGGAGAGAGAAAGAAGAGTGTGCTAGTAGAAGAAATAGTCAAATTGTCCGTACTAGATTATCTCTTATTCTTAACACGACAAGTGAGAATGCAGGGCATCAGTGAAATGGTTGCAACGAGTTGGGCTGATAGAAGCATTTCCTAGAAGCTTAGACAGTTTTCCACAACAGCTGGCCAAAAGCCCTAGCCTATGTGTTAAAAGATAATCTTCCAAACTGATTTCCATGTTTAATGTTTATTTCTTCCTGTCTGTAAAATGGTGGTGGAGATATAGTTTTCATATCTCTCCACACTATCTCGAAAAGGCAAATTGGAAAAGGTGTATGAGTAAAAAGCAAATAAGTAAAGGTGTGAGAGAAAACACATTTGTCGTGAGGGCTGTGAAGGAATTTAACAATTTGTTTAACATGACTTAAAAGAAAAAGGAAAAAGCTTAACAAATCTTTTAAGCTATTTTCTTTTGAATCATTTTCATTTTCTGTCTTCTATACTGACTTTAAGTATTTGAAGAATGACTTGAAAACCAAAAACAATTTCTTCAGTCATTTCGTGTCATTTTTTTTTTTTCAAAACCAAAAAAATTCAAATGAATGCCTGATTTGTGGGAATGTTCTTTAATGATGATGATGATCATCATTATTATTTTCAGTACGATGCCAGGGTGTGGTCATAGGGTCATTGCACAGACTAATTCCCTCTACATAACTGTGTTGAAAGCCAGATAGACTTTCATTCATGTATAGTGTGTCTTAGGCAATGAGACCTGGTGGAGCCCATCACTCCAGATCAAATTACAGCCAATGTCCTCCAATTTGAAGACTTGGTCACATGGCCATTAATTCCCTTGAAGAAACCCTCCTCTCTGAACCCTCCAGTGAAAGATAGAGATTCAATATATATTATAATATACAACACAATATATATAATAATATAATTATATTATATGCGGCACTTTTCACAATGCACAGATACTACACCAGTGGTGTAGCTAAGGGGGGGGGGGTGAGGGGGGCGGACCACCCCAGGTGATGTTTACTCTAGCTATGCCACTGTACTACACTGATCTTAGGCAGACGACCAAAAGAGTGATGCTCTGAGTCAAGGAAGAACTCACAAATAATACTAGTGTAAGGCTAAAGCATTCATTAGGATATAAATAATCTTGCTATATTTGATGGGTACTACATTAGTAAATATATAAGTTATAAACATTAGAATACTTGCAACTAATTTAAAAACAAATGTCTTCTGTAAGACCTTCATAAAACACAGACAAGAAATTATGTAATAAAAACAATACAATAAATTAAAACAGACACTAACTGTCCAAATATTTCCTGTGGGACTTCTGTTGAAAGTTTATTTAACATTTGCATTTTTAATTTGATTAAGTGTAATTAAATAAATTATTGCTGAAATTTAATTATTAAATAAAATATGTGTAGCAGTGTGTCCTGCATCATGAGTGAAATATTTACAGACTGCCTGTTGGTAACAGAGATCAGGTTTCAAGTTCAGATAAAAGATAATATTTTTTGAATTAAGATTTTCTAGGCAAACAGTCTCTCCCTATTTGAACTGATAAACAGTCAGAAAGATTTGAGTTCAAATCCCTTTCCTGCTCTGTGAAACTGCCTTAATGATTAGGCTATGAAATCTAACCATCAGGTCTTATTCAAATATACCTCTCATGGATTTCAATTTTTCATTTTAAAAGAAAAGTTGAATATCATAAGACTTAGATTAATTTTACAAAATATAAAGTGTTTTAGAGGATTATCTTGGTTTATTACAATATCTTTTGCTTAGTATTTCACTTCTAAGATGAGTAATTGTCAATATTCTTGGATTATTTTGAACTATTGTTCTCATCTTGGTTTATATAGATGTTACTATTGACACAACATTTCAACCAAATACCCTCTAGTCATCATCAGGTGAACCTTGATTGTCTGATATGAGATATCTGTTGATTATTGTAATATTTTTTTCCCCAGTGATGTCTTTTTGTTAGTTCATGTTGAATTAGTCCTTCACTACATGATTTAAGGATTGAATGCACAGCCCCTATATGATAGTAACATATGTATAGCCAACTCAGGAAGGTGTCATAGTGGATTTAGGAGTTGTTTACACATGTGTTGCTATCTTCTAGTGGTCGTGAGTTCAATTCTTGGGTCTGGTAATGAAGCCTCAATTCAGCATGAACAAATAGTAATTGACATCAAAGGAATAAATTATCACAATAATCAACAAATGTCTCATATCAGACAATCAAGGTCTACTTAATTATAAAAATCATAAAGTAAACATCAAAAGAAGAATCGACTTTCATGAAAAACTTATATGACTTTTATGATGTAGGAACAATTTTGATCTTTATTTCTATGACTAGCTCTTCTTGTTACCTGTGATATAACAGGTGGGGTTTATTAAACAATTCTGTCAAAGTTTTAATTCCTTCTAATGATTACATATATAACAGAATTAGGAGGCACAGTGGAGTAATGGATAGCAGCTTGGATTGAGGAATCGGAGAGCCGAGTTCGGATTCCAGTCAAACCATTACATTCACTTACATGCTAATACCCTTGGGAAAGGTGTGAATCCTCTTCTTCTCCCTCCAGCTATGGGTAAATAGCAGAACAGACTGGGTTCTATAGCCTTGGATGGCAACTGGTCTAGGAGAAGGACAACTCTGAATTCAAAACCTGCAGAGGGTCGTTTGGGGACCTTGTGGCATGTAGTGCACCAGGTCTCTGTAATCGGCCCTTCAAAATGTGTGGATGGTCATGCACGAAACCTTCACCACTATAATCAAATCTCATGTGCTATACATGCAGGTTGGGGACGGCTTGTGAATTCCAAATTCCCATGAAACTCCAATATTGGAGCCGGCTCAACCCACCTTGTGTGAATGCCGTTACAAGAAGATTTACAAAAAAGATATGTAACAGAATTTATCAAACAAATCCATCAAAATTTTCATTCTCTCTAATAATTGCATATATAACAGGTGGGATTGATCAAACAAATTTATTAGACAAATACATCAAAACTTTTATTTTCTCTAATGACTTCAAAGTTGATAGGCAGGGTTTCATGACACAGAAAGTTCTGAATGTAGGGTAAAAAAAAAAGCAGCAAATTTTACAGTTTTTGACAGAGTTGGTTTAAATCCTTTTTCCTCAATCTAAATGTTGAGTTTTGACAAATGAACAAGAAAAGAATAGTCAATAGTCAGGAATAAATAAATAAAAATAAAAAAAATATTAATAACAGATAGAGATGTAAAGCTTAAACAACTGCTATTAGCCTGGAATATGAAATCAGACAGTCAAGTTCAAATTTCCGACTCAACTGTTAAATTCACTTTCACACAAATGCTATTAGAAAAAGCCTGAATCCATCTTTTCTCTATCCTACTTATGCATTAAATAGCATGGTATACTTGGCTTTGTAGCCTGAGATGGCAGCCAGTTTAGGAGAAGGATTAATCTGAATTGAAATCCATGGAGAAGGCTATGAAAAACCACTTAACTTTTTCTGCTAACTTGCAAGTAAATTTAGAGAAGGTAAATATAAATTATTTTAATACAAACACGAATTTAAAAAAGAAACTTCATCAGTGGAAAAATTGCTTATATATGGCAGGTTTTAAAATTCTGATTAAGAATAAATAATACAGATGGAATATTTATTAAAATATGCTTTTACAAATCTTTTTGCAAACTATATGTCACAGCTTATGTCAAAAATGACATTTGTTAATGTACATAAACAAGGTGGGTCCCAAAAGTACCTGACTATTTTTTACTACCAAAACTAATGCCAAAATCCATTCAGAGGAAGGTGAATGAACCTTTCCTGTACATACTTGAAAATTTTTGTGTTGGTAAGCTACGTCAGTTTCTGACTGTTATGCATAGAGTACAGACGTGTAGTGTGCACTCGCTGAATTTTTTGTTTTCATGCAAGATGACCGAATACGTCTAGCAGAGATATTGCATCAAGTTTGGCTAAAAGGTTAGTGATACTCAAGCTCAAATCAGATTAAGGGGTAGTGCAACCACTTCAAACATGGCCACACCACAATGGAGAGTGAGGCATATTCAGGCAGGCCACCTACAAATGGTTCAGTAAATAGTCATGGAAGACTGTTGTGTGACTATCTTAGAATTGGCACACAAAGTAGGAACAAGCACAGCATCAGTGCATTTCATTTTAGTGGAGGATTTGTGCATGCGGCAAGTGTAGGCAAAATTTGCTCACATAATCCAAGTTTTCTTGGTCAAGAACAACATAACACTTGTTCAACAGGCTCCCTATTCTCTTGGCACCTTGTGACTTTTGGCTCTTCTCCAATCTGAAAACCATGCTAAAAGGTAAGTGATTTCAGTTGCAAGAGGAAATTATCAAAAAAAAAAACAATGACAGAGCTGCATATCATTCCAAAGAAGGCATTCCAGAGGTATTGCCAGCAGCGGTAGAACCACTGAGAGAAATTTGTGAACTCCCAACGTGAGTATTTTGAAGTATAAAATAAAAAATAAATAAAATCTGAAAAATGTGCAGAACTGATATGTTATGCCCAAAGTTCAGATACTTTTTGAATGCATCTTGTATAAAGTTGAGAGTAAAAAAAATAATCATTGATTACATGATAACAATACAGGCTTTTTTATTCTACTGATGTAAGGTGGGAAGACTCACATAAAACATGTAAATTTATAAAAAGATGTAATAAGATAATGCTATGTATTATATATTATGTATGTCTTCAAAAGATCTTGACAGCAAATGTCTTTTCCTTCATAAGGGGATCTGAACCTTGCTTTGATGTGAAAATCTTTCATGGCTTAGTGGTCTACAAACATGCTCGGCTTATGGTGGTTTTCCCTAATGTAAGAAAGATGCAGGTTTGAACCTTGCCAAAGGGCACATTTTCTTTATTTAAGACATTTAAAAACCTATGCTGGGAGATGATTCAAAAATAGAGATGTCTACTCAAACTTATGAAGCTACTAAATAAAAAAAAATTAAAAGTAGTGAGAAATACTAAGCATATATAAGGAGTGGCTGAAAAGAAAGGTATAGATACGTATCAATCAACAAGAATTAAAACACTGGAAAAGATGAAAACACAACATAAGAGGAGGTATGCAACAGTTCTTGTAACAGCCTTAATACGAAGAGCATCATGTGACATCAAAACAAAGATGAATGCCACCATAAAACAGTGGACAACATCTAAGTGTGAGCTGTAATAAGAATTTTAAATGCTTAGGGCAAAAATCCAACTTTGGGTCCTGAAGCAAATTAATGAAGAAAATCAGTTCTAGCATATGGACATTTCTTTTCAGCTTTTGGAATGGTGTAGGGAAGCTAGCAGAAAAATTCTGGAGCACATGATCATGGATGATGAAACCTGGGTGTATCATGTTACCTCAGAGACAAAGGTGGATTCCATGACCTGAAAACAGTCATTGTCATTGGCCATCTTCACAACTTTGCTCAGCAGTCAGCGAGGAAATGAATGACAAATGTTTCTGGGAAACAAAAGGCATGAATCTTGCAGATATTTTTTTTTTACATAAAATGTTCACCAATACATACAGTGCAAGAGTTAGTGAAAGGTACTGAATGTAAGAGAAATTAGATGAAGATTATGAGGATATATAGGATATATTTAAAGCGAGAGCCTGGAAGAGAGTTCCGCAAACATCATTGTTGATTAGAATTTGTTTAATCCTTTTTCAAGGGGATTTACTCTCATTAACTCTTATAAATGATGTTACTATTTTAAACTCAGTTTTCCAAAGAATACCAGGATTTAGACAACAGAATATTGCCTACAACAACAACACTACACTGATTACTGAAAATCATTGTGACTGTTGAAGAACTAAAACGAATTTTGGACAGTTTATACCCAATTTTGAAATAATAAAATAAAAAATTAAACAGACAAACCTTGTCAGCTTTATTCAATCAAATTTGTTTTGATGAATACTTGCTGCCTAAATATACCATATATATATACATACATATATATATATATATATATATATATATATATATATATATATATATATATATATATATATATATATAAATTTTATTTGCTTAAACATTATTATTATTTCAAATGTTATTTTTAGTGGATACCCTTATTTGACTAGTTTTTAAACACTGTTTATTTCCTCTACTAAATTGTTAACTCAGGTAAACTTAATATTAAAAAAAAATGCCTTCTGGCAAGATTCAAACCAGTGTCCCCTTTGCAGGAGGAACCACCATCTAATCAGTTGTGCTTTGATTGCTCTGCTATGGAGACCTTTACACTTAAGCAAGGTTCTATTTGGCTTAAAGCACATTCATGCATTCAGATTTTCTTGAAGACCATATCTGCCCAGTTTCATAACTCAAGTATAAACAAAGCAATTTTCAAAGAATTAATGGATTTTATCTTTTAGCCTGACATTTTTATTACTTCTGATATGATTTTTAGTGAGTACCTGTATCTGAGTAGATGTTCCATTTTTTAAACAGTGTTTATTTTGCCTACCAGTCTATGCATTCAAAGAAAATATCTCCTTCAGTTGAATTTGGACCTGTGTCACACTTAAAAACAAAAATGCAGGTGTCCACTAAAAATAACATTTAAAGTAAGAAAAAAATATGGTGGATTAAAAAATTCCATTAATATATCCATCAATTTTATATATATATATATATATATATAAACAATGAAATGGAAATTATTTAATATATTTTCTATTAATATATTATTTTAATAGATACAGTTTATTTAAGTAGATGCTCTGTTTTTTAATTAAACAATATTAATTACAATTACCAGCCTGAATGTTTGAGAAATTTCATGGAAAATATTCATTCTCCAACAAGAATGGAACACAGAACCATCATTTGATCTGATGTGCTATAACACTTAGTTATACAGAAGAGTCTGGCTAGCAAAGTTCAAATTAATGTTTTTAAACACAAAGTCTCTGACGATTTTTCTCAATTGATCATATCTGCTTGCGAAATGCATCTTAGACATCTAAGCATCTTAAATGTATAAACAGAAAATATACTAAATAATTGTTGGAATTAGTCCATTTTATTGTATATTATCATTGTTTATGTTAAGATGTGTTTTGTGAGCAGATATTATCTATTGAGAAAAACCATTGGCGATTGTATGCTTAAAAACATAACTTTGGATGTTGCTAACCAGATGCTTCTCTATAGCTAAGTGGTATAGCATGACAGATCAAATGATAGTTTGTGTAGGACACAGATTCAATTCCTGTTTGAGAATGCATATTTTTTATGAAATTTCTCTAACATTCTGGCTGGTAAATGTAAATAATACTGTTTATTTAAAAAACGGAGCATTCACTTAAATAAATTGTATCTATTAAAATATATATGTATATATATATATATATATATATATATAAGGAGAAAAATTGACTAACCTTAGCCAAGTCTGTTATGCATGAAAATAGTGATGGTCAGGAAATGAAGGTGTAAATGTTATGTTACCCTGAACTTCCAACAGGTGGAGATCTATTACCATGACACCACTCACACCCAACTCCAGGTAGCTCTTGCAATCAGTCAGTCCAGGATCACTTCCGCATATCAAGGTCTTTTGTTAGTATATATACTGAGACTGTATCCATTGCCAGCTTCTTAGGCCTGTCACATAGCTGACAGAACATGGTATTCCCCAGTAGTTACCCATTTGAATACTGACCAGGCTCAACATTGTTTTTCTTTGGAGATCAGATAAGAACCAGTGTTTCAACATGATATGGCTGGAAGCATTTCTTTTATGTATGGGCTTGAACAGCATCTACTGGTAATATGCAATTATCCCTAAGGCATACATACAAATATATATATATATATATATATATATATATATATATAGTCAAACCTAGAGAGCGCAGAATGCACCCTGATAAGTAAAAAGCAAACCTAGAGAGCCAGCTTTCCCTGACTATCCACTTAGGTGAAACCTTGGTAGGTTTGTCTGGCTCTCTAGGTTTGACACAGTCTGCTCTACGTTTGTATTGAGCACTTTTTTAGTTACTTGATTACTCGTATCAGGGTTTTTTTTCTTTGGGCTTTGGACCTGTATGCTGTACGATTATTTTTGACAGACGTTCATGTTCCTAGCGCTTTCTTTTTTTAAAACCTTTTTTTCCTTCGAAATTGATTTGATCATTAGCAAATCAAGAAACCGAAGGTTCCCCAAGACGAGTGTAGTTACCTATATATATATATATATATATATATATATATACACACACCAGATATAACAGCATGGGATTATTGTCTATCCTACAAAATGTTTAATATCTAAAAAAAAAAAAAACACTAAATTGAGTTTCTTTCTTCTAGGTTTTCAGATAAAACATTTAGCCATCTTGACACCATTTGTTGAAAAAATCACTGAAAGACCTTTTGAGTTATTCAGCTAGAAAGAGAACAGGTTAAAATCATTTTCTGTCACCCCCACTATGTCTTCCCAACTGAGCAGTGGTAGGAAGAAATAGATCATTCAGGCTTTCAGTAATGGTACCAACATTCATACTCTGGCTTCCATCTTCAAAATCCAGTCAGGAACCATCAAGAAAACAATGAATAATTTGAAAAAAGAAAGAGCAATAGCGAAGAAAACTGGATCAGGCAGTCATAACAGAAAGTGGGATCATCATTTCAAATTAGAGCTAAATACATTCTTATTGTTCAAAGTAGAGTTTAATAGTGATATAAAAATCTCAGAGAATTCCAGTAAGATATTTTTAATCATTTCTAAGATGCAATGGTTCAAAACTTAATCTAACAATTGGATAATTTTGCTGTCACACGATTTGGACAATTTTGCTTTTGCACCCAGTATATATATATATATATATATATATATATATATATATATATATATATATTTCTTCTGAAAATTGTGATTAGTTCTACACAAGCCTTTACCACTATCATAAAATCCTGTCAGAGTAGTCTAGTTGTTTGGCTGTAAGAACTGAGAGGTTGAAATAGTCCATTATATGTATATCAGGCTATTAGTCTGAAAATTAGAATAATTGGATAACAAGTTAATAAAATCCAATGTTACATATTTCAGCTTTTAAAAGTTCTTCAGACTAAATGTTTTTAGTGATATCACTAGTATTCTCATTCTCTTTTACTTCCAGTAACCCCTTGCATCCTAGTGGCATTATTACTTTGCTTGGGATGGAATGATTAAAAAATATATATATTATTTAGTCTGAAGATGATCGTTCAAAGGAAAAAATGCGTAACATCAAATTTTCCATTTTGTGGTTCAGTTACCCATATATTTGGAGAGAGAGAGTTTATCTAGCAATTCTGTTAATGTGTTTTAGCCACAACAAGTTTGAGAGAAAATGGAAATAAAAAGGATGCACTATTTAGCATCAGAAAGACAGTTAAAATTTTTAGGCCACATAATGAGGAAAGAGGGCTTGGAAAATTTCATACTCACAGGACTAACTGAGGGCAAGATGGGCAGAGGAAAGCAATGCATGACCTATCTGGTGAGCTTCTGTAGATAGGTTACAGAACAGGGGATGGGTAAGATAAGAAAAAAAAAACTTATTAAGAGCTACGAAGGACAAGAAATTGTGGAGAGCCGTGATCACCAATATCCTGAGGGGACAATACACATAGAAAAAGAAGAGTAACTGCTATGTTTGCTCAAACAAAAATATGACTTATTGCCAATATTTTTGATTTTATAAATGTTACAACAAATTCATAACAAATCATTTAAATTCATTATGCTCTTTACAATGGTGTGAAGATGTCCTGTAAAATATTAAATATGTATCGGTTAAATGAAATCAGTAAATTTATCAGCAGTTAGTGACAGTTTTAATTTGTAAGTCAAATTTTGGATACAAATGAATTCTCAGTGATATCAACAAAAAATGCAAACAAATTCATTTCTGGTGTTTTTCAAAAATCCTTAAAAAAAAAAAAAGCTAAAGTGAAAGAAAAATTTTATAATGATTTTATATAATATCAAAAATTTAAACCTGAATTGTTAAATTTAATTTTAACTTGCTAAAGTTTAAAACAAATAAAAATAAAGAGAAAAAACTTGGATTAAACTTCTTTTAAAGATACAGTTCTTGCTCTTGCACGATGTGTCTAATCTGGAAGGCATCTTTTAAAAAGAAATGTTTAAAATAATGTCACTTACATAGATGCATGTGTTTAAACATGCACTACATACATACATACATTTACACACACACACATATATGTGTGTATGTATATATATATATATATATATATATATATATATATATATATATATATACACACACACACGTATACACTGACATACATTCATGCACACTAGTACAGAGTGACATACAAACACATGCATAAGTATCCATATGCATACACACACACATATATATATGTACACTGTCATATGAACATGCACACTAATACAGTAAAAGAAACACAAACACATGCACATACACACACATCTGCAAACTTACAAATATATACAGTTATCAAAAAACAGGTGCACTCACATCACAGTTGAGCACACTGACAAAAAGAAAAAATACAATTACACACATACATACATGCATGCATACACACAAAAATGCACATGTACGATCAGATACACAGACATACACATTGAACTCTACATGCATATGCACAGAATGCACCCTGATAAAAAAAGCAAACACAAGTATATACATATACACCTAAATATATACCCAACCGTGAACTCATGCACAGTTACATGGATACATACACACTCACACTTATGCAAACTTATATTATAAGTATACATACACACACGGACAAAAATGCACATGTGCACACTAAAGGATAGTGATAAAAAGAAAAACTACATATATGTACACATATGCATATATAAACATGAACACATACACATTAGCGTACACACATCTCTACACACTGATTAAAAGAAAACAAAACGTATACATACACATACAAATATACATAGACACATACACAATTATACCCACATGTATACACATTGAAATAACTAAAAGCCCAAACACACTTCCACTCATACATACATGTACACAAAAATATGCTCACACATGAACACATATACACTCACATCACATGCTTATATACACTAACAAAAAGAAAATCTCAAATACAAGAACATATGTGCATGTACACATACACACTGATACACATTAATAAAAAGACAAAAATACAAATGCAAGTGCACACACGCACACACAGACATATATATATATATATATATATATATATACATACATGCATGCATGCTTGCACATATATGCATTAATACAGACACACATGCACATACATACATTTATGCACAACAAAAAGAAAATTAAAATACTAGTATTTACAATTCATGCATCCACAAAAATGCATACTTGTACACACATGTATTTAAAGACCATTAAAAACACCCAAATCCAAGCATCTGTATAAATATATAGACATAAATACACACAGACATATGAACACATACATATACACACATACAAACACACGCATGGAATCATATACAGTTACAAACACAATAAAGAAACTCAAATCCAAGTTTCAATAAATGCATACACACATAAATACACACACAATGAACACATACATATACACACATATACAAGCACTCATATAAATGTAGACACACATGCATGCATACACGCACACAAATAAATGAAGATTAAAAATAATCTTCTTCCAACACACTTCCACTCATGCCTGACAAAAATACCCTTTTAAGCTGAAAAATTTCCACAGAATTAATCGGAAAAACCTCGGAAATTTCTCAACATGCATGAAATCAGACAGGAAACTCTTGACTAGAAATTAATAAATAAAACGTGCATTCACACACATATACATACATACATACATACATACATACATATATATATATATATATATGAGAGAGAGATACATAAAGTTTTATTTTATCATGTTAAATTTTGAAGTTCTTGTTTTTAATTCCTTTTTTATATTGTTTTTAAATGTTCATGTTCTCTGTCCCTGATCATGTTTAAAGAAGACGGATTAAAAATAAAGATTAAAACCTACATGGTGATACTGAATATCACGGAGAAAAATTTTAAGTTTTAAGCACAAAAAACTAAGCACAAAACTCATAAGCCGCCTAATGTAACATTGAGATTTTAAAAACCTTTTTACCTGAAAGAGAGGAGATTGCTCATTTGGTAGAGATGTTGTTACCTTTTAATTAGTTTCAATATATGAAAATTCAAAAGGTATGATTTATAGGAAGGTTCCCTCTCCACAAGAGGTAGACAATCAAAAAATGTTGAATTCATTGCAAAATGTCTCAAATGACTATCTTCTAAAATCCTTAACATTGCATTCTTATCTGTCACTATGTAAGTCAGTGATCAAATTCATAAACAAAGATGGATGTAATCTTTTTCTTTAATTTCTATTAAAATGAGAATTTAGGTAATGATTTATTTATCAAATGAAATGAGAATCTTAACTGGATTCTCAAGATATACTTTACTGTTATATTCCGTGCTAATAGGAATATGGAATGGACAACAAGGTGGATAAATAGTAACAGGTTTATTGTAAAAACCAGTACAACAAGCAAGGAAGAAATAGTTATGCGCATGGTCGTCGCAAGTCAGTACAGTTGTGTGCATGCTATTATTGGAAGGCCGCTAGTTCTCACAGATTCCAGCTTGACTCTGCTGTCCTAACGGATACTTATAGGTGGTTACCACCTATAGTGCCGCCACTCATGGGGGTGGTATGTTATTCCATTACATCATTTACAATGCAGTTTCTAAAGAAGTAATGGATGTTTTTTATTTATGAATCTAAAAATGCACAGTGGCGTAATGGATAGCAGCTCGTATTGAGGGATCAGAGAGCTGAGTTTGAATTCTAGTCAAATCCATTACATTCACTTATGTGCTAATAACCTTGGAAAAGGTATGAATCCTCTTCTTCTCTCTCCAGCTATGGGTAAATAGCAGGACAGACCGAGTTCTATAGCCTTGGATGTCAACTGGTCTACCACAGAAAGTAATGGCAACCTACTGCAGGAAAAAATCAGCCTCATCAGTAATGTATCGAAAGATACATAGTCACCTAAGCATTGCCCATAACTGAATTTAAAAATAAAATCTAATCTATTTATAAATTTAAAAATCTGAATAATAAATCTAAAAATGAAATGTAAAAACTTAAACTAAATATAACATTTGAAGTGATTAGTTCTTTTCAATGTTTTAAAAAAGAGATTAATTTGGCTATAATTACAAGCTACTCTGATTTTAAATTTTACTCACCAAAATATTTAAAAGAGAAAAAAAAATAAAGCAAATAGCATTAGAACTGTTTTTACAAGATGAGATCTAAGTGGAGGTCCATGTATCTATCTACATTTATACATTTGTCTTACACATTTATACATTTATCTTACACATTTATACATTTGTCTTACACATTTATACATTTGTCTTACACATTTATACATTTGTCTTACACATTTATACATTTATCTTACACATTTATACATTTGTCTTACACATTTATACATTTGTCTTACACATTTATACATTTATCTTACACATTTATACATTTGTCTTACACATTTATACATTTGTCTTACACATTCATCTTATACATTTACCTCACACATTTATACATTTCTCTTACACATTCATCTTATACATTTACCTCACACACTTATACATTTGTCTTACACATTTATACATTTATCTTACACATTTATACATTTGTCTTACACATTTATACATTTATCTTACACATTTATACATTTGTCTTACACATTTATACATTTGTCTTACACATTTATACATTTGTCTTACACATTCATCTTATACATTTACCTCACACATTTATACATTTCTCTTACACATTCATCTTATACATTTACCTCACACACTTATACATTTGTCTTACACATTTATACATTTGTCTTACACATTTATACATTTATCTTACACATTTATACATTTATCTTACACATTTATACATTTGTCTTACACATTTATACATTTGTCTTACACATTCATCTTATACATTTACCTCACACATTTATACATTTCTCTTACACATTCATCTTATACATTTACCTCACACACTTATACATTTGTCTTACACATTTATACATTTATCTTACACATTTATACATTTGTCTTACACATTTATACATTTATCTTACACATTTATACATTTGTCTTTACACATTTATACATTTGTCTTACACATTTATACATTTATCTTACACACTTATACATTTGTCTTTACACATTTATACATTTGTCTTTACACATTTATACATTTATCTTACACATTTATACATTTGTCTTACACATTTATACATTTATCTTACACATTTATACATTTGTCTTTACACATTTATACATTTATCTTACACATTTATACATTTATCTTACACATTTATACATTTGTCTTTACACATTTATACATTTGTCTTACACATTTATACATTTGTCTTACACATTTATACATTTGTCTTTACACATTTATACATTTGTCTTACACATTTAACTTACACATTTAGCCTGATGTTCCTGCTATGTATAGGCTTATCAGGCTGAAACCTAGTGCCACAAAATCTAGACGGCCTCTGTCGTATGCCTTTCTTACACATGTCATCATAACACATTGTAGATTCTAAATAACCCTGATGTCCCTGCTTTCTATTTAGCAATTCCAGATAAAATACAATAACAGAACCTGCAAATATATTTGTCCTAACTTAGCAACTACTGTAACATAGCTTCCCTGTACCTTTTCCATAAATATTTTCATAGTAATTGTTCTGATGAGCCTACCTCTTTTGTACATAAACTTTATGAATTTAAGCACAATATATTGGTGGCAAGGTTTCATCATTTTACAGTTGAAATAGCTAGATGTATCTTTAAATTCTATGCTCACAGTTACTTCTATTGTAACTCTTCTTTGAGGTACTCTCTTCTGGCATCTTGCTTTCAACTTTGATCTTCAAATATTTAAATGTTATCTTCAGTCGCTAACTTCTGTCTTCTTAATTCCTCTTCTTTTATTGTTCTCTTGCCTTAATAATATTTACTTTTTCTCATATTCTCTCACACTCAGCAATGCCAGATTTACCTATAGGCTTAGCAGGCTGAAGCCTAAGGCCTCGAAATCTAGAGGGCCTCCAGCCAAGGTGTATAATATTTTTGACACTGTCATATGCCTTTCTTACATGTGCCATCATAACACATTGTAGATTCTAAATACCCATTCAGTAATTTTAAACACCTCTTATCATCTTCGGCTTTACACGAATTGTGTAATTTAACACTCTTCCATTTTCCTCTACTCGTGAGAATTGGGGATTTAGAGGGGCCTCATGAGTGGAATAGCCTAGGGCCTCTCTTCACCTAAATCTGACCCTGATACTCAATAACCCCCTTGTCATTTAGTGGCTTTATTGCCTTGATTGGAGAAATAATTAAAAAAAAAATGTTGACTCTTTAAATAAATGTCTTATATTTAAGTTTAAATATCATGTCTTTAAAAGAAAAAAAAGGAAAGAAAAAATAAATATCTAATATCCATTAAACCATATTAGCCAATACTGTTGCCTCTTCCTACTTTTCAAATAAAACAGTTACAAAAGGTCATGGATTCAGAACCTTGAAACATGTATTAATGCCATTAAACAAGTCCTACACATTATTTGTTTTATTTATTTTTCTAAGATCAGCATGCGCCCAGCACAAAATCTTTCACCAAAATTAAATAAAGATATATAAATACTTCAATTTTCATTCTGGGCAGGCAAAGAAATGTAAAGCACTTCCGCTCCTCATGATTTATCTCCCTTGGAACTTAATTATAAATTATTTATTACTGGGACTGGATTAATTATGGTGAACAGGAGAGTTTTCTTTTGTTTTTTATCAATCTCTTTTATCATTACCACTTAGGTGGATCTGATTAACATGCGACATACCATAGAAAGAGTGTTTTACATCTGGCAATTCAAATTTGAATTCACACACTAAATCTTAAAGAAAACCATCCTTAATCAGACCATATAGACTGACGACAGAAAATCAGAAAGAGCTTCATCAAATAATGAAACTTATTTAAATACTGTAAAAAAAAAAAATGAAGTCCTGACTGGTTCTCATTCTGCTCTCATCAAAGATCAATCAAGGATAGCTACAATAGCTATTATTAATGGCATCTGTTGGTCTCAAGAGACCATGGATCTGCTTCCAAAGAGTTGGACCTGGAATTCATAGTTTTTCCTTCTCCTAGACTGGTTGCCACCCAAGGCTATAGAATCCAATGTATCCTATTTACCCATGGCTGGGAGGAGAAAAGATGGATTCATACCCTTTCATAGTGGCACATGAGTGTATGTAATGAATTAAGCTGTAATTTGAACTCGGCTCTCCAATTTCAAACTGGACGATAGGCAAACATATCAGCACCTACTGCAAGTCTATCTTAATCATACATCTTAATCTTAATCTTATATTAACATATATATCATTATATTACAATCACATTTTGTTTACATAAAGAAGATTGCTTAGATTTTATAAAAATGGTCTCAGGGACTTTCAGATGAAAATCTTAAAATCTTTTCTAAGGGAGATTTTATTTACTAGTTGTGTTTTATGATGTAATCCCTTAAAGTTGATAGCTTGTAAATCTATGAATAAGTGTGTTGAACTTTCTTGTCATCATGTAATTTGGTACAAAATACTCAATTGCAAGGTAACTTAATAAATCTGTTATATTGCGGCTTATAGAGTAGGTAAATGGTAATGCTAATATTAGCCATTTCCTTATAAAGAAACATTTGGCATTCATTGACCAAGCAGCTAGTACTACTTTCAGGTGAAATCTATAAAATCTTCCTCTTAAAACAATTTTTCAGTTAAATAAGTTTCTTCAGTCTACTGTTATCATGCTTTCCAGTATTGATGGGGGTTTCCTTCCTCACCATTTTTTTCAAATTGTGTGGAAAATCAATATCTTAATGATGTCGTTTTTTTTTTTTGTTTTTGTTTTTATTCAAGTTACATGTGCTATCCATTTTAGTTGTTGCTGTTGGTAGTCCTCAACTGGCATGGTTTCTGTTATTTGGTAAAGTTCTTTGTTTGTGATTTTGTAGCACCAGTCCACAATGTTCAAAGAATGATGGTCTTCACAAAGACCCACAGGCTTCACTTGCTCAAAGCAACTTTTAACTATTGAAAACAGATGTATACAGCTAACAAATATTTTTGAATAGTCTGGCATCATGCATGACATTCATATGAAAGCCTATAGTGCATGACTCAAGATTTCAGGTTAATTTTTTAGTTGATGCTAATTTAGTATTGAAGATGAGTAATTATTCTTTTATTATAAGTTCCTTGTTTCTACACGTGCATTTAGATTGAAATCTTACACTTGTGTAAAAATGATCTGTAAATCTGCATCAGCAGTTAGTAACAGCTGAAGAAAGAAGGCTTGGAGAATTTAACACTCACAGGAAATACTGAAGGTAGAAGGAGCAGACAGGAACATCAAGTAACCTACCTAACAAGCTAGGTAAATGGGTGGCAGAACAAGGAATGAGAAGGAAAGTAAGGAGACAAACACTGCTTAGGAAAGGAAAGGAAGTTGTGGAGAGCTGTGATAGCCCATGTCTTGAAGGAAAACAATGCAAGAAGAAGAATTCTCTTATTATATATTATAATTTGGCTTAGATTATTATCTAGAACATAGGCAATCATGGCTGTCCCAGGATTTCTTTTCATTATCTGTGAATTGCTATGGTTCCTTGGGAAAGAATGTGTAATAGATTCTGGTTACCTTCTCCTCATTTCTGATTTCAGAGTAGACCATTTCCTAAATTGGTTGCCACTGAAGGTTAGAGAGACCAGTCTACCCTGCTATTTAACCTGTACCAGGAAGGAGAAGAAATGAATTCATTCCTTTCCCAATTAAGTTTTTTGCGAATGCGAATGCAATATGCTTATCCAGAACTTGAACTCGTCCCACAAATTCCACATCCTTTGCTGATAACCGTTACACTACCCACAAGTATAAGCTATTCATAAATTTGTATTATAAGACAAGTAAGGAATTGGTCATTGCTCATTTGATAAAGACATTGATTTGTTTTTTGTCATCAGGTTTAATCTGGTTCATTTCTAGGTGAGCAGAAACCTGAATAGTATAGAAATATTAACTCATTAAAATTCATTCCGTTTGAATTTCTTAAGATATTATGTTTTAGCGCTTGTGCCTTACGTTGATCTGGGTAACCTTCAGGCAATTTCAGATTGAGCCGTTTATTTAATCTACAGGAATAGAGTGTTCTTGTTCCGTTGACTATATTCTGTATCCAGTTCTTATTTACTATTAATATTGTTCAGTTATTGCTCGTCCTGTTTCCACTAAATCCAAGTACAAACTAACCAGCTCAGGGATTGAACTCGCAATTCTACATCACCAAATTCACAAACCAATACTTTAACCTGCTTGATGATTTAATCTGTTTTAATTCAGGCAGGGTTGGTTCAAGTCAGCATCACTTTTTTTTTTAATCTTAAATTCTTTCAGTGTATGATGTTATTCTCTATGTTAAACACCATTTTGCGGATGTACGTGTTTCTGTAGAGACGCTTTGTTATTTATTAATTTTAAACAGTGTGAATTACGTCTACCAGTCTGCCCATTCAAGAAACTTAATAAAGAGAGTTTGCTTCCCGACAGTATTCGAGACTGTACCCCATTTTTGAAGGCAAAATCCCCGTCTGATTTGAAGTGCTTTAGATCGCTTAACTAAAGAGTACCTCCAGCAAGGTTTAATTACGCAGGTTCGAACACTGCCCGAGGGCACATTCTCTTTACCAAGTCTCTCGAATGTGCAGGCCGGTAGATGTAAATACATACAGTTACAAAATAAATAAATCAAAAACAGGATATCTACTGAGGTGTAGAGTAATAAGAAAAAAAAATGGATTTTAGAGTAATAAGAAAAAAAATGGATTAAAGATGAAATCCAGTAATTCTTGGGGGGACAATTGAAATTTCTAGGGCACATAATGAGGAAAGAGGGCTTGGAATATTTGACACTCACAGGAGATACTTAAGGCAAGAGAGAGGAAATCACCGCATAACCTACCTGACGAGCTCGTGTAAATGGATGGCACAACACAACAGGGTTTAACAGAAAGATAATGTACTAAAAGCTATAAAGGATAAGAAATTGTGGAGAGCCATGACCAACAACGTCCTGAAGGGACACGGCACGAAGAAGAAGAAGAAGAAGAAGAACAACAACAACAACAAAAAACTTATAAATCCGTTGCAAATTTCTTAAATTGTATTTATACATTTTTTCTCAAACCGACACAATAGAGACGGTTGTGTGTGTGTGTCTCTCTCTTTTTGTATGTGTGTCAGGATAGCATGGTGCGCTTTGGGCTGAGATGAAATAAAAAAAAAAAAAAAAAAATGGAAAAGCAAAGACAAAATGGAAAGTGTGTTCAACCTAATAGAACGGAAGAGAATATGGTAAGAAAAGACGTGTTTGAAAATACAAGAACGGGAAAGATGTCTGAAAAAAAAAAATGATTTTACTTATTAAAAGAGGGGACCCAACAAGTGGAAGAGTGAGGGAGACTTCTTTCTATTTCCGCGCGTATACACATGTATATGCACGCTAAGTTAAAAATGTAATGAAGAAAGATAACAATGGAGGAGTTTTACCTGGACAGATATACCAATCAATCAATCAATCAAGAGTAATCATTTTCTTTTATTCCGTTTTTGACTATAATTTTTTAGTTTTATTAATATTTTTTTTATTGTTCTTTGTATCGTTCGCATTACTCTCTCTCCCCCTCTCTCTCTCTCCCCCTCTCCCCCCTCTCTCTCTCTCCCCCCCCTCTCTCTCTCTCCCCCCCCCCCTCTCTCTCTCTCTCTCTCTCTCTCTCTCTCTCTATATATATATATATATATATATATCCAAGTCTTTTACTTTTATTTCTCTTTCTTTTCTTTCCACTTCTCATTTTTCTTTTCCATTCATTTCTCTTATTTTCTTTCCATTCTCTTATGGGTTGTTTTTTTTTTTTTTTTAATTTTTTACTAAAAAAATATTCGTCATTTCTTCTTATCATTTGAGTTTCTCTTTAAAACACAAGCGCGCGTGCACACACACACACACATTGTCGCGGGAAGGACAAATTGACAGCTGTATCCTATTTCGCATCGGTGCCAATGGTCGGTGTTCTAGTCCAGGTAAAAACCAGGATCTCTAATGCAGTTCCGAGTGACGTTCAAGACAAGCAAATTCTAGCCATCACTTGGAAGAATGACCATCCACTCATTCCTGTGTAATTCTATGCACACGGTGATAAAAAAAAATAACGTCTTAAGTTCAACGAAAAAAAAAAAATCAGTGATAAAAGATTAAGAAAAACTGTTTCAAGTACTAGTTGTAGTTTCAGTCAAGAAAACACGAAACCAAAACCTCTTTTCCCAACAATAAAGAATATAGCCATAATTGTGTTTTGATGAGAGAAAAGGCCGTAAACAAAATTCCCTACGACAAAAATCACAATACAAATAAAAAAAATCAATTAAGCAAAACAATTTGCTTACAAACACGTCATCAAATGGGCAGACTCAATGAATGAATACACATAAGCGTTTAAAGTTTGTTACTTTTTTTTTTGTTTACACTGTTGTCATAATACAAGGGAAGAATTTACATTAAATTTTATGCAAATGTGAACACAGATGCAGAATCCATGAATCTCATTATGTTCACACACCACCCCATTGTATATACAATTTTTTAAGTTTGTCCACAATTATCTCTGGTTTCCGTTTGCGGAAGCAAATTATGAGAATTAAAGGATTTATTTTAGCACATACCCGTTAAAAAGACATCATGTTTTTGTTTTTTTTTTATTATTTTAAAGAACAGTGTGTATTGGGCCAGCGCACTCGAGAAAACTTGAGAAAATGTGCTCTCCGGTAGGGTTCGAACTTGCGTCCCTGTGTAGACGTACACAGTGTTTATAAAAAATTTCAAACTCAGGTATCCACTAAAAAAATTTTAAAAATAACACACACACACACACTATATTTCTGTAAATATGTAGATATGATATTCTGTGTATTTATCGATTTATCTGTTCCGATCTAACTCTTTTTAGTTTTTACCTTTATATTTGAAACAATCACTCTCTATCGATATTCATGTTTATTTGTCTGTTTTTTGGGGTTTTTTTTCTTGTTGCCGTATCTCAATCACCGTCTTATTTTCCTGGGCTACTCATATTCAGTGTGTGTGCGTGTGTCACATAAACACACAATGCATATATTTATTTACACATTTGTAAAAAAAACCTGACACATATACTTGCTTCATTGCCATACGTAAGTTGAAAATTTGTTTATTATACGA
This sequence comes from Acanthosepion lycidas, assembly GCA_963932145.1. Lineage (NCBI taxonomy): Eukaryota > Metazoa > Mollusca > Cephalopoda > Sepiida > Sepiidae > Acanthosepion > Acanthosepion lycidas. The sequence continues at coordinate 56,030,595 of OZ010575.1, forward strand.
AATGCAAGCGATTTAAATAAATTTATCAAAATACCAAGCCGAGAAGCCTTCGACTATTTTTACTTTTATATATATATATATATATATATATATATATATATATATATATATATATAATAGAGAGAGAGAGAGAGAGAGATCGTGTTTCATTCATACTGAAGGTACGTAAGTCAGGATATTTGCAAACTGGTAAAATCATCGGCACAGGAGTTGGGTAAAAAAAAAAATGTTTTTTATCTTTTGTAAACTTGAAAAATCCTATGAAACTCAACTGCACGCCGTACGCTACTGTTATATCTGCATGTGCTGCATTTTACAGATAGGCACAGTTAATTTTTTATGTACATACATATATGTACAGTACACATACCTACCTGCCTATATAAATACATATACATGCATAGTGACACGCTTATGAATATGCATGTAAATAATACACACGTGTTAAATAATTTTTTTTGCATGTGCTTTAAACATGTGTTGATCTCCGCTATTTAAACTTAGTATTGCAACACCAGATCTCTAGGGTAAAAGGATCCAAGAAGGCTCGAACTCACTTTATCGATCTTCATTATTTTGTGTGTGTGTGTGTGTGTGTGTGTGTAATTGTTCTTTCTTTGTTTTTTTACACACGCACACATGTGCGTCTGCATGCTTTGCTCGAGTTCAGTTCATCCAAAACACAGCAAACCTCTTTTACTTTTAGTTTTCTTCAATAAGTATTTATCCCGACTCCAGTAACGTAACTAACCCAAACCCACCAAAAAAAACAATCAAGAAAAAAAAGAGACGTTTTACAAAATATAAACATCCAACTTTTAAAAAAAAGTACAAAAAAAAAAGAAAGAAGCACACACAAAAAAAATTAAAAATCAAAATCTTCTTAAAGACATTAATAAAATATTTAAATCTTCACAGAATTCATAGGGTATTTATTTATTTATTTACTTATTAACATCCTTTCCACCCATCCCCAATTTCAACGCCAAACTCTCACCGGTCCATCAACAGTGTACCTGGAGACACAACCCCAATCAAACTCTTCTCCACTGCGTAAGAAAAAATGAATTAAATTATTAAAACCTGTTTTTTCTTTAAACAACTTTTTGTCAACTCGAAACATTGAAAGGTGGGAAACAGATTTGAAACCAGAAACCTGCCAAGAAAAGAAATTTGAAAAAAAAAAAAAAAAGTCAAGAAAAACGATGGCTTCAACTTACTTTTAGTTTTCTATCTTTGATTCTTCTTCGAGTGAACGCTCCTCCGACAATGCATGTGCTTTCTGTAGTAGAGTTACGTTGAAAACTGTTCACTCGCTGCGGTAGTCACACTGACAATAATAGTATTTTGCTGAGTGTGTACGGACAGAACACACTTCCGTGTTGTGCAATGTGCGTGTGTGTTCGTTGTTGTGTATGTGTGTACAAGCGCGTGTCTTCTCAAACACTACGTTATATAAATTCTAATCTGGTGCGTGCGAAAGGTGCGCGTGAGTCTGTTTATTTCAGTATGAGAGTTTCAGAGCGAATTTACGTCTATCCACGTGTGCGTGCGTGCGTTTAAAAGCTTGCTTACTGGTCCGACTGATGGACAGAATATAGCTGTCTCATATTGTCGGAAAGAGAAAGAAAGTATCTTTCTTTATTAGAATGAGGGAGAGAATGGCAATTCTAACCTTCCGAATATCGTGTGGGCATAGTTACTGAAACTCACAACAGAAGTGACCAGAAGAAAAAAAAAAAAACACACGTATACACTCTTTTCCAAAATACATTGTGACATACACATGTAGAGAATTGCATGCATGCAGATACCGTAAACGGAAAATAAATAGACATACTCACCGATACGTATATTGACTCTACATTACACACTCAATGAAAAATATAGACATATGCATAAACACATCTCACATACATAAACATTTTACACATGAACAACAAAAAAAAAAAAAAAGAAACGAAAAAAAAACAAGCGTGCATGCGTTTGCCGGGGCGTGTGTTCGGCAACCAATGTTCTAACCAAAATGAGTTCAATCAAAATCTAAAAACAATTGTCATTCATAATTTATCATTCTTCTTCTTCATTTTTTCTTATGACTTCTTTAACTTTCTCTTTTATTCTCTTTTCGTTTTTGTTTTTTTCGTTTTTTACTTCTCTTTCTCTCTCCTTGTCTAACTCTTCAACTCAGCTCTTACTCTTTCTTTTGCGTTCTCTCTCTCTCTCTCTCTCTCATTGTCTAACTCTTTAACTCAGTTTTTACTCTGTCTCTCTCTCTCTCTTTCTCTCTCTCTCTCTCTATCTATCTATCTCTATATTTTATTCTTTTTCTCTGTTTTGGTTTTTCTGGCTTTTTTTTTTTGTTGTTTTATCCTTTTTCCAGACTTCCTATGTTCCCGTTTGTCTATTTCCGTTATCTCTCTCTCTCTCTCTCTCTCTCCTGCGTTTTCTTCTTTTGCCTCCTCTTTTTCTCTTTATCACTTCCCTCTTTTGTTCTTCCTTTTTTATCTTCTTCTTACTTTTTCTTTTTATAATCTTACAGTCTTTGAAAAGAAGAGTAAGAAGAGAAAGGAGTGTAGGAGAGCAAATTTGGAACAATTATCCTTCCTCTTCCGATTGCGTCTATCTATTACTGTTTATATCACAGTTCATATTCCCACTTATCTCGAACTTGTTATTTCACTAAGTTTATAAGACCACAAGTAAGTGGGTGGGGAGGCACCCACTGAGGACTGAACTCACTACTCAGTATCGCACATCAACTAAGCTGATTGTTTTGTAACTGCTTCTAACGGCGATGTTCAGACCCCAAATTTAAAATATTGATTGTCAAGTGAGACTCTACCCTACTCATTAGGGAGATCGGCGCAACATGCTTTTTCATCCATAAGATGTCAATATATTCGCATTCTTGCAAAATCAACAATATCGACATGTTTTGAATATCTATCCTCAGTGGATTGATCTGACTGTAAATTAAACACAGACACTAAATATATATATATATATATATATATATATATATATATATATATATATATGAGGGGACACTGAGGTCAACGTAGAGTGGCGACAGTCTGTTTCATGCTTGACCGCAATCCTCAGGTCACTCTTTGTTGACCTCTGTGTCCACATTTATATTTACAATATAAATATAGCATACCTTAAAACTATAGTTTTATCATATCTGCCTCTCTCTCTCCATATATATATATATATATATATATATATACATGTGTGTTACCACAAGCGTTATTTTTTAGTCGATACCGATGTTTCAGTAGACGCTCCTTTTATTTTAACATATTTTATTTCTTCTACTGGCTTGCGCATATGAGAAAACTTATTAAAGAAAATGTGTCCTTCGATAGAATGCGAACCTGCTTCCACCACTTTCTTTGTAGCATCTCCTTTGATCGCGAGAGAGAGAGAATGAAGGAAAGAAGTAACAATGTGGAAATCAACACTGCATGGTAAATGAGAGTTTCACGCCTTAAGCGATCATCAGACTACCAAACAGTCACTCTTTATCGCCACAAACGTTCTATCCACGACACTGAGAACGCTTTCTTCATAAAGCACTTTTAAAAAATTGTAAAGCGGGAATAGCAACCCAAAATGGGCACTTACTAAAACAAATAACTTGTATATTCCTTTTCTTATGTATATAAGAGTGCTCTATTTTAAATTCTTTTGAAAGAGTTTTTTTTTTAATGCGAACATAAAAAAATAGGGTCAGTAGATGTGTCCTTTTCTTGGTATTGTGTACTATCAGGCAACGAATACACCAGTACAGGACATTAAAACTATTTTCAGGGATATTGTTTCTATGGGAAAACAGAAATACAGAAGCAAGCGCACATATATTAATAAATTTACACACAGAGACACACGTTCGAATTTCACCATGGTCGATTTTTAAGGAAGGTGACTTCTTGATGTTATCGGCCTGGAGAGGCGATCCTAGCAGGAAGCGGCACTTTTTTGAAAAATAACCGAAAAACATTCCACGGACTGACTACCTTGTGAGTGGATTTGTGTAGACGAAACTGTTCAGAAACCTTTGATGATTGTGATAGCATGAAGTGACAAGTCGCCGTATCCGAGGGTTTTAGCGTGCTGGCGTTTTGCAAACTGCTGATCATTCCAGATTATACGCTCACTCACAGAAACTATAACTAAGTTTTGTTCGGTATAAACCGCAGGTGGGCTCTGTGGATCGAGAACAAACGCAAATATGCCTGAGAAGGTATCTGCGATAAGGGTTGGCTAGTCGCCCTAGCAGTAATAAACATTGTTTTCTCTTATACTAGGTGTCAAGTTACAGTAACTGATATTCTGAAGCGATCACCCATCAAAGTAATGACCAAGTTAGATCACTGCTTAACTTGAGTGATCATACAGAAATCATTATATATATATATATATATATATATATATATATATATATATATATATACGAATAAATATATATGTGCGTAGGTGTATGTGCTCGCGCGTATACATGCTAATATAGAGTAATCATAAAGAAATCAGGATATTCATATGTATGTATATATATATATATATATATATATATATATATATATATATATATATCTGTGTGCGTATGTGCGTATATGTGTGTGTAATAGTGGAGATAATGAAACAAAGTGGAATTTTTTTTATCAAAGACGCGTTTCGCCGGATAAAGCTTATGTTTTCGTTTGCATCATCAGTGTGTGTTTGTAGAGAAAGAGAGAGAGTGAGAGAATGACAGAGACAGTGAGACAGACAGAGAGAAAGAGAAAGAGAGACAGGCAAACCTGCATAAAATATATGCAAATAATCTGGGACACATTTATGCATCTGCACATATACGTACACACGTTTATTTACACAGACACAGAAATGAACGTCTGCACATATTTGTGCTTTTGTATGTACAAAAACACGCATTTCACTCACATTGACATGCTCTCAAATACAGATGACAATGTAATCGAACGTATATATATATATATATATATATATATATATATATATATATTATAAATATATATAATATATATCATATATAATATATATTATATATATATATATAATATATATATTATAAATATATATAATATATATATCATATATAATATATATTATATATATATATAATATATATATTATAAATATATATAATATATATAATATATATATTATATATAATATATATTATATATATAATAAATATATATAATATATATATTATATATAATATATATTATATATATATATAATATATATATTATAAATATATATAATATATATATATAATATATATATTATAAATATATATAATATATATATATATATAATATATATATACACAATATATATATTATAAATATATATAATATATATAGTATATATAATATATATAATATATATATATATATAATATATATATATATATATATATATATATATATATATATATATAATATATATATTATATTAGGTTGGTGCAAAAATAATTTCGTTTTCTAACATATGTTACTATGTGAGAAAACGAAATTATTTTTGCACCAACCTAATAAATATATATAATATATATATTATATATATTATATAATATATATATTATATATATAATATATATATATATATATTACATATATATATTAGATAGATATATATATTATATATATATATATATATATATATATATATATATATATATATATATATATATATATATATATATGCGAGTATATGTATGAACTTAGAAATACATCAACTTTAGTACCCGCTTTCAATATACCGGTAGGAGAGCATGCACCTACAGGCATCCTCGATGCAAAACAAAAACAATGCGAGATGTGGGAGGAAAAACAAAAGCAGAAAAATGTGGAAATTCTTATATTCTCTTATTTCTATTCGAATCCGAACCTGTGAATCCTAATTTTCTGTCTATCTCTCTATATGTCTCGGCCACAATTTATTCATACCTACCGTAGTCTGTCCGAATCTGAAACAATCTATTATCTATTATTTTCATATTTACCTCTCTGTATTTTTTCAAATTCCATCAGTTTCTGACTTTTCATTTCGCTTTTTCAATCCGTCTTAATTAGTCTGTCATTGTGTTTCTCCCTTTCTATCGATATCTATCTATCTTTTCATATGTTTCTATCTGTTCATTTCTATGTATCCTTTCATTTTTATCTATCTATAGATGTCTATCTTTTAATGTTTGTCTATCTTTTCATTTCCATCTATACGCCTATCTTTTCATTTCTGTCTATTATATGTCTATGTATCCTTTCATTTCTATCTATATATGTCTATCATTTCATTTCTATCTATCTCTATTCCTATCTATCCTTTTATTTCTCTATCTATATGTCTGTCTTTCAGTTTTTGTCTATTATCTATCCATTCATTTCTATCTATCTATGTCTATCTATCCTTTCATTTCTAAAAAAATACGTCAAAAAACGACATTATTACGTCATTATTTTTGCACCAACCTAATATTTCTATCTATCCTTTTTATTTCTATGTGTATGTCTATCTATGTTCTCATTTCTCTCTATCTTTTCATTTCTATCTGTATATGTCTATCTATCCTTTCATTTCTATGTGTATGTCTGTCTATCTATCCTTTCATTTTTGTCTGTCTATAGAAGTATATCTATCCTTTCATTTCTATCCATCTATGTTTATTTAACTTTCATTTCTGTCTATAGATCTATCATTTCATCTCTGCTTATTTAACTATCATTTCTATTAATCTATCATTTCTTCCTATGTTCTTCTATCCATAATTTCACTTCTATCTATATCTATCTATCCATCATTCCTACCCAACTACCATTTCAATTGATCATTTTATTTCTATCTCTCAATCATTTCATTGTTATTCTATAATTTCCTTTCTATCTGTCCATTTTCTCAAATCTATCTTTTTATTTCTGTCTATCCACGTTTTCGTTCATTCCCACCAACCCCAGCCAGTCAGTTATGTGCCATGATTAGGCGATCATGTATCTTTCAATACATGACTGACGAGGCATATTTTTCCCGCAGTAGGTTGCCATTTCTTTCTGCGGTATACCAGTTGCCATCCAAAGCTATGGAACCCGATCTGTCCTACTATTTACCTATAGCTGGGGGAAAAGAAGAGGATTCATAGCTTTCCTAAGAGTATTAGATATTTCTCAATCCGAGCCGCTATCCATTACTCCACCGTGCTTCCCCCCCCCGCCTACCTACAAAACTGTAAGAATCATATCATGAATGGATAAAAAGTCAACAAAATTTTCGTTTCCTTCTATATCTCTGCCAATCTCTCTCTTATCCTTCTTACTTCCTTCTCCTCCTATCTTTTCTGAACTCATAATCGACTGTATCAGAGTAATAAACGCAAAAATGGGATTTGATCAATGGGAAATAATTAAAAAAACAAGACAGATTCTACCTTTACCATTCTTTCTTTCTTTCTCTCTCTCTCTCTCTCTCTCTCTGAGTTTGGACATAGTTGTTGAGATTAAGAGGAATATTTGAGAGAAACAATCATTATAGAAAAAAAGGGTAAGAGTTGAAACAAGAGAATAACAAAGCAAATAAAAGACAGACCAATAATAACATACGTTCTCTATATCTCTGTCTTAATCTTTCTCTCTGTTTGCTTCTTTCTATCTTTCATTCCCAGCTTCTTTCTTTCTCTCTTTCTAATTAGAGTATGTCACAAATAAAGAAAATACAAGAAAGGTTATTAAAGATACGGACTGAATAAAAGAGAGACCAAGCAAATACATATAACATTTATCCATTATATATATATATATATATATATATATATATATATATATATATGGCCTTTATATGCAAAATATAATGAAAAAAGTGGTCAGAATTTTTTCAGAAAAAGAAAAGGAGATATTAAAAATAAAAACAGTCAAAAATATAAAGATTATGAAAAAACGGTAAAAACTCTCCATCCTTTCTCACGTCTTTATCAAAATTTTACGTGCTTTTTTTTTGCATCTTTCTTTCTTTATTTCTTAGTATTTATATGTCTATCTTTATTACTCGGAACCTCTCTACCTATTTATTACCCTTTTCCTTATAAAATAGGAAATCAAATAGAGTATTGAAGAGATAGCAGGATGAAGCAACACACACACACACACACAAAGGGAAATGTTTGAAAGCAGAAAAGTTAAATTTAGCGACTTCCATTCTCTTTTACTAGCTTTTCCTCCACCTCTCTGCCTCTCTCTTTCTCTGCATTTCGTATTTTTTTCTTCCAATTTTAACTTCCTTTTTTATATCTCAAATTCTTTTACTCTTTCTTTTTCTCTATCGAAATCACTCGCTACTCACTTTTCCTGTTTTGTTATCAGCTTCTACCTCTCTTTTTATCTCCTTTTTCATCTTGTTTTACTTTCTCTATTGCACTGCCATTATCGTTTTCACTATCTCTCTCTCTCTCTCTTCCTCTCTCAATTTCTTTTGCCTCTTTCTTTCACTACTTTTTGCCTTGTATATCACCTTTATCACTCACTCCCTGTTTACTCAACATATCTTTATTTTTCTCTTTTTCCTTTTTTTTTCTTTTTTCCTTATTTGTCTCTATCTTTTCCTCCCCCCTCTATATCTTTGCTTTTATCTTTCTTCCTCTTTTTCTATCTCTCTTGCAATCAATCTCTCTCTGTTTACTCTCTTTCTACCTACTTTTCTTCCTATTTCTCTCTTTAAATTTCTCTTTCTTCCTCTTTTTCATTTCCACTTTCCTTCTCATTTTCTTATTCCCTATTTCTCTCAATCTCTCTCTCTCTCTCTCTCTCTCTGTTGTTTTTCTGTTTCTCTTCAGATTTCTTTCTCCTATTCTTTCTCCTACTTATTCTTTCCCATTTCGCCATTTCTTTAAAACTATTTCTTTCTGTTTGTCTCCTCATATCTCTCATTCGTTCGTTCGCACACACACACACACACACACACACACACACGGGGCGCGCGCACACACACAATTTGCCCTATGCTTTTTCTCTTTTTTATGCTCTCTCTATTTCTTCATGTACCCCACTCTCTATTATTTGTACATGTCAGTGAGAAAGATACTGTGGTGGTGGGGGGGAGACAGAAAAGAAAATGAAGAGAGAAAGAAAGAAACAGTAAAAACACAATTCAACGGATGACTTCCCTACCCTCCCAAACCTTATTGTTTGCTTATATGATTCTTTTCATTCTGAAAAATCTCCTTTTGTCATAATAAGTATTACAAGAAACTTTTTTTTTCTGTTTAAACTCTGACAGAATTTTTCATATATAAAACAAAGCCAATTTTTAAATGTATTAAAAAAAGAAAAACAAAAAGAGGATCAATGATAAAATTACAGTTTCAGATTAAACTCCCCCCCCTACAATGTAAGATTCAATATTTGAGAGATGTGGTATCATTATTTTTTTTTTTTAAATACTAATATCTTAGTGTACTTGGATACTAAACAAGACCATTTTGTCTATTTATTCTATCTGAGCTCATATTTCCTTAAATTTCATCTTTTACTTTTCTAAATATTTACCAGCATCAACAATCTTTTCAAGGTTGTAGAAAAGGATGGTCTTAAATTTTTTTTTAAAAAAGTGCATATGAACTTTCATTTTATGAGCAGAGTGAACATCTTTAAAAATCAGATGAAACTGACAGAAAAAAAAAAAATTATATTAACCCAGATTATTTATAGCACAAGAAATAAAGTGATTGTCTTATGATCTGAAACACTAGCATTATCCTTGGATAAAGAGAAAACTATATTTTATGAATGAAATAATCTTAACTATGACTGTCATAATTATTTTTTAAATCTCACAATTTGTTTTATCTATGCCTCGTTCTCACCATTGCAGTTAGAAAGTGGCTTAAATTCAGCATGACAATCTCACTTTATGGAAATATGAGCTCAGATAGAATAAATAAACAAAACGATCTTATTTAGTATCCAAGATTGAATATATTTTGGTAGCATGTTTTCATTGAAACATGTTTCATTGCATAATTTAGACATGTTCTGTCTACTTCATTTTCAGATGAACACAACAATTTTGTCTTCAGCAATAATGAACACAACAATATTTGTCTTGCAATTAATAATACCCTGATGATGACATTGTGCTATGCTGAAAGTACTCAGAATAAAAGAAATATGTATCAACACTGTGATTTTCTCTCATCCTTAAATAACAGCACCAAAAAGTTTATCCGTGAATATGAAAGGATGCAATTGGAAGTAAGTAGACAGAATATGTCTAAATTATTCAATGAAACATGTCTATCTATATATAATGTACTGTGTGCTTTTCTGTAACAATTAAAATGTTTATTTTAAAATCAGACATTATTTTCAAGACAACCTAATATTTAGTATATGTATAGATATATAATACAATAAACTATTTTGTTTTCCATATGTATTGGGTACTTATTTTTTCTACTGTATTTCTACTTAAAACAAAAACAAAATTCCATATGGTACTCATAACCACACTTGGTGTTTTGTACTTTTCTTTTTTAACCAAATCATACAAGCTGTTTCTGTCATGAAATAATGTTAATACCTCATCTCAAAATTTCTTCCTAGAGGGGGAGGTGATTATTTGTAAGCATTCACTTTTGTGTAAATGTATCAATGCCTATCTTCTCCTGTCAAGCAAGATGGACTCTCCACCTTTAGTTTGCAACCAGTCTAGAAGAAGCAATGGCAGCTGTTTGAGACTGATCTTTTGACTACAGCTCACCAATGGTGAAGCAAACCAACTTCCCTCCACTAATTTGGGCAAGTCTTAGCAACACCTAAGCTCCCTGTGGCAGGGATGGGGTGAAGCCAGTGGCAGCAGGCTGGTAGATTGTAGTTGCTGAGCACTATCTGCATCAGACAGTTTGATCAGCACTTCTTTTGGCAGGTGTATGAGTTCTCCAGCAGAGCCAGTGGCTGGCAGTTCCTAACACTGTTAGGATGCTACTGCAGGAGCATTTAGTTAATCCCTCCATGGTACTGCTTTGGCTATCCATTGGATCAGGTACCAATCAAACCAGGGTGTGCTGCTTTTAGTGCTTGACAGTTTGGCACTATAATCCAGTGCAGAACAAAGAAGAATCACTCCCCTGCATGGCACTGAACACTTCATACTGGAGTAGCAACAATCGGAGCATTGAGGCTGGCCAGTTACCATCAACCCAGACACATGACTGTCACATGTTTCAAACCACCAGACCTAGATGAATCTCCTTCACATGTCTTTATCAAATATGGATAGTCAACAATGATAAGGAGAAAGGCAACTCTGAATTCTGAACCATTTGGGTGTGCGGCTAAAATGCCTCATCCCATCCTGGTCAGAGTATCCCAGAAGCAACACTACACATGGTGAGGCTGTGAACCTGTATACAGGGTTAACATATCCTTTATCTTGAAACTATGTGAGGTCCTTCTACAAGTACCATGTAAAACAAGACTACTTGGTGCAGCTTCCCCACCAGGATTTTCTGATGAGGAGGATGACTACATACCCAGCAGAAATTAAAACATCAGCCTTTTGGTAGAATCGACAGTGATCTAGCTATGTATGTAGCCAGTGAAGTGATGACATGGAATGCTTCTTAGACTGAAGTCAACAGCTAAGAAGAGAGGTTCCCTGATGGAATCAACATCTATGTGTTTGGGATCAAGGCAAATCTTCAAGTTGGGGGATACTGACTGCGGTTTACTTCACCAGATCTACTTGTCCAAAACATGCTACATATGAACAAATATCTATCCGGCTTTCAACCCAGATATCTGAAGGGAACTGATTAGGTGCTTAACTGCACAGCAACACTATGACCAGTCATCATGATGATGATAATGATAAAGATGATATCTTGGAATTATTTTTCCAAGATATCATCACAACAAACGATGTTAAGTTCAGTTCTGAGAAAGGACGTTGTTGATAACAGAACAAAGAATAGCAAGAAGATCGTCATTCCAACAAGATAAAAACTTCAAAATCCATGAAGTTCATTAATTCTTACAGCCATTTGAGAACTGATAAATAGTACACAGGTTAAAATAATATTGACGAGGATATTATCTTGATAAAAAGAAATCATTGATTGACAGTGTAGCCACATTGATAGAAACTTGAGCTGCATTGTTAACAATCGGGCTCTTATTGCATGAATGCTTACAAATAATCACCTCCCCCTCTAGGAAGAAATTTTGAGATGAGGTATTAACATTATTTCATGACAGAAACAGCTTGTATGATTTGGTTAAAAAAGAAAAGTACAAAACACCAAGTGTGGTTATGAGTACCATATGGAATTTTGTTTTTGTTTTAAGTAGAAATACAGTAGAAAAAATAAGTACCCAATACAAATGGAAAACAAAATAGTTTATTGTATTATATATCTATACATGTACTAAATATTAGGTTGTCTTGAAAATAATGTCTGATTTTAAAATAAACCTTTTAATTGCTACAGAAAAGCACACAGTACATTATATATAGATAGACATGTTTCATTGAATAATTTAGACATGTTCTGTCTACTTACTTCCAATTGCATCCTTTCATATTCACGGATAAACTTTTTGGTGCTGTTATTTAAGGATGAGAGAAAATCACAGTGTTGATACATATTTCTTTTATTCTGAGTACTTTCAGCATAGCACAATGTCATCATCAGGGTATTATTAATTGCAAGACAAATATTGTTGTGTTCATTATTGTTGAAGACAAAATTGTTGTGTTCATTATTGTTGAAGACAAAATTGTTGTGTTCATCTGAAAATGAAGTAGACAGAACATGTCTAAATTATGCAATGAAATATGTCTCAATGAAAACACGCTACCAAAATATATGCATGCATATATATATATATATATATATAGAGAGAGAGAGAGAGTGAGTTAGAGAGAGAGATAAAGTGATAGAGCACAATAGAGAGATATAGTTTAAAGTTTTCAATATTTATGGGAAAAGAATGCTCAGCAAAAGAGATAATGTTTGAATAGATAGTTATTGTGGACAGAGAACTCAACACTGTATCCTAAGTGGGTTTCATACTGCAAGCATATTCCAAACGTGTGTAATGGGAATATTTATTGATGCATTAGGTTATTCAGAAAATAAAGGTTCAATTTTAAAATAAACCATTTAATTTTGGCCTAACATATTATCATAAAGACTGCACAAAAATACAGTACCCATTCTTAATGACTAAAATATCTTCTTTTTTAATTTTATATCAATCCCTTTCAGAAATGAACTTAACTTAATATATCTCTTAGCTCGAACACAAAACAAGAAGAGATGCATTTTCTTTTTTTTTTTTTTTTTTGCATCAGTTCAAGCTTGGTCATAATACTTCTCAAACTGCTGCTAATATTGACAGAGCATGTGAGAAAGGATCCACTTGTGATTGGACATTATGGGCCTGGTTCCTGAAGTTCCACAGTGGAGATAAGAGTCTTGAAGATCAAGATGACAGAAGACATCCATCAGCAATTGGTAATCAACATATAAAAACACTAGTCGAACAAAACCCACATCAAAGTGTCAGAGAAATGTCTCAGATAATGGGTTTCTGCATTAAAACTATATCGGACCAACGAAAGAAAATTGTCAAAGAGAAGAAACTCTATAATTGAAGCTGAAGAAACCCAATAAATGGGTTTTATAAGAACTCAGTAAATGTCAAAGAGTTCGACATTCTGAAGTGTGCTTGATGCAACATCTGCAAAAGTCGAATGGTCCATTTCTTGATCGAATAGTGACTTGTTATGAGAAATGATATTTATGACAATCATAAATGATTGGCTCAATAGATTGATGATGATGATAAAGTACACAAACACTCCGAAACCAAAATTGAACCAACAGAAGATTATGGTGACTCTCTGGTTGTCTACCATTGATGGTATTCATTACAAATTTCTGGAATCTAACCAGAGCATTACTGATGTTGTTTACTGGATGAAATGCACATTCGGTTAATCAAAATGCAACTGGCACTGCTTAATCAATGGGGTCAAACTCTGTTTTATAACATTCCATAGCCACATGTTGCCAGGATGATACTGCAGAAGCTCACCAACTTGGGATACAACACTTTGCCAGATCTGCCATATTCTCCTGATCTTTCACCCACAGAATACCACTTTTTCAAGCATCTTGACAATTTTTTAAGACAAAAAACATTCTGCTGCAAAGAAGATGGAGAGATTGCATTCAAAGATTCCATGGCAACCAAATCTTTAGAATTTTATTGCATAGGCATAAATAAACTTGTAAGTCAGTGGCAGAAATATTTAGGATTCCTATTTTTGACTGATTTAAACACTCTTTAAATACATTAATTCAGGAATAAAAGCTGATTCTAAAATTGGACATTATTTTCCAAACAACCTAATATTTACCAAAGAAATACACCATATATGAACATTCTAAAATAAACTGCAACTGTTTGCACTCAAGAAAATTTAGGCAAACTTGAACGTTCATGCCCACAAAAAAATGTAGTGCCAAAAGGATAGTTTTTCCCTTGACACCACTATTATTTTAACTACCTTCACCACTTGGAAATGTTTATTGCTTTAAAAAGTGATAATTAGAACTGTAATAAAATCTAAACATATGAAAGTGACTTTATACCTTTTCTTTGTTCTCGAGAGTTAACAACAAAAATATTAACAGCGAACAGTGGGGGCACCAGACTATATATGGCAGCAGTATTCCATGCAAGGGTGAATGGTTGATTTATAGATTTGAAGGATGGACTTGGGTGAGAAAAACTTTCTGGCACGACACACTTCTAATAAAATTTTCCTATTTCTTAATATATTGCTTAGTTTCCAGAGGACCACTTTCACTGTTGGTATATGCCTTCAGATTTTCATGTCACATTTTCCATCAACTGTTACTACAATATCTTATTAGTTTGTCATTGTCCTTGACCTGGCATCTCAGCTTCAGTCACTTTCCCATTGCCATGATATAGCTTCCCTGTCCATTTTCAATAGATAGTAATTGTTCTGATGAACATTCCTCTATGGTACCTATACTTTGTGAATTTAAGTGCAATAATAGATTGGTGGCAAGAACTCATTTTACAGTTGAAATAGCTAGATATAACTGTAAGTTCTATGCTAACAGTTACTTTACTGACTCTCTTCCAACTACATGCTTTCCCAGCAAATTTGATCTTCAAACATTTAAATTCAATGTCAGTTATCTTCTGTCTTCTTAATTCCTGCTCTTTTATTGTTTTTTCTCTTTAATAATGTTTTTCTTATATTATTAGGTTGGTGCAAAAATAATGATGTAATAATGTCGTTTTTTGACGTATTTTTTAACGTCAAAAAACGACATTATTACGTCATTATTTTTGCACCAACCTAATATTTCACACTTAGTAAACCCCTGCATGTTAGTGGCTTTATTGCCTTGCCTGTGGTGAATTTATTAAAAAAGAATAGAAAAAAAGTTAAATTTCTGTACTTGCTTGATTCTGGTATCTCCAGTTCAAACTCTCTTTTGCTGACTATTATACATTCTATCTTCTTATAGTTAATGGTTTTTTTCTTCTTCTTGCTTTCCTTTACTGCATTTTATAGGAGTTCTTGTAAGTACCTCTGGGTGCCTCTTTTGCTGATGACTATATACTATTAGATTATCCTACCCAGCTTAATTTGGAAAAAGACAAGAACCTTTTGATACACATTGTATTCATAATAGTCTGCCAGATACGCTTGTTAACCTTCACTCCATTTTGACTGTCTATTTATGGATAATTAATAACCTCTTAAATCTTTAGTATGAGTTTACTGATACAATATATCTAATTACCAGAAAGAATTATGAAGGCCAACATTTAAATATTAGGTTGTGGGGTCAGTCACATCACAGCAGAAATTAGCCTCGTGTTCATAGATAAAAACATACTCGACAGGAAATAAAACATATAAAAATAACAGGAAAGCATGGTAAATTGTATGTTAATTTCATACAATTTATTTTTTATGTGTACTAGTGCGTATATTTTTGGTTATAACTGTTTCAGGGTACATGTAATGAGAGGAAGAAATTACGTTGTATTATTACGTACAATGTTACAGAGAGAGAAGTTGGACATGTGTTGCTCGTAACAAGATCCATAGCTGATGTAATGGAATAACCTGTCATGCCCATGAGTAACTACACTATAGGTAGTAACTACCTATAAGTATTGATAAGTCAACAGACTACAGTCTAGCTGAGATCTGTTCAGTACGATTCAGACTTACGCGAGAAATACCAACCTTCCAATAGTAGCACTCACTACTGAATTGACTTACAATGATCATGCGCATAACTGGTACCTTATTTCTTATTGTACTGTTTGTTTTACAGCAAACCTTTACTTATTTTATCCACCATGTTTTCAAGTATATATTCTTATTAGCACAGAATATAACAATGGCAAAGAGCTTGAATTTAACATCATTTTGTGGGATATCCATATTTCTTGTTTGTGTTGCATGCTGGGAGTATTTTTATTATTTTTATTTTTGTAGTTTATTTTATACAACATTTAAATTTTACTATTTTATTTTACTTATAATTTTCATTATTATTATTATTTTTATTTATTTATAATAATATAATGTCCTTACAAAGCTGAGTCATGAGTAATATCTCCATGGAAGAAAGTTGTGCATGTATAGGGATTATTAGGGTATTATTCAGTTAGAGTTCTTTGAGTCATTGTTTTGCTATTTTTGGCTTATCAACCCTTGGCCAGTTATTTAAAGACAGAAAATATTTTTTTAGATTGTAAGAATTTTTGTGGGGAGATAATGTCTTAGTGATACAAATCTTACTAATTAATGCATAGCTGGGGGAGAGGTGGATTCATGCCTTTCCCAAGGGTTTTTGTGTGCAAGTGAAAATAACAAACACAATGGGAATTGAAACTTAGCTCCCAGGTTAACATTTCCAAACTTTCAGCCATTACACCACCATCACATCCAAGCTTGCAGCAGCTGCTACTCACAAGCATCCATCTATCAAGGTACTGATCAGCCACAATCTGATATAGCTATAAGCCATAGTTGGGGTTCTTTAATGCAATGTAACACTACATGCACATACACATATCCAGCAGCTGCAACATGTCTATAAATATTCACCAAGACTAATACAGGAACAAATTGTGTAACTTCATTTGTCTGTTCTATCCTCCTCACCATATTCTCCTGACTTTGTATCAAACACTTTGATAGGGAAAACTCTCTCCAATGAAAACCAGATTGAAGAATTTGTTGAGAACTTTTTAACACTAAAACCTGTGGAATTTTAGTCAAAAGGTATGAAATTGATTAGATGGTGAAACTTCCTAAGGGTGAATATATAACTGAGTAAAATATAATGGTATTTTATTTTTGAAGGATAAAGTCAATAAACAAAAAGGAAATTATTTATGACTCAGTCATTTATGAGCAACTTTGTACTAACCATTTGCTTCAGTGGTGACTTTTTCTGTTACATCCCGATTTATCCCAAATCATCAGGGATAATATATCTGAAAGTGGTCAAGTGTCAGAGTTCAGCAGGTCAAATATAAATTTTAAAAAGGTATTTTAATATGGCAATATTGGATTTATTCAAAAGATCAGCTCCAGAAAAATTAGTATATATACTGATGTTTTCTTTAAAATATGATATGGATTTTTTTCAGCTTCACTGAAAAAATTACAAGTGCAAACTGAATATGCATTATTCAGATCAGTCAATTATTTCAATTGGAGTAATAGAAAAAGTTACAGAAAACAACCAGCAAAAATAAAAGTAAGTGTAAAGGAGATAAAGAATTCTGTTTGAAATTCCTTGAAAATTGAGAAATATATATCTGAAGAAGGCCAAAAGTAAAAAGAGAAATGATGAAAACAAGTTGAGATACATGTCAGATAATTAATGGAAGTCGACAGCCTAATGATTAAAAAAAAGTATTTTGTGTAACAAATATTTATCTATACTGATGGCAAAACAATTTCCACCTGTCTTAATAATCTGATAGGTTTGATAAAATCAAATTGGTAGCTGATCTCAAAAATCACTGTCAATCTGTTGTTAGCTGGGGTAAGAAATGGTGTGTTAATTTTAGTGCCTCCAAAATGAAATTGGTCTCTATAAATCATTGTAATAAAGGAGAAAATGGCTTACCTCCTGGACGAAAATGGATTCAGATTTGTCTTGCAGGTAAAATGTTCCCAAAAAGAAAATGGCGGCTTTATGAGTCAAGATACATCTTGGAGTCAGATAGACTTTCACAAGAATCTTTTTCAACCTATGCAAATCTGAACTCTCACTCAATCCATTAAAAGTGCTTAAAGAAGTGACAGAGAAAAGTAAGACTTCAGTAGCAAAATGGAGACACATTCTGTTAGATTGTTTGACTTATGCGACTCTGCTGGTTGAAGGTTGGAGGAAGTGGATTAGGGAAACTTATTACATATCAGAAGAAACTGACTGCAGTTATCTTAAAAGAACCTTTTCTCCTTCAGTCAACATGGCTGAGGCCAACCTCCAGATCAGCAACTCACTACACTTTCTTGGTATCAAATTTTCCACTAATATGAAGTGGAATCATAATATTGAAAATTGCTAAGTCTGCTGCTAAGAAAGATGGTTCACTATGTTTGGATAGATAATTTTTCAAACTGGAATCCATCTTGCATATTTATGAATGAATCTACTATTTATCTGTGCATTGAATATTGCTTCCACACCTGGTCTGGTAATTCTGCAATATATCTAAAAAAGAATCAACAATATTATTAGTCCTGACCTGGCATCTCGACTTCAATTGTTTTTTCACCACTATAAAGTAGCTTCCATATGAAATTTTTCAGGTTAATGCTTTGCTTTCATAACAACTTGCACTGTTGGGTAGAACTACCTTTAGCACAGCCTATTCTATGCTCACTTTCCTTATCTCCTGTACTAAATTGGTTATAACTGATCCATATTCTGCAGTAATTGAAATGTTTAGTAATTCCACATCTTGAATATTTAAGTTCTAAAGAATTCAATGATTATGTTTCAAATTCTCTAGCAAACACATGCAGTTAGGTCCAAAATGTACACATCTCCCATTATTGTCATGAAAGGCTAAGCTTATAGAATAGCTATACATATATTAGCCCTCTTCTGCCATTAATGCTTGCATTAATTCCTGATCAATAACAATCAGTTTCTTCCTGATTTTTCAATATATTGCTATATGAAAACATTAGCAATGCAATTTTAGAGTAAAATCATCAGCAATGTATTTACAGAATATATATATCATAACCTTATTATGTCAGTAATGCTTACATTAATTCCTGACCACTGATAATCCTTTTACCTAGATTTACAATACATTTCTATTGTGAAATCATTAGCAATGGATTTGTATTATAAGTTAGGGGGAATGAATGAAACTGACTGAGCAACATTCCAAAGTCCATTTATATTGGGCTGATTCTGTCATTAATTCTTGTAATAATACCTGACCAATGACAAGCACTTTTCTCAAATTTGCAATTTTCTATAAATTACTAGCAATGCATTTTTATAATGAAAGTCATTAGTACTGCATTGAAATTAAACATAATATCCATTGTCATGCATCTTTTACTTCCTGATAGCTGACAAATACTTTCTGTCTGATTTTGAATGCATTATTCAATAAAATCATTTGCAATGCATTCACATTATGCATATAAAGGCCCTTGTCTGTCAGTTACTCTGACTTGACTTCCTGACTGCTGATAATCCCTGTCCATCTGATTTTCAAAAGACAACATACAGATTGACAGCTGATATTTGGAAAAATAAATTTTAGGTAAAAATCCGCAAATTTCTTTTCCCTCACCATCCATGGCTATTGTCAGACGTATTTATTTTGTGTCAGAATTTCTGAGATGAGGAGTTATGATTTAATTCATATACATGCAAACAGTTGTCCTCATTTCTTTTGTTGTTATCAATGGGGACACAATGGCTGAAACATTTTTAATAATAACAACAACAACAAAGATGAAGATAATATTCGACTTGTAAATAGTGTAAATAATAATTAGTTTGCTAATACAGAAAATGATGAACATTAATTAAAAGAATTGTGGCCAGAGGGAAGCAATAATGCAAAACATCTGCCAAAATATATCACATTTAAATAGAATTTTAACTTCCTCAACTACCAAAATTTGGTGTACTATATCTTCGTATTAAAATGAATGAATTTATGTACAGAGGACAATGGATAGATTGCCATCTAAATAACACAAAAATGAAAATAACACTGACATCTCATTTTAAAAGATATATTAAAAACTGTACAAAAATATCTTGAAATACTAAAGAGTAAATTTATTCAATAAAACTGCCATTGACCTCCAGATGACTTCGAAATCTCCTGCAACTCTTCTGCATGGTCTCCTTGTTTAAGATGGTGAATGCTGCCATAATCCTTGCCTTCAGTTCATCTCCAGTGTGACAAGGAGTTTTGTTGGTCTCTCACTCAACTGCACCCCAAACATAATAATCAAGAGCGTTGCAGTCGGAGGAGTGAGGTGGTCAAGTATAAGGAGTCATGTGGTCACAAAAATTGTCTGACAACCATGACTGGATTCTCCTGCTTGTGAAGAGTCCTGTTGCCAGACATATGGTCTTCCAGTAGCCACCCTCTTGACCCAGAACAGCTATAACTCCTCAAGGCACTTGATGTAGGCCTCTGTGCTGAGTCTGAGGCCTTCACCAAAAAAGATAAAAGTTTTTTTTATCATAACAATCATAATGAGTTTTCCAAACTGCCGTACGTTCATAATCACCATTAGATTCTTCCGAATTCTCTGCACTGTCCTCAGATACACACCCAAACTCTCTGAAATGTTCATATTGGAGCTTCCAGTGTTAATGCCAAGCAGTACAGCATGCCATTTCCAAATTTATGGTGGAGTGAATTATGTCATGGTCCTATTTTTCTAACAGACCATGTCTAACTGACCCTACTCTACTGTGCAATTGACAAAATCAAAAGCAAACAATGCACATGCACGAAATTGAATATATAAAATGGCAACAATTTCACCCTGTAGATACATATATATGTGTGTGTATAAAAAACAATATATATATATATATATATATATATATATATAGATAGATAGATAGATAGATAGATAGATATTAATGCCTGTTTCATTAAATAATATAGACAAGTTTTGTCTATTTTAAGTAAATTCCTTTCATATTGTCAGATAAGCTTTTTAGCATTATCACTGAAACACGAACGAAAATCACTATGTTGATACATGTTTTTATGGTTAATCCTGTCTAAGCTTTTGGCACACATAAGAAATTATCAGAGATTACAAGTATATTACAATAAATTAAATAATAAATTATATAACAAAGATGGTAATTTTTTTTATGAATAGTTATGCAGACATTGCAACTTTTTGTTTGCATGAAAGATTGTTATGCAACGATAAAATTTGTGCATATGAAATGCAGGAAGCAAATATCACATTGCAGTTCATGACATCACACATGACCATGTATACATACACACACAAATATATATGTGTGTGTGTGTATATATGGAATCATTAGAGTGAATTTTTTGATGAAATTGTTTAGTAAATCATTCCTGTGATATATGTAATCATTAAAGAGTGTCTTACAGCCACATCATATTGAAACATGTTCATTGTAGATATGTTATGTTGAGCCTGGTCAGTATCTACTTGGGTGAGCATTTGGGAATAACAGGTGCTGGTGTTGCAATGGATAATGGCTCAGAAGTGTTAATCAGAGAGCTGAGTTCAAATTCTTTTGGGATTTTTTATATTCACTTATGCACAAATACCCTTGGAAAAAGTATGAATCCACCTCTTCTCCCGACAGCTATGGGACAATTAGTAAGATTTGTATTACTAAAATAACTTTTTTTTAAAAATTCTTATAATCTAAACATATTTTCTGGTTTTAAATAACTGGCAAAGGGTTGATAAGGTGTAGAAAACAAAGCAATCAGTTATTAGAGAGAATGATAATTTTGAGGGATTTAATTAATAAATCCTACCTGTAATATATGGAATCATTACAAAGAATGAAAGTTTGGATGGATTTGTTTAATAAATACTTCCTGTGATATATGGAATCATTAGAATAAATAAATTCAACAGATTGCACAGAATCCAGAATAGCATACCAAAATCCATTTTTGGTGTTAAATAGCATTCTGACAATGTTAGCCTTCCTCTTTGTCATGGGTCCTTACCTATAACTACAGAATGAACTCTTCCTAACATTATGTATACTACACCTCTCAAGAGAGAGGGTTGAATCAAGTCGAACGGATAGTAGTTCACTCCAAACCAGACTGACAGTCATACTAACACCTTCCACATCTTGTATTATTATTTTGTGTAATATACCTTTGTTATTTCTACTCTTGTGTTCATGTTGTTCTTCCTTGGTCCTAACCTGGACCATAACACTCTTAAGAATGCTCCATAACTGTGGTAAGTTCAATTTCCACTGACTGACATACATAGGGCATAATTTTAGAGTAAGTGTTTAACAGACAATTGACTGTTGATTCCTGTAGACTCATTGTGAATCATACATTTGTAGTTTTTCTAGTTGTCATTTCTAGTTCCATCTTTAATCCTTTAGTTTTTAATTCTGAATGATCTGTCACCTAGATTGACTGCCAACCAAGGAGATAGAGCCCAGCCTGACATGTTATGCTGCACTTTAAATATCAAATACATATTTAGAGGACATGTTGTGAGCCCATTGTTCAACCCTTTTGGTTTTGAATTCAACATTGTTCTTCACCTAGACTGGCTGCCAACCAAGACTGATAGGTTTAACTGCAGTTTCAGTAGCAAGTAGCTTTTTACAGTGCAGAGTTGCTTTACCCATGTTCAGCTCTTTGACTTTGAATTCACAATTGTCCTTCATCTTGACTGGCTGGTAGCCAAGGCTAGGGAACAGTCTAACCTGCTATGCTGCAGCTTTCATAGCAAATATGTTTTTACAGTGTGAAGTAGCTAGCGCAATGTTCAATCCTTTGGTCTTGAATTTTATCCTTCATCTAGACTGGCTGACAACCAAGGCTACAGGATCCACTGAACTGTTTTTTTTTTCTCACAGATGGACAGAGGAGGTGAGAAGAAACAGATTCATATCTTTTCCAAGAGCATCAGTGTGAAGTGATGATAAAAATAATTTGAAGAAAGCCTCTCACCAATTCCATTTTGCTAGCCATCAGGCCATCCACTATTTCATACATATATATATATATATATATATATATATATATATAAACCAATCCTATATTTGTATATATATATATATATATATATATATATATATATATATATATATATATACAAATATAGGATTGGTTTATACAGAATAAATTCCAATAACCAACAAATACTATTCTTAAAAGAGTGCTCAATACAGAGTAGAGCAAATATAATTATTTATTCGAAAATGTTGAATCAACACCATCACTTGATAAGACACCAGAAGTGTTGAAACAAAATGGCTATTTTTGTAGTGATTTTATAACATATTTATGTAATAATTTTTGAATAAATAATTATATATATATATATATATATATATATATATATATATATATATATATATATATAATTCTTTATTTAAAAATATGATTCTAACTCGCTGCGAGTTGGAATCATATTTTTAAATAAATAAATAATTATATTTATGCTCTACTTTCGTATCGAGCACTATTTTTTAAAAATAATTACAAAAATACTAAGGAACGTTGGATTATTTACCAAACCAGTTTCTTTCCTATTTTCTACAATATTTTCACACACACACACACATATATATATATATATATATATATATATATATATATATAATTTCAAATCTGTGCTCCAAGCTGTTAAGAACAAGGTTATTAATGTCTTCAATAATATTTCTATGAACTGGGTTTTGAGAACTAAGATTATCCATTATATCATGACTTTACTGCCAGTCTTTGCTTGTATTTTTCTCCTTTATTTCTTTTAAACTTTATTGCTCATCTATGTTTTAATTTAAATTTTATACAAACATTTCATATGTGCAAATATACTGGGTGTGACTATAAACTACA
Source organism: Acanthosepion lycidas (assembly GCA_963932145.1). Lineage (NCBI taxonomy): Eukaryota > Metazoa > Mollusca > Cephalopoda > Sepiida > Sepiidae > Acanthosepion > Acanthosepion lycidas. The sequence continues at coordinate 56,054,795 of OZ010575.1, forward strand.
TCTGGCAGCGAGGCCTCTGATCGAGAAGTTTGGAAAAGTGTAGAAGCACCTCTTAATTGCTGTTGTCCCCATGTTCACCTTCACCTGTGATGTAGCACCTGTTTGGGTCTCAAATATGTGTAAATACTAAACTGGGATCAAAACACTACTTTATTGTAAATATACCAGTAATATATTTTCATAGTAAAAAATTGCCAGCAATACATTTTTGCAAAAGAAATAACTAATGATCACAAGAAAATTAAATTTTGTCTTTAAATGACCCATACAGAGTTGATATAAACAAATATTTTATCTGCCAACTATATATGAAAAAAACATACCTTTACTCTGAAAATATAAAATTATGTACAAAATATTTAGATTTCAGCATTAAATAACCCACAGAGGTTAATATGCCACTAAACAAAACCAACCAATCAATATAATGAAAAAAGAAATAAAGAATTCACATTTATCTTTCTTTTTACTTTCTCTTTCCATAAAGAATTGCAATTTTTGAAACGGCAAGTATTTGAGTATTATATTGTCACAATAGCCAGATATAATGTATTTTTGTAATGTAAAGTACCAATCTACAAGATCCTTGCAATTATTTTTTAATTTATTTCACATTATTGGCTGAGCCATGTCAACAGAAAGTGTGGAATTTCCAAGTGGTGCACTATGAGCTGTCATGAATTTCCTGCTCCTGCAGAAGAAAACTCCAAAGGAAATCTATAAGTGTATAATACATGCATTTGTTGACAAGTGCCTGTCATGCTGAACTGTGAAGAAATGGCGTGCCAACTTCCAGCGTGGAGATTCTGAGACACAAGATGCAGCACATACAGAGAGACCTTCAACAGTGTCAACTCATGAAATTGTTGATCAGTTTCATGAAATATTTTTGGCTGATGTTTGCAAAAAAAAAAAAAAATTCACTGAAACACTAGAGATATCCAAGAAATAGGTTTATAATTCATGAGCAGTTGTGCATGCAAAAGCTGTCAGCCAAGTGGGTGCCAAAATGTTTCAATGCCAATTAGAAATGATATTGCGTAGATATCTCCAAGTTGGTCTTGCAGCATTTTCAGTGATTTAATTGCCGATGAAACATGGTTGAACTACTATGACCTGGGGTCCAAAGAACAGTCCATTCATTTTGCTATTTGATAAGAAAGATTGAATCAATTTAAATATTCATCCAGAAATACCATAAACTTTCAACTTGTGAAGAATACCAGCATGCCAAATCCTGTTACGTGCTTTTGAAAATATCCAAAACAGCAGCCCGAGTTTCATCATTCCTATCTAAAACTTGATATAGTCTTTAACAATAAATGGTAATAGATCAACAGTTGACATAGAGAAATGAAAAGCCATATTTCTTATCTCAAAGAAGGCCCTTTAAATTTATAACTAAAAGGGAAAATAATGATATAAGCAAGATGTTAATTTTATACACTACCTAAAACCAAAGGTTTGGAAGGAAATTACAGAAATAACAAAAACAATGAGAATGAAAAGTTTAATTTTAAGAAAAAGATTTTATAAATCTCAACCATTTATTCTTTCATCAATGAATGCCAAATATTCCCTGTATGGAAATGGTTGATTCCACTAACACCATTATTTTCTTGTTTCTCCAACATAACAGGAGTTTGAAAGGGAAGACATTTTCGAATGATTCAGCTAAGTAGAAGAGCAAACATCAGAAGTTTGTGCAGAATGGTTAGAGAAATGATATGCTGATTTTGTTGAGCATCAGGGTGAATATAATGAATAGCATGTACATTTCATAGCTTAAGCTTATTCCACTCTGAGAACATTTCAGAATATCCTCATATATATCCTGAGAAAAGGCATTGATTTTTAGTGTTTGTCAACATACGAGGGTGATGGGTAAATTGTTGCCATTTCATAATTTTAAATTTGTGTGTTTGTTTTTGCTGACTGCGGAGTATAGTATGGTCAGTAAGTGGTCTGTGAGAAAAAGAACACCATGACACAATTTTCTCTTCCAGAAATTTGAAAAAAGCATGCTGTACTGCTTCGCATTCACACCAGAAGCTCTAATTTCAGAGTGTTTGGGTGTCAATCTGAGGACAGTTCAGAGGATTTGGAAAGTGTCTAATGGTGATTATGAAGGTACAGCATTTCAGAAAACTCACTTTGATCATTCTGATAAAAAAAGAACTCCCAAATTTTTTGATGAGGGCCTCAGACTGAACATGGAGGCCTACATCAATTACCTTGAAGAGTTAATGCTGCCCTGGGTCAAGAAGATTGCTGCTGGAAGACCATGCCACACAAGCAAGAAAACCCAATCATGGCTGTCAGACAATTTTTGTGACCACATTACTCCTTATACCCCAGACTGCAACCCCCTTGATTATTATGTGTGGGGCGCAGTTGAGTGAAAGACTAGCAAGACTCTTTGAAACACCAAAGATAAACTGAAGGCAAGGATTATGGCAGCATTCAACTTAAACAATAAGACCATCCAGAAGAGTTGCAGAAGATTCTGATGTGGTTTGGAGATCGAGCTTGAAGCAAATGGCAATTTTATTGAATAAATTTACTCTTTAGTATTTCAAGACTTTTTTGCGTAATTTTGTTAAATATATCTGTTAAATTGTGATGTCAGTGTTATTTTCATTTTTGTCTAATTTAAACAATTTATCCATATTTGTTAGATGAATCATTGTCATTATTACTAACGTATCACTCGCTTTTCTTTCATTTATGTTCACACCTAATCTGGGCTTGTGCATCCTACTCCTAAATCTCCAAAAAGGGGGTGATCCCAAGCCTAATTGGGGGTCTTGGACAGTACTTTGTGACCCTTGCTATCTTATCAACATTTCCTTTTTTTCTACGTACATTTATGTTACATATATATTTAATATGTTATATAAATTATATACATTACAATTTAAACTAAACATTTGAACATTAAAGGGTGAAAAAATTTCATGGTTTTTGACATCATTCTGGGGTCTTTTTTTTTTTACCAAAATCCATGAATTTTTTTTCCTCATCCTAGGTCTCAAAAAAAAAACATTATATAAAATTCACTATATTTTATCTATAATGTTGAATGCATTAAAATTCAACTTTTTAACATGAAAAATCTCAAATTGATGTTAAAAATTACTGCAAAAAACACAATTGATTTATTTAAGATGGAATGATGTATTATGACATTTCTCTAATAATTTGTATTTAGATACATTGTATTTATTTTCAATTTTTCTAGTTGAATTGTTCACCTATATTGCATATGATCTATTATTGTATATAAATAGGTTACAATAAAATTTCTATTTTATATGAATGCTACCATAATAAAATTGTGATATAGTAGAGTAGGGGGTCTTATCATAGATTTTGAGGGGGTATTATAGATTGATGTGGCAAATTATAGATTGGGGTAGGCATGAGAAGCCCTGATAATAATCAATATAGTTATCCTAAACTATTTTCACTACTAAATTTTGACTAATTTTTCTGACATACTTTTGTTGCTTCATTACATTCCATGTAAGTAATAAACATAATATCACAGTAGTAATAAACATAATAACATAATATTACACTAGTAATAAACATAATAACATAATATTACACTAGTAATAAGCATAATAACATAATATTACACTAGTAATAAGCATAATAGTCTAACTTGCATTAATTTCTTAGATAAATAATTGTCAAAATTATTTATTTTTGATTAATATTATTTTCATCTTCCTTTTATTGTTTGGTGGGCTTAAGCAAGTGGATGACAGAACATGGTCTGGGGGAGATAGCAGAGGGAAGGAACTTGTTGAGAGCTGCATGAGATAGGGGCAAGTGGAGAGCCATGATTGCCTATATCATGAAAGGACATGGCACATAAAAAGAAAAAAAATTAGTGTGCAAATTCTTATGTGCAGCCCCTCCCCATTGATATGAAGACTACTCCTGACTGCTCAGAACATTCTGCTTCAAAACCTGATCCATGAAGATTCAATTTGAATGGGTTAAATTGGTCACCTTTAGATTAATTTGAAGGAGCAGAGTGTTATAATGCCTGTCAGTATAGATCATAGATTAATAATGACAATACTTCATCTAAGAAATTTGGATAATTTAAGACTATTATCAAGTTCAATGGTGAAAACAATCTTTGAGCGAGTGAAGGCAGGGTGTCTTGACAAAGACCCTACTTCTTTGAATATTGTGGATTGTCACTCCAGAAACAGAAACAAAGAACTGTAACAAATAACAGAAACCACATCATTTGAGAACTATCAACAGCCACAACAGCTAAAGTGGATAGCATAGATAACTACAAGAGAAAATATTGACATAATTGTTAATGGCACACTTCAGCTATTGAAGAGTTTCCCTAATGGAAAAAGAGTATACAAGTTCAATTCCTGTCAGGAGACACATTTTTCTTTAGCAGAACTTCTCGAGGTAGAGTGTTACAAAATAAGAGGCACCATCCCAAGAAAGATGATAATGCCACTAAGACACAAGTGGCCACCAGAAGTGAAAGAAAAGAAAAAGCCTTTAGAAGAAAATGGAAACTCAATTCTAAACTGGAAACAAGGGATAACTCCCTATTCCTGTTCAAAAGATAAGGGGAGGAATGTGAACCAGACGATAGGTTAAGAAAAACACAAGTATATCAACTCAAACACATGTACCTCCAAAAAATAACATTTAAAGTCATAAGAAAGAAACAATATATTTATAAAATGTTTATATATACAAAAAATACAATATATTCATTCATTCATTTTCTATGGCTTATGAACCTTTGCAGGCTATTTAAAGCCAGAAAATATTTTTAAATTCTAAGAATTTTTTTTTTTTTTTTTGCAGATAATAATGGTTTTAGCGATACAATTAACTCAAAGCTGTGGGGAGAGGACATGGATACATACCTTTCCCAAGGGTATTTGCACCTAAGTGAATATAACACACCCAAACAGGAATTCGAACTCAGCCCTTTTTATTACTAATACCAAGCCATTATGTATACACCACCCATACATCTAATCTTATAGCACCTGTTATTCCCAAGCAGTCATCCATCTTGTTACTGACCATGCATCTTATTTTTGTTGTAGCAAAAAAGTCATAAATTCTCATAATATCTTAAATGAAGAATTGTCACTCTTAATTTTCAATTGATTTTTTTCAGATTATTTTTGTTGATTGGTTACGCATCATGATAGTAAGATAATAATAATAATAATAATAATAATACAAAAAATTGTTCTCACAAGTACAATGCACACCTTATAAAGGATTTTATCTATATAAAATATATGTGATTTTTTTTTCAAAGCTACTCAGTGGAAAATGTCATGACACCATTTCTGACCTTAGGTCTCTGGTCAGGACCCAGAAAGAAATAAGTATACACCAGAAATCAAGGGATATATAATAATAATAATAATTCACTTCTTCCTTCCCTGTCAACGTTAACCATCAAAACTTTAAATATCAATCGTTATTTTCTGTCTTTTTAATTCTTGTTTTTTTTTTATCATTATTCTCTCTCCTTAATCATGTTTTTTTTTCTCATATTCTCTAACACTCAGTAATCTCTTGCATCTTAGTTGCTTTATTGCCTTTCCTGGAGTGAAATTATTAAAAAATAAAAAGTTCATAATACTATCTATAAAGAACAGTTATCAAGAAAATTATCAACAAAATACCAACATGTGATAAAGAAAATGACTTTAATAGAAAATAGAAACAAAAGCTAAGATATTATAATTCCAGATTTCAGTATATATAAAATTGCTTTCTCTGTCTGCTGCAAAATGTGACAATCACATGACTGAAGATTTTCAGTCTATGTGCATTTTCATGGACCAAGCTAGTAGGGAGATGGGTGATTTTTATCGAGTCTCCAGAATGATTGCCAACCAAGACTATAGAACCCAGTCCTGTCCTACTATTTAACACATAGTTGAGGGGTGAGAAGAGATAAATTTAAACCTTTCCCAAGGATATTTGCATGTAATTGAATGTAACGAGCTTAGCTCTAATTTCTCATTCCAAGCCACAATCAAGTATACCCCATGCACATCCATACAGATCCCAGTAACTATATTCAAATATTTTATCAACAACTTTGTCTTAATAGGAATAAAACCTTACTTTCTACAATTCTAGATAGACAAAGCCAAGTTTGTCACAGACTTACAACTCTATACTAGCTAACAAGGATTGAAGACAATGAAAAGCTAGTCTCCTTGCCACCAGTTTCTGTCAGTTCTATCTGTAAAAGCAACAAGATATTTTGTTTCGATGAACTTACAAATAATATATCACTATTTCATACCACATGATTCTTTTGTTTACTATTTAATTCTCTTATTTATACTCATTTTATCAAAAAATATTATTTACTATTCACCAAACTTCTTATCTGCACTACTTACCTAAACTATACGTCTGATGTTCTTTTGTTCATAAGGTAGGGTGGTTCCAAAGCCCATACCGGCAAAAATCATCTAAGTTAATTATTTTTGTCTAAAGAGACCCTTTAAATACTCTCGGATCTATATTTTTCTCAATATATATTCCAGGGATACTTTGATGTAAAAAAAAAAAAAAAAAAAAAAAGAGAAAGATTGAAAACAAATAAAGACGAAAAAAGAACATTGATTTTCTTCCCCAGTCTCTTATTCGTTTTAATAAAAAAAGAAAAAAGTTTCCTAATTTTTGTTTTTCCATTTTTATTTCAATTCCTTTTATGTATTTATTTATTTATTCTCTTTTGTTTATTACCCTTTGTTCTTTTATGGAATTCTATTTTTTAACTTTATGTCAAAAAGATTACAGAAAGATAATTCTTTTATTCAATTTTTTTTTTTCTGCTTCTTGTTTGTGGCATAATTTCCAATTGTCTGCAATTTTTAAATTTGGCTCTTTAAGCAATCTCAATTTTCGCTTCAACTACTTCTGCATCTTTGTATAGCTACAATTCATGATGGTTCATCGTGTTCATTATTACTGCTACAATCAACAGCAATCATCATTATAGCACATGGTAAGTGTGTCTAAGTGACAACAAGTGCAATGTCTTGCTTTCTTTTATATTATTTCCATAATATTTTATCTGACTGCTATTTCAATAAAATCTTTTTTTTGTTCTCTTTTTTCTTAAAGAAATATGCCTAAAAATAATCGTGTTTCAAATCAAATGAACTTGTATTTGTTAGCATGATATGCAAAACTGATATCATTATTTACATCTATTAAATAGTGAAACTTGAAAACATTATTTCTCTTTTTAACTTCATTATAAACAAAGAAAAGAGAGTTGAATTGCTATGTAATCCTCCTTTGTGACAATTTCCTCACTTAAGAAGAAGACTGAGGCAACAGAGATGTGGTTCTGAAAAAAAAAAGATGCTAAGAATACGATGGATGCAGTACGTAAGCAATTTGGAAGTTTTAAGGAAAACAGGAACAAAATGGGAACATCTGCTTAAAATTAGAAAGAGACAACATTTCTGAGATACATAATGAGGAAAGAGGGCTTGGATTGTTTGACACTCAAAGGACATATTGAAGTCAAGAAGGGTAGAGGGAAACAATGAGTAACCTCCCCTAGAATCTTGTTTAAAAGAATAGAAAAATAGTGACTGGGAGTGATAATACGGGGATGGATACTCTTTATAGCTCCAAACTATACTAAGTTGGTGAGAGCTATTATAATCCAAATTGAAAAAAAATTGGACTTATTCAAGTACATTCTTCAGCATCATAGTCTAAATGGAATCTACTTGCCATTCAAAGTGAATTCTTTATTGCAAATTATTTGCAAACTGTTACTGCATAACTAAAAAGAGCAATTAACTTGTTTGAATTACATATTTTCTGACTATTTTATCAATGATTTTACTGTATGATAACACTTTGTAAAGGTAACACAGCAAATGAGATGGGAAGTTCTTCTGCACCCAACTTTGTTTTGCTATTATTCACCTGATACAAGGAGCCACTCAAGGTAGAGGGTTACTGAATGAGATTATTATAATGCTGTTAAGGGAGGAAATAAGAAGTACATGAGAATATGAAGGATAGATAATGATTGACCCTAGGCTTAAAGAAGTTAAGATCATAGTGATCAGAGAAGCATCTTTTCATAAGTTCCACAAAGTAAGAGTTCTGGGGAAGAAACTGTCTGTGTAGAACTTCCTCCTTACCAAAGGAATACAAAGAGAATGAGTATGATTTCATGTACATGTCATGGCAGGTCTTAAATGTGAAAGTCTGAACTAATAGAACTAAGGAATATAATTTGTTTGAACATTTTCTGTAGTAATAGAGTCACAAGAAGCTAGTAACAATTCATATTTCAGTGCCATTTTTGTCATCTTCTCACTATCACTTGTTTAGCTTCAACCAACAACTCTTGCCTGATCAGTATTTCGAACAATTTCAAAATTATAAAATGAAATGTACAACTTAGCATAAAGCGAGCACACTTTGCAAACCAACATTGTTTTCTTAGTCTCCTGAATGGTTTTCAACTCAATAGAACTGTACTGTGAGCTTTAAAGGAAGATTAAAATATAACTTCCACTTCTAATTAAAACATAAAGATTGACATCTTGAAACTCTGGTTTGCAATGAAGAGCCAAAATTACTAAAAAGATCTTCAATTTTGTATTTAACCCATTTTTTTTATATTAACAGTGCCAAAAAAGCTTTCAGCACCCCAAAGACATCAAAATATAAGTCTAGATCTGGATCTTCTGATAAATACAAGACAAGTTATGTCCAAAACTGGTATTTGGTGTCTGGTATATGATACCAAAAGTGAATTATGATCAATTTAACATATGAAAGTAAATGAGTATACTTTAATTATTTTCCTGAGGAAAATTTTCTTACTTTTTTTTCAGAATAGATTGTTTTAATATTTGGGAACTTAACATTAAAAAGGAGTAAACATTTTTTCTTGAGCTTTTTTTGTTAGTTTTATTCAAAACTGGGAAAACAGAGACAAAAAAGCAGGTAAAATATGGTTAAAAAATTGACTGAATTGAGCCGCAATGTTCACTTGATATAGTTCATTTTTGAAAAGAAATGTCAAGTTAAGACTGTCTAACATTCACAATGATTTGACTAGCAAGAAAAGGCAGAAAAAGCAATTATCTGGAACTTGTCGTCTAAAAGGTAAATGATTAAATATGTGTGACTTTTGATTAATTTCAAACCATCTTAAGTTGACAAATACTTGAAGTTAGAATAAAACAAGATCAATTCTGAAATCCTGAGATTGTCTACTAGATATAGCATATATCCCTTGGGAAATGTCCCCAAAAATGCCAGATGTCCACTTGTGAGCCCACTGTGGGTAGCATATGGTCATAAATAGGGGAATACTTTCATGGGGTTATGAATTTATATCAATAAAATATTTCATTCTAAGGTATTGTTATGTTAGTTATGCCTGATAAAAATTACAAGACTAACTTTTCCATACATAAAAAAATTTCTTTATTCCCTTCTGGATTTCATCAAATTAATAATAGCCAAATCAAAGATATGGGGGTTGGGGTCTTTCTTCAAACTTTCAATCTTCTTGTGAGGGTGTGACAGATTCTACTTCTTCCATCATAACTTAAGCATTTATTTATTATAATTTCCTGTTATCTGTTGTTTTTTTTTGGGGGGGGTTGCATGTATCTATCTTTCCAAGGTTCATCTGGGTTCACTTCCCTGTTTATGTTGGTGTATCCACTGACATCCTTTGAGGCTCAACTCTGCACTTTTGACTCTGAGGTCACTTCTTAGGTTAACATACTATCTAGGATCTTATGTTTTTTTCGATTTTCTGAGGTAAAACCAAGTATAAAACTTATTTTGGCATCTCTCAGCATCTAAGTCCAATACACTCTTGAACAACCAGAGATCAACTCTTCTTGGCTCAAAAGCTCTTGATGGACATTAAATTTGATTAAGATCTCTGGTATTTTCTGGTGTGAATCATATACTACAGTTTGACTAGAACAAAGTCAAAAGTCATCATGGATGAGGGTTTGAGTGTATTGGTCTTGTTCAACTGTTGATCACATCAGATTATACTGTCTCTCCCCAGAAACTGCAACTAAATTCTACTCTGCAGAATTGCAATATAACTCACATGTTAGCTCTTTGGTTATGAAAGTAACACAAATGTGCCTGAACAGGGATTAGCTAGCCACTCTAGCAAATGAGTATACTCAAACAGAAACAGTTATCTATTATTATTAATATTTACAAAGCTTATTGATAGTTAATAAGCTTAGGATGGCAGATAAAAATTGTGGAGTACTCAGTAAAGTTCATATTCAGTAATGATTAGTAAAACTACTAAGCTAACTAGTTATTACTAAAGCTTTAATTTTTTTTAATCATTTAACTCCAAACAAGGCAATAAAGCTATTAAGATGGAAGGAGTTACTGAGTGTTGGGAAATATGGGTAAAATAAAATAAAAAACATTATTAAAATGAGTAAACAATAAAAGAACAGGGATTTAAATTAATTTAAAAGAAGAGAAAAATAAAAGCCTTGCCTTCTTCCAATTGCCAATTTTTTTCTCATTTAATCTAACTAGTTGTAATCAGTGTTCCAGTCATTGTATAATTTTCCTTTCACCAAAATATCACATTTTTACTTCCCATGCTTACTATATTCACCTTAGTATTATAATTTCTCTATAAAGTCTTAACTAGTTCCATATGTACATTTTTTAGGTGTAGGGAATGTTAATAATAAAAACAAAAAGAAACCATTTAGTAGTCCTATTTATTGTTTAATTTTTCAGTATAGACTTTTAAACTAGTTTAAGCCAAAGAATTGAGAAAGAGAGAGCTGAAGTATTTTCAACATAGAAAGAAGGCTTGGATAATTTAACACTCACAGAACATATCAAAAAACAAAGAAGATGAAAAAGAATAAGGAACATATTTGATAACCTTGAGCAAATGGAAGGATGAACAAGTACAACTAAAACAAAGATTGATGAAAGCAACAAAAGATAAAAGCTGTGGAAAATCAGGATCATCCATGTTTTGAAGGGAAAAAGCATGCCAATATTGTTGAGAGCCATGATTGGCAACATCCTGAAGGTACAGAGCATGCAAATATTGCTGAGAGCCATCATTGGCCACATTCTCAAGAGACTGATCATGTGAATGAATAGAGGAACAAGTATTACAGAGAGAAAGATGGGTCATAAAGAAGCAAGTATTGCTGAAAGGTATGGAGAGCAATGATTATCCATGGCCTGAAGGAACAGAGCATGTGAACATTGGTAAGAGCAATGATTTGTCACATCCTGAAGGGACAGAGCATGTAAATGAGTAGAGGAACAAAAATTACAAAGAGAAAGAAGGGTCATAAAGAAGCAAGTATTGCTTCAAGCCATGGAGAGGTATGATTATCCATGTCCTGAAGGGACAGAGCATGCAGATATTGCTGAGGGCAATGATAGTTACATCCCAAAGGGACACAGCATACAAATGAATACAGGAACAAGTATTACGAAGAGAAAGAGGAGTCATAAAGAAGGAAATATTGCTGACAGCAAGTAAAGAAAAAAATTGTGAAAAGACATGTTCACCAATGCCTTGAAGGGAAATGACACGCAGAAAAAGAGAGAATGATTTGACGGATAATTATAGTGGCTCTTGTTCCTGACTAGGCACCTTGACTTAAGTCCCTTTCTCACCAATGTGATCTGGCATCCCTCTGTCTTTTCTACAAATATTTTCAAAGCAACTACTCTAACAAGCTTTTTTTCCCTAGTGCTTAAAAAAAAATGTATTTAAGCATGCTACAAGATTGGCATCTAGGACCCACCCTTTGATTATTGAAATAGCTAAATTAAACTATCTCTACTAATACCAACTATTTCTTTTCCTGCACTTACCACCTGTGGAACTCAATTCCATTTACTTGCTTCCCTGACAACTACATCTTCAAAAATTTAAACTCAACATCAATTACCATTTTTCTGTCTTCTTGAACTCTGTTCAACTTGTGTCTTTTCCTCAATCCTCCCTGTTCTCAGTCTTCACGTTTACTTTCACTCTTTGTAACACACAGTGCACTAGTGGCACTCCTGCCTTGCTTGGAATAAAATGGTCAAAAAAAAAAAAAAAAGAAAGAAGCAAAATTAAGTCTGGAAGAATCATTACAATATTTTATTTTTTGAAATTTGCTTTTAGAATTTTGTGATCTATGAAGCTAAAATCATCCTGTTTGTAGTGGCAAACATGCTATTGCCAAAAACATGAAAGTGTAGGAAATTTTAATTGACAGATATTGTCATCTGAATCTGATTAAAGGTATTTTACAAATGAATAATACATTTATTTATACATTTATTTTTTGGTTCTTTTATGGAGTAATTTCCAAAGAGTCAAAACAAGTGTACTCCCTGAAAATTTATGCATTAAAAAGGGTCTCTAAAAGATAAATAAACCTTAAAGGAAAGGCAATTTGCCCATACATGTACTAGAAAATAGAAATAAATATTCAAAGAAAACCATAGGGGTGTGTATTTATTTGTAAAGATCTTTGTGCCTTCTGCTCTTGAAAATAACTCTACGGGGAAAAACAAGTGACATGCAATTGCAACTTGGAATCTCTTCTTCCGCTTGCCTCTATCCCATTTTCTCCCCACACACACAGAATCCATCTCACTTCTGTCCTCGAAAGAAAATGTATTATGGTTGCACATTATTCATCACGGTGCGTTTTCCTGGAAGAAGAGCTTATCATCATGGTCTTATGGAGATGTTGGGCATTTTATCAGAAAAACAGCATCAGTGAGAAAGACTTGGGAAAGAGGACACATTCTTGGCACTATCAACACATAGCTGATCAGTGGACACTGAAAGACGGACAACAAATGGATGAACGAACAGAAGGGGTGGGTGGATGGTTGGATGAGTTGTGGCTGTGGAAGAAAATTTTCTGACCTTAACCACTCTCCAACCAATACCCACACCACTAATACCATCGCTACTCTGGATATCCCAAACTGCCTCCCCACATCCAAATCTCCACCTTATCATGCTACAGTACAAAAGCCTAACAATGTAGCAAAGCAGTAAGTGTCAAACATGACTGGCGAGCATGTACATGTCTATCTAGCAAGAAATGCAAAAAAAAAAAAAGGTGAAACGAAAATGGAAAATGAAGAAGGGAAATAATTAGTGAGATGAGAGAAAGAGACAATTTCTTGCAAAAATAACAGAAGAAAAGAGAAAAAGAAGAAGATAAAGAGAGAAGAAATAAAAAAGGGTGAAAGAAACAAGAGTGAAAGAAAAATGAAAAAGGTGAAAGAAAAAAAAGAATAGGGTGATAGAAAAAGAAAGAAAATAGAAAAAGAAAATAGAAAATAAAGAAAAGAATGAAAATCGAAAAAGAGAAAAAAGAAAATAATTTAGAGAAAAAAAAGAAAAGAAATTGAACAAAGAAGGAAGAAAGTAAGAAAGAATATGAATAGAAAGGTTTAAGAAGTAACCACAACAATAATAAATAAAAAAAAGAAAACAGAATAAGGATATAAAGAAGAGCAAAATACAACAAGTTAGAGAGAGAGAGAGAGAGAGGAGAAGGGGAAAGAAAATGCAGTAGAGAAAGCACTAATAACTGAGAATATGTGAAAAGAGCAAAGAAAGAGAGTGAAGCAAAAAGAAAGTGAAGGAAAGGAGGTTAAAAACAAGAAAATCAACACAACAACAAAGGAATAAAAAAAAAAGGAAAAGAAAAAATACAAACAAAAAGAAAAAAGAGACAGTAATAGATAATAATAACCTTTAAGTAAAAAATAATATATTGAAAAGAAAAAAGATTATGGGGGGAAAATATTAAAATTATAACATGCAGAGACGAAAGTAAAATATGATAATAACCAAGACAGAGAAAATTAAGTATGGCTTGGACAATAAAGAAGATAATAAAAAAATGTATATTGCAGAAGACAAAAAAGGGCATAAGGCAAGGAGAGAAAGTATAGAAGATAGAACTAGGATAAAAAAAGAAAGAAAGGTTTAAATGACAACTGTATTAGGACTGGAGAAGAATGCAAGTGAATCTAAAGTTCGAAAGACAAAAAGGAAAGAGGATAAAAGAAAGTAAAACCAGAAAGAAAGAAAACTAGTGATTCAAAATCAAATGCCATAGGAAAGGAATGAAGTTAAGAAGAGAATTCATAAGGAAAGTTGTGATATCAAAGAGAGAAAGAAGAGCAAGATATTTGATTGGAGGGTAAGGAAAGAATGGAACAACACAGAGAAGATTGAGGAGAACAACAACAACAAAAAAGTCAAGATGGGATTGTTGTTGCAACTGCTACCATGGTTCCTGTTTTTGCCAATAATGTTCCTCTGCTGGGTGGCAGAATAAGTTCAAAAAGAAAGAAAAGCATATGTGTATATATATACTGACAGTGCATAAATAAGTCCACAACCTGACTGAGTTTTGACCTGAAATTTTCACTGTATAATGTTCAATCCTATGTCATTAATATTAGCCACTGAATTAAGTGCACTGACAACGAAGGAGATTATGTTAAAAATTGTACAAAATAAACACTTATTTTCTTTTTGTTTTGTCATTAAGCTACAAATTTATTGATTTATCTCCATCTATATCTATATATCTATATCTATATATATATATATATATATATATATGATAGATAGATAGATAGATAGATAGATAGATAGATAGATAGATAGCTATGTGCATGCGTATAAGTGCATATAAGTGATGAAAAAGAGAAAAACAGAGGGTCGGCAGTGAGAATATCATGATGTGGTGGGGGAAGCCAATTTGCTCCTGGTCGTTCCCTGACACTTCACGCCATCAATCATGTTCGACCAGGCAGCCGGGGTCGAAACGGTCTCACCTCGCCGGAGAAAAATATACCTTATTGATTGAAAACAACACTTGACACTAGTAATCCTGTTCCTTACACCAACACCGTCATCCTCATCTCTATTCTTTCTTTTTCTTCCCTATTGCTTCACATCACTTGGTGGAAGCAGTGAGGGAGGTGGTTGGAGGCCCTCTGACATGCAAAACTTATTTCTTTCTCCTCTTCCCTCTACTCACAATTTTCCTCTCTGCACCACCATTACTTCATGTCAGTAAAGTTCGTGGTAAATATATATTCACTGTTTCTCTCTCTTTTTATCTCTCTACCTTGTCAAACAGATGGTGGTATAGTGGTCATGACCTGGAGAACAGCATTCTTCCATAATGCACTGTAGGCAAAAGGTTGTACTTAATCATTATCAACATCTTTTCAGCTCGAATGAAGCAATGAACAAATGGGCAATGGAAAGGAAAGAAGGAACCAGTTGGAAAAATTTTCTGGGGCTTTTTGCAATAATCTATACATGCATAAGTCGGTTGATTGGTGGGTTTTTTTGTTGGTTGACTGATCTGAAAATATGACATGAAACATCAACTCTGTACAGATTTCATCTTCAATAGTTGTGCCACTTTTCAGGATCTTGTATTTGGATAAATACATAACTAAATGTTCATGGAGATAGACACATTTTTTTCTTATCGTTGATTGATCTGAAAATATGGCACAAAACATCAGCACTGTACAGATTTCACATTCAATATTTGTTAGGATAAAACAGAAACTAACTGTTCATGGAGAAGAGCCAATTTCTTTTAACTTTTTTCTTGTTAAACTAGAACTGAGTGATCAATAATTTTGGAAAGAATCCTTAGCATTTCAAGAGTTGTTCAGATTATTGAATCCATTCCTTTTATTTCCTATAATTTTGTAAAGATTCCTTATCATTCTAAAAGTTGTTCAGATTATTGAATTCATTCTTTTTATTTTCTTCTGTAATTATGAAAATTTCTTACCATTCCAAGAATTGTTCAGATTATTGAATTCATTATTTTTATTTCCTCTTATAATTATGAAAATTTCTTACCATTCCAAGAATTATGCAGATTATTGAATTTATTATTTTTATTTCTTTCTGTAATTCCTTATCATTTCAATAGCAGTTCCGATGATTGAATTCACTCTTTTTATATCGTTCTATAATTTTGTGAAGGATCCTTATTCCAAGAGATGTTAAGATTATTGTATTTATTCTTTTTGTTTCATTCTATAATTTTAAGAAGGATCCTTATTCCAAATGTCGTTCCCAGTATTGAACATTTTTTTTATTCACTTTTATAATTTTGCCATGATTCATTATTATTCTAAGACTTATTTTATGCCATGTCCTTTCTGGGCATAGGTTATCATGGCTCTCCATATGTTTGTATCCTCAGCAACTTTCTGTAGAATCACATTTATGTTGCTTCAAGTCTCTTCCTCATCTCTGAGAAGATTGTCCAGCATCCATTACCGTAAGTCTTTTCTTTGTTTCCAACAATTTTTTCTGTCTCTTAATACTCTGCATACCTTTTGGAATGCATTTTTGGCCATCATAATACATCTTCAGATCTCAGTGTTGCACATTCTGTCTTCTGTTAGAACACTTCTCAGATATTTAAATTTCTGTACCTGCTTAATTTTAGTACCCTCAACCTGTAATTTGCATTTTTTGCTCATCCTTATGCTGATAACCATGCATTCTGTTTTCTTGTAGTTTATACTTAGTCTTTTCTTCTTGCTTTCATTTGCTACCTTCTGTAGGTGGTTTTGTAGTTTCCTTTCCGTGTTTGTAACACACCGTGTCATCACCCATTCACAGGAACATGTGTAAGCCCAACAATTACATATTTTTTACAACATTGCACACCTTTATATTGCTAGTCTTCCTAAGTTTATTGCTTTCTAACAGTTTTTAGGTTCTCTTTAAAATGCACTCTAAAACATGTTTTATGTGTCTCCATGTCATAGGATTTAAAACAAGTTTAAATATTATTTTTCAATATTTATCCTATAAATAAAAAAAAGAGGAAATCTTGGGAATGTATATTGAAATTGCTTAGCTCTATAAAACTTAAACTAAAAGTTATATGCCCTAAATTCCTGAGATTAGAAAAATAAATATCCATACTTACTTTATGAGATTTTAGAATTTTTACTGTAAAGGAAAAAATAATTGAAAGAATTATGCTTTTCACAGATTGGAAAAAAATATTTGTTCTAATTTTGTTGTTAGCCTTAAAATAGTTTAGCTTTAGCTAAATTTATGATTATATGCTTTGCTATTCAGAGCTGCATACTTCATTTTAGTTGTTATACTCAATGTCCCAAAGTTTAGATGCCCTGTTCTTCTTCAGGTGACTGCCTTCTGTACTTAATAATCATTTTTGAATTTCAAACTGAATTTTTCATTGAATCTATGAAGGTAAATGGTTCTTATTCTCCTTTCCATGTATAGGGGTGATAACTCATGCCACATAATACTCAATGATCATAATCACATTTTTGTCATTTGTCTGTTTCATTTTTGATGACTTTTCAACACAACTAGACCCAGGGGATTGAATACTGCATGAAATCTGCTAGATTCTAAGCAATGTTTTAATCCATGAGGCCATATGTCTCTTGAACAATCTAGCAATGAAATTCTGGAACCTTCAACCTAATATCTATAGTCAGCCATTGAAATATCCTAGATTCTAGTGCATGAGCATCCCGAATTGGTCACTGAAAGGGCATGAGCATCTCGAATTGGTGACTGAAAGGGCATGAGCATCCCAAATTGGTCACTGAAAGGGCATGAGCATCTCGAATTGGTGACTGAAAGGGCATGAGCATCTCAAATTGGTCACTGAAAGGGCATGAGCATCCCGAATTGGTCACTGACAGGGCATGAGCATCCCGAATTGGTCACTGAAAGGGCATGAGCATCCCGAATTGGTCACTGAAAGGGCATGAGCATCTCGATTTGGTCACTGAAAGGGCATGAGCATCTCGAATTGGTCACTGAAAGTGCATGAGCATCCCAAATTGGTCACTGAAAGGGCATGAGCATCTCGAATTGGTCACTGAAAGGGCATGAGCATCTCAAATTGGTCACTGAAAGGGCATGAGCATCTCGAATTGGTCACTGAAAAGGCAAGAGCATTCCGAATTGGTCATTGAAAAGGCATGAGCATCCCAAATTGGTCACTGAAAGGGGATGAGCATCTGGAATTGGTCACTGAAAGGGCATGAGCATCCTAAATTGGTGACTGAAAGGGCATGAGCATCTCGAATTGGTCACTGAAAAGGCATGAGCATCCCAAATTGGTCACTGAAAGGGCAGGAGCATCTCGAATTGAGCAATGAAAAGGCATGAGCATCCCGAATTGGTCACTGAAAGGGCATGAGCATCCCGAATTGGTCACTGAAAGGGCATGAGAATCCCAAATTGATCATTGAAAGGGCATGAGCATCTCAAGTTGGTCACTGAAACGGCATGAGCATCCCGAATTGGTGACTGAAAGGGCATGAGCATCTCGAATTGGTGACTAAAAGGGCATGAGCATCCCAAATTGGTCACTGAAAGGGCATGAGCATCCCAAATTGGTCACGGAAAGGGCATGAGCATCTCAAATTGGTCACTGAAAGGGCATGAGCATCTCAAATAAGTCACTGAAAGAGCATGAGCATCTCGAATTGGTCACTGAAAGAGCATGAGCATCTCGAATTGGTTACTGAAAGGGCAAGAGCATTCCGAATTGGTCACTGAAAAGGCATGAGCATCCCAAATTGGTCACTGAAAGGGCAAGAGCATCTTGAATTGGTTACTGAAAAGGCATGAGCATCTCGAATTGGTCACTGAAAGGGCATGAGCATCCCAAATTGGTCACTGAAAGGGCATGAGCATCTCGAATTGGTCACTGAAAAGGCATGAGCATCCCAAATTGGTCACTGAAAGGGCAAGAGCATTCCGAATTGGTCACTAAAAAGGCATGAGCATCCCAAATGGCTCACTGAAAGGGCATGAGCATCTCGAATTGGTCACTGAAAGGGCATGAGCATCCCATATTGTTCACTGAAAGGGCATGAGCATCCCAAATTGGTGACTGAATGGACATGAGCATCTCGAATTGGTCACTGAAAAGGCACGAGCATCCCAAATTGGTCACTGAAAGGGCATGAGCATCCCAAATTGGTGACTGAATGGGCGTGAGCATCTCAAATTGGTCACTGAATGGGCATGAGCATCCCAAATTGGTCACTGAAAAGGCATGAGCATCTCGACTTGGTCACTGAAAGGGCATGAGCATCTCAAATTGGTCACTGAAAAGGCATGATCATCCCAAATTGATCACTGAAAAGGCATGAGCATCCCAAATTGTTCACTGAAAAGGTATGAGCATCCCGAATTGGTCACTGAAAGGGCATGAGCATCTTGAATTGGTCATTGAAAGGGCATGAGCATCCCAAATTGGTCACTGAAAGGGCATGAGCATCTCAAATTGGTCACTGAAAAGGCATGAGCATCCCAAATTGGTCACTGAAAGGGCAAGAGCATCCCAAATTGGTCACTGAAAGGGCAAGAGCATTCCGAATTGGTCACTGAAAAGGCATGAGCATCCCAAATTGGTCACTGAAAGGGCATGAGCATCTCGAATTGGTCACTGAAAGGGCATGAGCATCCCAAATTGGTCACTGAAAGGGCATGAGCATCTCGAATTGGTCACTGGAAGGGCATGAGCATCTCAAATTGGTCACTGGAAGGGCATGAGCATCCCGAATTGCTCACTGAAAATCCATGAACATCCCAAATTGGTCATTGAAAGTGCATGAGCATCCCGAATTGGCCACTGAAAGTGCATGTGCATCCCGATGTGGCCACTGAAAGTGCACAAGCGTCCTGACTTAGCCACTGAAAGTGCATGAGCATACTAACATGGCCACTGAAAGTGCATGAGCATCCCAACTCAGCTGCTGAAAGTGTATGAGTATCCTGACACTGCTGACAGAAAGCTGTTTTATTTTGGTTGTTAGATAGTATGAGGAGGGTTTAGTTTTGAAGTAACTTTACTGGATTCAATATTCAGCTCCCACATAAGGAAATAATAATAATAATAATAAAAGTTTCTGCAAACAGCATGTTGCAATTATTGACCACTTAGTGTCTGATGGAATACAAAGATCAACATGTTAAGTATATTCAATGGAAGACCTACTGAGAAATGGTATGAACATCACCCTGAAAAAGTTACAGAAAACCATGTGATCACCATCCTTTGAAACTAACATTCAAACTGACAGATAAAAGCTTCTTATTGTGCCATATCATGAATGATCCTTACTTTCTACAACTTTTGTCTTTTTGTTATTTCTTCTAAGCCTTGTTCAGCCATCCATTTACTCAAGTTAACTAAGTATGCATTGTTTTCATCTGTTCCTCTTGCCTTCAATATGTCCTGAGGGTATCAGATTTTCTAAGCCTTCTTTCCACATTATGTTTCCTAGAAATTTCAACTATATTTTCTTGAGGTTATGTACGTTTCCTTTTCATGTCCATTTTCTCTAAAAGTTTGTAAAAGTTTCTCACATAATCAGTCCACAGTATGCTCATCATCCTTCTGTAGAACCACATTTCCGTTGTTTCAAGTCTCTTCTTCATCTTTGGGGAGATTGTCCAGCACTCAATGCCAGACAAGAGGACAGATATCATGTAACAGTTTAATAATCTTTTCCTTGTTTCTAGCAAGTTTTTTTTTTCTATTTCTTAATCTGCTTAGCTTTTGGAATGCAGGCCAGACATTCTAATTAAAGACTATAAATAAAAAATGTCATCTCATGAATATGGCAGCGCCATTAGAAAAACATATATCTGTAACAAAAACAACAAAATAAGGAAATTGAAAAAAAAATGTAATATAATAAATAACTAAATAAATGTAATAAATAAATGTAATATAATAAATAAAAAATGTAACACCTTAAAATTACTGTTATACCTATAATAATTAGAGCCATGTGTATTAGGTTGGTGCAAAAATAATGTCGTTTTCTCACATATGTTACTGTTATATATCATTTCTGAATTAATTCATTGATATATATAGCCATGTTATATATCATTTTGAAGTGCGTTTTTTGCTCTATCGAATCATGTTAGTCATTACCGTTCTCAATCTCTTCATTCATTTTTTTGCAGGCTTTTCAACAGCATGGACAAAATTCAAATCCGCACGATTTTCTTGTTCCAGTTCAAACTAGGCCGAAAAGCTGCCGAGACAGCTTGTGATATCAATGATGCTTTTGGCCCAGGAACCACTAACGAACGTGTGACACAATGGTGCTTCAAGAAATTTCGCAATGGTGACGAGAGCCTCAAAGATAAAGATGGTCGTGGCCGGCCAACTGTGGTTGATAACGAACATTTGAAAGCCTTAATTGAAGCCGATCCTCGCAAAACCACATGAGAAGTTGCTGTTGAACTCGAGGTCGACCACTCAACAGTCGTTCGCCATTTAAAGCAAATAGCGAAGTCAAAAAGTTGAATAAATGGGTGAACGGTAATCAAAAAAATCGTCAAAAAACGACATTATTTTTGCACCAACCTAATACAATCAAAAAAGGTATAGACAATAATATTAAGATCCCCGGTAGTCCATGATTACAAGAGAATGTCTGATGCTCAACTCCACAAGAGCACCTTTTTGCAACTACTTGGTCTCACACTGTCCGCTCACCTCAGATGGAATAATTACAATGAATCAATAGCTCCATCTACCGCAAGGAAAGTTGGTTTACTATGTCATGCCAGAAAGTTTTTCTCGCCTGAGTCAATCCTTCAAATCTATAAATCAACCATTCGCCCTTGTATGGAATACTGCTGCCATATATGGTCTGGAGCCTCTGCTGTTTCTCTTAGGTACCTTGACAAAATCCAGAGACAGATATGCAATGTGGTTGGCCCTGATTTGGCATCTCATTTACAGTCACTCTCTCACAGATGTGCCATTGCCTTCCTCTGTTTTTTCTACAAATACTTTCATGGTAACTGCACCGATGAGCTATTTTTGTTAGTTACCAAACTGCATGAATTTAAACATGCTACAGGGTCAGTATCTCAGTACAACCCTTTCGTTGTTGAAATGGTTAAATATAGCTGTTTCTTTTATTCCAATAGCTTCATGTCTTGCACTTCCTGTCTCCCTTCCTCTTACTTGCTTCCCTGATAGCTATGATCTCCAGCTATTCAAATGCAATGTCAATCGACATCTCCAGATGCCTTGATCTATTCTCTGTCCTTCTCTTCATCCTTTGCTCTATCATGCCTATTTACTCTTGCTTCTACTTTCTGTAACCCCTTGCATGTGAGTGGCACTCCCACTTTGCTTGGGGTGAAAAGTTTAATAAAAATAAAAAATGGAATGTGTGAAATTGTCTCTCTACTCAGGAGAGTATCATCAATATGAAGAAAATATAAGCACTGTACATGTGTCATGTAAGTCATTAGGCTTAACAAAGGACCAGATACAGTCAAGGCAAGATAGTCTAACAGAGCCCATCCCTCTTCGGGATGGTTTGTCTTTCTCCTAGTCTAGTAGTCAATCAGCACCAGAGAGCTCCATCTGATTTTCTATTTAATCCCTTGCTAGGGGAAGAGGAGATTCATGCCTTTCCCAAAGGGTATCTGTGTGAAAGTGAATGCAAGAAAATGGGCTAGAATTTGAATTCTGCACACCCAAGCTACTTTCTGAACTGATACATGAGTAATTCTTAGTCAATAATCTAAGAAGGGATTGTAGTGAACAGAAAGCCAAAAATAATATTAATAATATCTATTACGGTATAAATACGATGAAATAGGAAATAAAATACCAAAAAATAGTAGGCTAAGAATAAAAAATATCAAACAAAAAGGGGCCTAACTAATCGGAAAATCAAATAGTAAGAAAATCCCTTACAAAACTGATACCGAAAGCAAGCACAAGATCAAGCATTGCTGACAGAGCTCTGGACTCATCCAAATTACTCAAGATCAAAACCCGCCAACAAGAACCAAACAGGTACATATTTTCATGAATGGGACAATTCCAAAATGTCACTATGTACAAATGCTGAAAAATCTATTGGCCATCTGAATGCTATTTAATTATGATAGGATAAGGAAATACTTATACTGGAAGATATGACAACTTTGAAACCTTAAACCATGCTGAAAAATGGTATGAACACAAACCACCACACTGCAGGAAGATGAAAATGTTACAGTGCCCTGGGACTTCACCATACATACCGACTGCACTACAGAAGCCAGCATAATTTCAGACACTATTCCTAATTTACAATGCATTTCAGTTGTAAAATTATTAGTAATGCATTTATATCAGACATACAGTAGCCCTATTATAGTAGTAATAATTACATAAATTCCTGATAAATAGTCATTAGACAACTGAAGAAACTAATGCGTTGTCCTAACCCTAATTGAACTTCAATATAAATATTATTGGGTAGGGAAATACTTATATTAGAAGATAGGCCAACATTATAAATATGCAGAAAATTGATATGAACACAAGTCACATGATCTATGCTAATGGTTTCTTCCCTTGTACTTCTCACTTGTGGAACTCTCTTCCAGCTTCTTGATTCCTGGAAATTTTGATATTCAAAAATTTAAATGCAACATCAATCATCATCTGTCTCCTTGAATCACTGTCTTTTAATGTCCTAACATTTTTTCAGTTTCTCTCTCTCTCTCTCTCTCTCTGTAACCACTTGTGTCTTAGTGGCTTTATTTCCTTGCTTGGGTTGTAAAAGTGTGAGAAGGGGAAAGGCTGCAATGCTCTAGGGCTCAACCACACTATAAAAGCCAACAGACTGATATAATAATAATAAAAGACTACAAAAACACAAGTTTTATCTCACACAGATATGGCAGCAAAAGAATTTGACAAATTTCCAAAATATCTTTATATTTTTGAAAGTTTATATGAAATTGCAAAAATGTGGCATTTTAACACAGTTACTATCTCAATAATAATAGAATCACTAGGAATTATGAAAAAGGTTTGAGATACAAAAGAGTATGCACATAAACATTCACTCACAAAATAAAACACTCTCAAGGTAATATGTTCAATAACCTTCTAAGAAAAACACATTAATGCAGATCACAGATAAAAGACTTGATGAAGGATTGCATCAAACGGACCATCAGGAAAACTGTAGATGATGATAATAATAATAATAATAAATGCCAAGATGCTACACCACTCTCATGGCTTCTGATTTTAACTGATTTTGGTGTTAACGTGTAAATATTTTGTCATGGTCAATTAAGATAGGCTACTGTAAATATTCCATTCAGTACCACAGACTTTTCTTAATCTGAAATTATCTCAGCAGAATGAGTATTACCCAACCTGAAGGTATTATTTTATCTACCTGTAAGATTATGCATGACTATTATCAAAACATGTCACCATATTGCACACATCTGGCAGTGATGCATGTACCCAGGAAATACTTATCAGACTGGATGTCATGATGGAAATACTTGGCTTCATATATTTGTAGCATCACTTTCCTAGCATGCTGATCTCTCACTCAATAACGATAATGTAATTTGAGTAAATAATAGTGATATAGAGAAAAACTCTCCTTTACCTCAGGCCTCAGGTCAAAGTAAAAAGTGAAAGATTGTATCAAACAGTAAGTTCAGAAAAGTGGAAATAATAATACTAGTGACAATAGTAATACCATAATATAAATATTATATATATTCTACTTCAAATCTGATCTCATATAGCAACAATAATAATAATAATAATAATAATAATAATAATAATAATGATAATAATAATGATAATAATAATAATAATAATATATATTATCCTACTCACACCAGATTGTAAATAACCAGTAAGATGGTAAATACAATAAATGCAGCTATCTGTGGACAAATATTTTTAAATTAATCAAAAATTAATTTAAAATATAAGTACAATCTCAACATGTAAACTTGGAGAGGAATGGATGAAGATAATAATAATAAAATTAAAAGATTCAAAGCAGGAGTAAAAAATACAGCTAAAGAGCAAACATTTTAAGTCAGAGATTTTAAAACTTAAGAAAACATAGCGCTTACCCATGAAAACGTGTTCAGAGCAAATCTATGGTCAATCGGTATAGTTAGAGTTACTTAAAAGGAGTATTAGCATTTTTTTAGGTTAGAATAAATCTCCTATTTTCCTGCCTTGGTGGGATTGGGAGGTCACTCAGATAAGAAAGAAATATATGCTTCTTCTTCTTCTTTTATGTGTCATATCCCTTCAGGACATAAGCGATCATGGCTCTCCACTTCCTCCTGTCCCTTGTAGTTCTCAATAAGTTTAGTCTTTTTGTTATTTCTCCCAGAACCTATTCTGCCATCCACATGCTTAATCCCACTAGTTATGTCCTGCATTGCTTTCCCTGGTCTTTCTATCCACCCAGTGAGTATCAGATTCTCCAAGCCCTCCTTTCTAATTACATGTCTCGGAAATTTCAGCTGCCTGTCCTGATGTTAAGTATAAGCATCCTTCTTGTTTGCATCTTCAAAACCTCATTGCTGCTCACATGTTTGGTCGATGGTACCCTCAGCATCCTTCTGTAGAACCATGCCTCCATTGCCTAGAGTCTCTTCTTCATCTTTGAGGAGACTATCCAAGATTTGTTGCCATGAAGGAGAACAGGTATCATGTAGCAGTTCAATACTCTTTTCATTGTTACCAACAAATTCCTTCTGTCTTGTAATACTCTGCCTAGCTTTTGGAATGTGTCTTTGGCCATCCCAATACGTCTTTGGAACTCAGCATCACACTTACTGTCCTCTGTCAGAATACTTCCCAGCTATTTAAATTTCCGCACCAGCTTGATTTTAGTGTCCCTATGTTTTTAGGTTGTCTTTTTTATTATTTTTTTTCCACAAATTTTCAGTGAAAATGTCAAGATGCCATTTCTGACCTTAGTTGCTTACTTTGTGACCTGGTTGTTTTACTTAATATGTAATCATTATACATAGCACAGAATATACTAAGATGAATTAAGTCTATACAAAGATTTTATTTTAATCTTAGTTCCAATAGGCCCAATCTTGTTTAAATTAATATAATGAAGCTGTAAAGCAAGTAAATTTTGATAAACAAATCCATTGGCTGATATGTGTCAAGATAAGAGTTTGTGATGTTAATCTTCATGTATAAGAAATGAGTAATTTTGAGAACTCTATTTCTTCTTAATAGTACACACACAAAACAGCAAAGGTTGTGTTTCATTGTAAAAATAGTCAGGAAAAGATTATACAATAGAAGTGAAAGGAAATAATAGAATTGCAAAAAAATGTGTGATTATGAAAATGCCAGGAAACCCGTCACTAGCTGCGATTGTGTTCATGATCACTGCTCATAAGCTCAGAAAAAATCTCTAAATGTAATCAGCTAAATAACTTTCAAAAGGAAAACCTTTCATTATGTCAGGTCTGAGACTGTCAAAAATTTTATCAAATAGCAAATCAGAAAAACTGAAAATAAAAGTATTGATAAAAAGTATTAGACTGTATACAAATGTTCCATTTTGATAATAAATTGGGGCTGTCAATGAATAGTGGATGCTTTACAACAAGGAATACAAATGGTAACCACCAATAATGATACCAAAGGATGGTCTTCGTCCAAAAAAGATGATAATGTGTTTATGCATACGTTCTATATTGTAAGTTAGTTCTGGAGAATCAAACACTGAATTTGAACAAGTACTGAACCCACTTAAAATAAGTTGAAAAACAGTAATTGATGAAAGGAAACTTGAATTAGTATACAAAATAATGTAATATTCCATCCAGACTCTGGTAAACCATGTTTCATTCTTCGCTTGTGTGTGTTTTTTTTTAGATTTGTTAGAGGTGGATATGAAAAAAAGTAGAAAATATTTCAAGCATTTTTTTGTATTTCCCAACTAAGTTTAATTTAGCTTTGTCTATATCAACTGTTTCTATGTCTTTTTTTATAACCCTAATTGTCTGTCTGTCTGTCTTTCTCTTTCAAACTCTTTCTATCTAATGTGCATTGATGTGGTGGTCACTTTTAATTTAATGTAATAATTATTATTTTCCTATAAAAGGCAGCATTATCCACTTAGTTCAACATGGCCCTATATTGCCTGTTTCGACCTCTTTTTCTCTATCTCTTTGTCTGAAATCTAGATGCCATTAAATCCTGTCTAATGCTCTATAAATAGAGCTAATTTAAATTGAGTGACACTCCATCTATTATCCATTTGTCTTTGTTTCTCTCTTTGTCTGAAACATATTCTGTCAATATAGTGGTCATGCCAAGTTCAAATTCCAGTCAAGTTCATTGCATTCACTTTCACACAAATACCCTTGGAAAAGGTATGAATCCATCTCTATTCCTACCAGCTATGTATTAAATAACAGGGTAGACTGGTCTCTCTAGCCATGGTTGACAATGAGCCTAGGAGAAGATTAACTGTTTATAGCCCTAACAAAACATATAGAACCACCATTCACTGCCATGTGGTCAATGAGGTATGTAGTTATAATGGTTAGTTTCAGTTTAATACAATGATGATTATTTTTTTTTTAAAAAATACTTCCATTTGGCTATATCTGTTTCTATCTTTATTTTTTCTCTGTCTGTCTGTCTATCTGAGATAAATTCAGTTAGTCCAGTGGTCAGTTTGAACTTTAAATGTCATTCAAGAAAAGAGGTTTCAAACTCAGCTAAACAAAATATTAACCACTATTGTCACTGAAATTTTGAATTAACAAGGAATATATGAGATACGCTAAGTTACAAGTGCATCCTCAGCCTGCCTAACTTAAAACTAAGTAAAGTAAGAGAGTTATTAATAAACTATGAGAAATATCAGCAAAGCTTCAATAGAAGCAGCAAGCCAGAAAAGAGAAGCCATGGTGAATGCAGTCAAGCATTACAGAAGCTATGTCAGTATCAGGCAAATTTGGTTTAAGGCTTCAATTGCTAGGTGCAAGATTCTCTCTAGTGGATTTAAGTAATGGTTTATAATTTGGTGACATATTAATTAGAAGTTCAATTTCTGGGTGGGTAGACTCAATGGAAACAGAGCGAGATATCCCAGCAGTACTAAATTAAAATAATATGAGATATCATTAGACATGGACAGTGGAATTAGAGCAATCATTCCTTGTAGATTAAATAAAGAGTTCAGTTCACAATTCCCTGAAGGTTAGCCAGATAGGCATGCACTTGATGAAGGTGAGAGGACACAATGAGCAAAATGTTGTGATAAAGGTGAGGACAATAGTCACAATGTAAATAAATTGGGAATTTAAATTTTCAGGTTACCACTATTTCAACTGAGATATTTCATCCAATGGTAAGAATCAGGCTACATATGCTTATTAATTTTTCTGCACAAGCCAATTTTCTAAAATGTCCTTCTCGTAAGATTTGAAGCAACAGAGATGATGTTCTACTGATGAATACTTAGAATAACATGGACAGAATATGTGAGCAACTAAGAAGTCTTAAAGAAAATAGGCACTACAAGAAAACTGATACTTACAATTTACCATCATAAAGATTGGGATTCATTTTGTGACTTTATTCAAGATGTCACCTGGATTGATATTCTTAACCTTACTACTGAGTATTGTGCTACAAAGGTTTCTATTTGGGTAAAAGCCAGCATACTTTTTTTAGGTTCTTGAAAATACCAGATGAAACAATGATCTTCTTGTTTCACACCAGCTTGTTCAGCCACTATAGCCCACAGAAATCACTTTTTTCCAAGGTGTAGCAGCATGATAGTTCTGATCACAGACAGCTATTCATGGCTGCTCACAATTGTAAATGTGTCCTCAAAGATGGTAAGTCATTGTTTGCTGATAGAATGAGGCACTATATAGCCTGAAACAAGTTTGGTTCTCATGACTACTGGCAGCTCTGTTATAGTGTGTTAAATGAGAGAAATTTTTTTATGCACCATATCTTCACGTAGTTTGAGGTGTTAACATCTTCTGTTGATAAAGCAAAATGTTTTGCTTGTAAATTCTCTTCAGATTCTAATCTTGATTCATCTTGAGTAGTTTTGCCTGAATTCTCTCTTAGAACTGAGTCTATATTGAGCGATATGCATATAACTCCTTCCATGGTTTTTGCTATGATCACTGAACTAGATATTCACAAAGCATGTCAACTTTATGGTATCCCTTTAATACTCATTAAGAAATGTGCTCCTGGAGTGTCTCCTGTTCTTGTTAAAGTCTAGATTCAGACAAGCAATATGGCTTTCACTTCTCTAGGTCAACTGCTGATGTATTAACAATTATCACTGAGTCTTTAGAAATAATATAAGAATGTTAATGCTCAGGCTGTTGCTTTGGATATCTCAAAGGCATTACACAGGGTCTGCCATACTGGTCTTCTACACAAACTGAAAGGTTATGGTATTTCTGGATGAATTTTGAACTGATTCAGTCTTTCATACCAAATCATGAAATGAAAGTTATCTTGAATGGCCACTCTTCTAGATCTTTTTTGCATTAATGTAGGTGTTCTCCAGGGCTCTATCCTTGGACCTATGTGGTTCCTAATTTTAATCAATGCTCTTCTTGATGCCATCAATTCACAGCTCAGTATCTATGCTGATGACAATTATTTACTCCTTTCTTAATAGAACTTGGTTTTAGGGCATTAAATTCAGTAGGTAGTTTAAAGAATTTATTTTTGATAGTTACTTTTACTATGAAATTCTTCAACTACCTTAATTTTCAAAATTTATATAAAACATGTAAAACTGCGAAATTCAGCTCCTTCCAGCTCATACACATGTTAGCATGCTTCTTTTTAGATATAATTAGATCATGCAAGATCTAAGCTATTTATTTGCAGCTTGATGACCCACATGACAGGAAGTAAGCAGTTGTTACCCACCTAGTGACAAAGCTCAGGTCCCAAAAGAAGCTGAAAGAAACAAATCTTGATATTCCATTGACCAGCATTTATAGAATTGTCCACCAGAATTGACGATGAGAATCAATTGCCAGAAAAATTGAACCTGTAAGAAAAAAACTTCAGTATAAGTGATAAAATAACCTGTCCTAAATAGCTTCCACTAACAGTCTTTGTTCAGACATTCTTGTACATATCCTGCTAGAAATTTCAAATTCTTTCACAGACCTCCTGATAGTATGTCTGGAAACAATCTTTCCTTCACTAGAAATAAAGTGTATCAACAAGAATTTTAATTTTAATTTTAGTTCTTTTTAAATTTCTATTAAAGTCAGAACATATTTTTTATTGTTATTTAATAATATAATTCTTTAAATTTGTTTTATTATGGTTATTTAATATACTTATAATGAAACTCAGTCTGCTGTGTGTGTGTGTGTGTGTGTGTGCATGTATGTCCACATATTTCTACATATATAAAACAATATGAAAATTGAATTTAATCAAAAATTTGTCAACCAGGGTATTTCTGGAATATGTTTTTAAAGTAAGCTGTCTTTAATTATAGTATTCAACATGAAGGGAAAGAACATTAATAATAATAAATTATTATTATTTTGTCTGCTCACATGGTTTTCATTTTCAACCAGTGATATTGCATTATGGACGCTCTCAATCAAGTATGTCCTCAGACGTAGAGGACCTTATGCAGAATATTACCATTAGCATCTCTATCTATAAAAGGCAGGATGTGTGTGTGTGTGTGTGTGTGTGTGTGTGTGTGTGTGTAATGAATGCACGGCCACAATTTTCATCAGATTTGCACCAAAATTTGCATGCACATGCTCCAATTTAGTGGGAAGGCCAAGACTGACTTTGCATTTCCGAACTCCCATCAATAGTGGAAATAATCGATTTTTTCATGCTTCTACGGCAGTTTTCATGTAGTTTGCAGCCATTTTCCAGAGTGAGAGCCTATAGCTGGCTGCCACAAATAGGCAGGAAGATTCTATTGGCCAGCGTGACAGCCAACAGCTGACTGACACAAATGTTAACTAGCATGCTAGCATGCAAAAAAATCAGAGCTGCATTCGTCACAAGTGGGAAAAATTTAAATCTGCATGGCACTTTACTCCAATTGGCTCATTTGCTTGCTTAAACTCCACATTGATTCTTTTTCTGCAGAACTGGGTTGGGTGTGAAAAAGTATTTGTTGTTAACATTCTTTTTTCATTCAGTTTTTCCAGTTACGAGTCCTTTTTTAAAGCTGATCATTTTGTGTTCATTTTGTTTAGTTCTTTTTTCGTAACAGATTTAATGTTTAGTATAGAGCTTAGAAAAAATTTGCAGTGTGAGATAGGCAAGAATTAAGCCATATAGCAACATCAGCACGGCAAAGGGCACTCCTTTAAAGGCAAGGAAGGGCAAAAATATTTTAAGTCACGTGATAGCGATTACTGTATGAGTCGTACGATTTTTCAATCAAGCACAGGCAACGCCGGGCCATGCTGCTAGTATATATATATATATATATATATATATATATATATATATATATATATATATATATATTTGTACTATTAATTAAACAATATCAAATGCCTAAAAATTTTAAGTGTTTGATATTCTTTAATTAATAATAATTTTGCTCTATCTTTTGACATAGATCTCTTCCTGGATCTATATCCTTCTGGAAATTTCATACAGATTACAATATATTATTATTACTATATATATATATATATATATAGAGAGAGAGAGAGAGAGAGAGAGAGAAAGAGAGAGAGAGAGAGAGGACATTAACTGACTTTCATTCAACAAAATGTCAAAATTGATATCATTTAGCATCTTCATTGGTTTCTTTTCCCTTCCTAAGAGATGCCAAGAGATTTTCAAGTATTTCTCAATGTTCTCTTATTTAAATGATACTCTTTTCTGTGTGTATGGCTTCTCAATAATCTTATACATTTAGTTTTGATAAAGTTCTTATA
Organism: Acanthosepion lycidas; assembly: GCA_963932145.1. NCBI lineage: Eukaryota > Metazoa > Mollusca > Cephalopoda > Sepiida > Sepiidae > Acanthosepion > Acanthosepion lycidas. The sequence continues at coordinate 56,086,680 of OZ010575.1, forward strand.
TATATATATATATATATATATATATATATATATATATATATATGTTTAAAATTTGCTGTATTTATGGTAGAAGAGTACTCATGATTGGAGATATGGTATTGATTGATTTATACAGCTCAACCCATTGGTTTTTTAAAGCCAGAGTATATTTTAGATTTTATGTATTTGACTGCAACTATTTTTTGAAAATAACAGCTGTTTTTGAGAATAATAATGATTTTTTCCAGGTACAATACCTACTATTTAACCTATAGTTGGTGGAAGCAGATAGGTTCATACTTTTTCCAAATGTATTTGTGCAAAATTTAACAGATCTGACTGGAAGTCAAACGATTTCCTTTTGATTTCTTATTTCATGCCACAATTCTTTAAACCACCTGCACATTTGGGTATAGGGTGGATAATTATGCTATGGTATGATGATCACTTAAATTATGAAACTGGCTGTCACTATGCAGTGTTTATTATGTATAACATGTTGTATGCATGTATTTATTTATACACAGAATGAGATATGGTAAAGTGCTATGCAACAGTCCAGGAATAGTACGGTACAAAACAAAATCTTCAAAGATAGAAAAATAAACAAAGAAAAATAATTAAATAAATGAGATACCTCACTGAGAAACCGAGAGACTGGGAAAACACTAACAAGACCGATGAAAAGAATTCTCAATTTCTTTAAATGCTACAAACTTTTTATTCATATGCTTGTATATGTCTATATGCTTATGTCACACCTCCAAAAAACTTAAGATATTTCCCTACATAGGAATAGATGTAGCCCTGATTAAAAAATTACTTAATTTAGATATTTAGATGCTGTAAAGTAAACAACATGTAAACATAGTTTCAGTAAAATAACAAAACCAGTAAATCCGAATTAAGGATTCAACATTGACCAACAGAAGATTGAGAATCTAAAATTGTGTTCAAGTCAAGCCTATCTCTACCAACATAAGCAAAGGAGAATCAGCATTTAAACAGTAGTATAGTTACAGAGGAGAAGCTACCACATCAATGGACCAGGAACAATATGACACATCAGCATCATAGAATTCCACACACTACTCTCGGATTAGGAATTTGACACAAGAACTAATGCCTTGCTGATACATAATTGGATTTATTTGTAAGTACAACTTTTGCATACTAAAACTAAATATGCTCCCAACTCCACCATAAAGAGTGGCTAGTCTACTCCAACAAAACTGATGTCGAAGGCAGATATTGCAGAGACTTCTCCATCACCTATGAACTAACCTAAATCACTGGAGATCCTACTTGGGTTTCAGACACAATGGGACATCAGGCAGACCTTGATCTCTACCTAACCTCCTGTCTTGATAAATATTTATCAAAAGTTTTAATTCTGCTAGGCATGTCAGACCATTATCTAATCAGTGTTCAGATTGATGTCAAACCTAAGGCATCTCCTGATGTACCATTCCATAGACTAATTTTTCACTATGCAAAGGCAGACTGGATGGAAGCTCCCCTCCCGAACTTCAAGCATGCTGCTTCAAATATTGCTTCCCTTGTCACTAACTGGATCCTTTTTGGAATGGAGAGTTTTATACTAAAAAAAATTCCAGCAAAAATCAGTCAACCTCTGAATGCACTGCAGCCATAACTCACTGAAACACTACTTCAATATCTATCACAAGGAGCAATGTAGTTCAGCCCTCACTGTATTCAGAACTGCCTGCAATCGCTACTAAAAATGTTCTTGAAAACACCAAGTGCAGCTGCACATGGGCAGTACAGACCAAGGTTGAACACATAAATTGGATCTGTGAATTCTAGAGATCACTAACCAAATCATGAACAGAAGTAAAGCAGCTGTGTCCCCAATTATAAATGGCCCCAAGGTCAAATCATCTTCAACTGAAGAGGCAAACCTCTTTGCCTCCATCTTTGCTTCCAACTCAATGTTTGATGACAAAGACCATCCCCTCCCCAAGTTCCCACATCTCAATGAGCACAATCTCAGTAATATTATCATCACAGTAAAGAAGGCCTTGACCCTAAGTAAGCCACTGGCCCAGACAAAATTCCAGTGGTTGTTCTTAAGAATATCACTCCAGAATTATCTCCAATTCTGGCAAAGTTATTCAACTGCTGTTTGAAGGAGAAATCCTTCCCAAGCCTGTGAAAAGTGTCAAGTGTACACCTGATTTTCAAGAACATGAGCATGCAATCTTCCCCATCCCAGTACAGACCCATCAGGCTCCTCAGTATCATAAGTAAGCTTTTTGAGCCCATAACCAAAAAGAAGTTTGTTGAGCACCTAGAAAAGAACAACCTCTTCAGCGATAAGCAGTATGGATTTCAGTCAGCCCAATCCACTACCAATGTCCTAACTAATATCAAACACAGAATCAGTGAGGCTCTTGACAACAAACACATCTTGAGGACCATAGCACTCTTAGCCCTTGACAAGGTATGGCACCAAGGCTTACTACACAAGCTCTCCAGTTATAGAATCACTGGAAGGGTCTTCTTGATCTTAAAATCCTTCCTAACAGATAGGTTCCTGAAGGTAGTTATCAATGCAGGCATCTCCCAGGGGACATTCCTTGGACCATCCTTCTTTTTGACCTACATAAATTATCTGCCTAAGAATATACTCAGATCATTTGTAAACATCTATGCCAGTGATATGACTTCATACAACCTCTAAAAACCTCAATGGTCAGAGATTGGTGGCTGATCTCTCTTCAGACTTTGCACAAACTACCCAATGGCATAAAAACTGGCTAGTTACATTCAATGTCTCGAAGACCAAGCTTGTTACATTCTATCATTGCCAATCTGACCCTGAACTATTTAGTTGGTGCAAAAATAATGTTGTTTTCTCACATATTAACATATGTGAGAAAACGACATTATTTTTGCACCAACCTAATACTACCAATCATGATGAACAAAAGTCCTCTCACTAAGCACCATGTTTTGAAAGACTGTTGGGCCTCAAATTTACACTCGACTTTACACCCTACAATCCAGGTAAAATAGTAGGCTCTCTATATCACTCCAGTAAGTACCTGACTCTATACGACTTCAGTAAGTACCTGCTATCCTCTATATTTACAAGAGCATGATCAGGCCCAAAATGGAGTACTGTTGTTATATTTGTGCAGGAGCTGCCCAGATGTCACTCTCCAGCCTTGATAGAGTTAAAAAAAAAAAAACATGGTGAATTCTTCTCCACCCTTAAAACTTCTCCCACAGGCATGATGTGCAAGCCTCTTGCAGCTCTACCACCATTTCCCTGGAATGTGCCCAGACAAACTATATTCCCTGGTCCCACCAAGTCAAACCTTCACAGCAAGAACATGCCATGTCACTTACATAGTAGTAAACTACCCAGATTCCTTATTTATTCCATTGGTGAGAAGTAAGTTCCACCCCAGCAGCATCTTCCCATGAACCACTGCCCTGTGGAACTGACTCCTAAGAGGATGTCAACGCTTGAGTTAACCATTATCTTCCACTCCTATACACACAAATGGCCTTCAGATGTAACCCTCTATCTTGAGTGGACCCCAGGCTTTGAAAAAGGGTGTATCTCACCATAGTGTGAATTATGACTGATGCTTGCCATTCACACAACAAATTAATTGCTCTGACAAAGAAACTCAACATTTTTCTTTTCCAAAGCACCAGTTTTCTACCTAATACATAGTTGTTACTGTTTGTTCTATTAATCCATGTTTGTGTTTATTTATGTTTCTACAGTCAGAGATGTTGCTACCTTAGGCTTGATAAAACAAATTGTAGTTATCACACCCTATACACTTATATATATAAGTTTATAGACAGCGGTAACAGGTTACTTGAGGCAACAGAGACATGTTGCAAAAAAGATGCTGAGAATAATGTCCTCAATGAGTAAGTTTTAAGGGAAATGTAATCAGTTTAATTGTAATTCCTATTTTCCTTAAAACATCCTTATAACTCACATGTTCAATCCATGTCATTCTCAGCATTTGTTGGTAGAAACACACCACTGTTGCTTCAAGCCTCTTCTTCATCTATAAAAGTTTGTTGTCAAAAGCATGTTATAAGAAAACTATGCAAATGATTTGATAATAGTTTACATCAAAGCAAACTTACACTGTATGAACTGGAAAGTATATTGTATTAATGGATTTAAGTTTAAAAACAATGTTCTTTAAAGTAAAATGAACCAGAGATGGATACGATCTAATCAAAGCAAAAACAAGCCAATCAGGGTGAACAGTTTTCTGAGATGCTGAGGACATCTTACTTATTGACATTTTAGTGGAGAAAAAGACAGTAACATTTGCATATTATGAAAGTGTTTGTCTAAAATTAGGTGAAAACTGATATAATGGAATATGCATACACCTGTGTTCCCCCTCACTGGAATATGATTGGCTGATGTCCGTCATAAATACCGACAGACGTATAGGAGAGTCAAGAACCTTAGTCTGAAAGCTAAGTCTATAATGATGCCCATTGGACTATGCCACTGATCTACACTTCTTACCTGTGACTACAATGCGTACCAGTCGATTACTGCTACCATATTCTACTCGGTTAGAGTAGCCAAAACCACTTAGCTACTTCGTTCAAATATATCCCTTTCTGGGACATATCAAAAACTCAGCAAAAAAACTGTTTGAAGCAAAAGTATATTGTATTAATGGATTGAAGCTTAACTTAATCCCACTCTCAAATGTAAGGGGTATATTTGTGTCATCACAATAGATGCTGAAAGAATGGTTGGTTCATTGTATCAGTCCAGAAAATAACCACATCTATGCTCTATTATAAGAGTCAGATCAAACCAAGAATGGAGTATTTCTGCCATATCTGGGCCAGTGCTGCCCAATCCTTACTGACCAGCCTCAACAGATTTAAAAGTGCTTACACGGCCTTGTGGGTAATGAATTATTCTCCACCTTGCAACCCTTATCCCACAGGAGAAAAATTGCCAGCTTTTCACTACTATATTGCTCTTACTATAGCAGATGTTCAGACAAGTTGCATTCCTTAGTGCCAACAGCTTGGAATTTCACAACTAGAAAAGTATTCATGGTGGCAAACTATTCACATTTCCTTTATATTTGTTTAATAAAAATCAAGTTCCACTTAGACACCTTCTTCCTCAGAACTGTTACTTTGTGGAACAAACTCTCAAGATAATGCTTTCCTGATAACTACAATCTTAGTCCAGGTTCAATATCTATCCTGCTTGTCTAATCATTTTACTTCCATATCCTTTACAATCTCACTCAGTAATCCTCTACTTTGACTGGCTCTTGGGTCTTTGCATTGGGGGACATATCATTACAAAAAAAGTTTAAAAACAAAATTCTTCAGAGCAATATGCTTAACCAAATGTGGAAAGGATCCAATCAAAGCAAAAGCATGCTGGTAGGGAGGAAAGATTATGGCAAAAATTTTCTGGGATAACGAGGGCATTTTCTTTGTTAAATTTTAGTGGGGAAAAATACAGTAACACTTGCTTATTATGAAATAGTTTTGAGAAAATTAATTGGAAACTTCAAAGAATTCTTTTTCACTACAAGAATATCCTTTCTGATTACTCTCATCAAATATTGCAAAAATTTCAATACAAAATCATTAAGCATCCACTTTAATGACCTGACATTTTGATTTTTATTATTTTCTCAGCTTAAAAATTTTTTTTTAAAAGTATTCATTTTAAAACTTTTCTTCTTCTATGTGGCATGGCCTTTCATGACTTTGGTGATCATGTCTCTCCACAGTTTCCTATCTTTTATAGCTCTTAATAAATGTTATCTATTTGTTCTCAATCCTAAAGCTTGCTCCACCATCCATTCACTCAACATGCCCTAGAATCTTCAACTCTCTCTTTCTGATGTTAAGAATAAGTGTCCATTGTTTCCATTTTCTCTAAAACTTTGTGTTGTTTACATGTTCAGTCTATGGTATTCTCAGCATCCTTTTGTACAACCACATTTCTGTTGCTTCAAGTCTCTTCTTCATCTGTGAGGAGATTTTCCAGCATTCACTGCCGTATACAAGGACAGATATTAGGCAACTGTTCAGAACTCTTTTCTTTGTTTCTAACAAGATTTTCCTGTTTCTTAATACTTTTAGTATCCCAATATCCATTTGGAGTTCAGGGTTTTACTTTACATAGTCTGTTAAAATCCTACCCACATATTAAAAAATTTTAAATTTAAAATTGATTTACGTGTTTGTAGAAAGTATCATTTTTAATGTCAATAATGTGAATATTTATCATCACAAATGATGAAAAAATGTGGCACTGAAATTCTTTAAAGGTACATTGGAATAAGAAAATATATCTTCCAAAAAGTAAATCTCTATCTATAAAAGGCAGGATGTGTGTGTGTGTGTGTGTGTGTGTGTGTGTGTGTGTGTAACAAATGCACAGTCGCAATTTTTGACGGATTTGCACCAAAATTTACATGCACATGCTCCAAGTTAGTGGGAAGGCCAAGACTGACTTTGCACTTGCCAACTCCTATTGTTAGTGGAAATAATCAATTTTTTTTATGCTTCTACGGCACTTTTCATGTAGTTTGCGGCCATTTTGTATTGGCCAGAGTGAGAGCTGGCTGCCACGAATAGGCAGGAAGATTCTATTGGCCAGTGTGACAGCCAACAGCTGACTGACACAAATGTTAACTAGCTTGCGAAAAAAATTTGATAGCTGCATTCATCACAGGTGGGAAAAATTTAAATCTGCATGGCACTTTACTCCAATTGGCTCATTCGCTTGCTTGAACTCAACGTTGATTCTGATTCCACAGAAGTGGGTTGGGTGTGAAAAAGTATTTGTTGTTAACATTCTTTTTTCATTTGGTTTTTCCAGTTACGAGTCCTTTTTTAAAGCTGATCGTTTTGTGTTCATTTTGTTTAGTTCTTTTTTCGTAACAGATTTAATGTTTAGTATAGAGCTTAGAAAAAATTTTCAGTGTGAGACAGGCAAGAAGTAAGGCATGTAGCAACATCAGCATGGCAAAGGGCACTCCTTTAAAGGCAAGGAAGGGCAAAAATATTTTAAGTCAAGTGATAGCGATTGCTGTATGAGTCGTACAATTTTTCAATCAAGCATGGGCAACACCGGGCCATGCTGCTAGTAATGTATGAAAAACAGGAAAAGTTTATTAGAAACAAATAGATGAGTGTTGAAATGCTATGTAATATTAATTCATCTATATGGCAGTGAATGACAAACAATTTCCTCACAGATGAACAGAAGACTTGAGACAACAGATACATGGTGTTACAAAAAGATGCTGAGAATAACATAATCAATGAGCAAGTTTTAAGGAAAATGCAATCAGAAGAACACCTGTACTTACAATCAGAAAGAGACAGGTGAAATTTGTGGGGCATATTGTGAGGAAAATGGGTTTGGAGAATTTGAGATTCATGGGACATTCTGAGGTCAAGAGGGGAGTGGGGAGCAAAACAAATATCCTATCTAATGAGCTTGTGTAAATGAAAGGCAAACAGAGACTGACAGGGATAGTTAATGAGAAACATTACTTAGAACTATGGAAGATAAGAAGTTGTGGAGTATTATGAGTTCCCATATCCTGAAGGGACACAGCACAAAGAAGTCATATTCAGTCAATTTACTAGATAAAAGCTTTAAACAATTTTAACTTATATTTTAAAGAGAAAAAAACATTTAGAAAGGTATTTAAATTTAATCGTTATAATTTATTTAAAATAATAAACAAGAAATTAGTTTGTAATAATTTTTGGCGGTTTTGGTATTTTAATTGGAAATTTCATATCTAAAGTTAAAATAAGTATTTTAGGAAAGATGTTTACTTTTGTTTTAAGAATAAAATTTTTTATATTTGAGTCTTAACTAAAAATTCTTGTTAGCTTGATCAAATTAAGTATCAATTATATTTTCATTTGATATTTTAAATACAATAGAAGGCTATTTACAGGAAGATATTCCATAAACCCCAGGAGGTGTCTTAAGCCATGAATATTACTGAATATAAAATATTTTTTCTAATGCATATCTATAAAATTTTCATTTACAAATTAGGCACAATAAAACTTTGATCAGATCAAAAATGAAGTTTTTAATTTATTTCACACTGGAGTCTTAATGCTTTTTGTTCATACCTTAATGAGAACTTATATCTTTTCCCTATTTCGATACATAACTGACGAGGCAGATTTTTTCCTGCAGTAGGTTGCCATTTCTTTCTGCAGTAGACCAGTTGCTATCCAAGTATACAGAACCCAGTCTGTCCTGCTACCTACTCATAGCTGAAGGGAGAAGAAGAGAATTGATACCTTTCCCAAGGGTACTAGTATGTAAGTGAATGTAATGGATTCTACTGAAATTTGAAATTGGCACTCCAATTCCTCAATCCGAGCTGCTAGCTATTACTCCACCATGCCTCCTCATGTGTTTCTCTATAGCATAGCTTAATTGTCTGTATAATTACTCTAGCACTATTATTAAATTATGAATTAAATATTTCCTTGATTGACAGTGGATAACTGAAGCTGAAGAATATTAAACTGAGGATAAGGAGGGCACTATTTACAAATTATGCTCTCATTTTCTCAAAAATTAAAACAAATCCAAATAATTTCTGTCTGAATTTCTGGGATGAGGGCTTATTATTTATACTATTTATATTCAGATTATTGTCTGTTCTTCATGGTTGTTTTCTCACTGTTTCAGGACAATGGCCTAGTAGATTAAAGCTTTAGTTTGGGAATTTGATGACATAGTGATTGTGACTTCAATCTCTGGATTGGGAAGTGTGTACTTGCACTCAGTGTAAATGGGTGAGCAATAAATGAGCAGTTGTTGTATCATTGAGGTGAATGATACACAGAAAAGAATGAGTGCTTAATATTTTTATTCAGCACCAATATCTGATGCTAATGGATATATACAAAAAACACAGAACAATAAGTTACAAAACAATTAACAAAACAGCTTACAAGTTATAGAGGAGAGTCAAATGCTATATAGCCAAACAAAGTAAGATCAGTCTGAACATTAACCAGCTTAGTATCAGCTTATTAATCAACTGTTGAAGCCCTCAATCGTAAACTATTTAAGGTTATGAGCCAGACCATCTGCGAGAGTGATGAAGAGGTGCTAGCTACTCTACAACAACAGTATTAAATAAAAATAAGAATGAGATGATATGAGAATATAAAATGAGAACAGTCTACCTCTGGAGATTAAATAAAGGATCCTGTTAAGAATTGTCTGTAGGTTAACCAGATTGATATACACCTGAGGTAGAATAGAGGGATAATGGCTGAAACATTGTGATAACAACAACAAAAATGAGGAGAATAGTCTAAATATAAATAGTGTAAAAAATGCTAATAAAAATTCCACTATCATCTTTATCAGTAGACATATATTTTCTGTCTATATTTCTGAGATGATGTATGGTAATTATTTACATTGTTCAGACTGTTGTCCACCCTCATCTTTATTTCCATATTCATGAAGTTTTGGCCGTTGTATATTTCAGCCTTCTTCAGGTGTCCTCAAGGACACAGGGCCCACTGGATAAAAGCATTAGTTAGATCCAGTGACTTAACCCCCAAGAGTTGTGAGTTCAATACCTGGCTACTGCAGTGATGACCAAAAACTTAGAGAGTTGAAGTAAAGGGAGATAGCTGAGACATCCGGAAGAGGCATGTCACGTGGAGCTAGTACACTCTAACCTGGTGGATGAAATAAAGAGTTCGGTTCAAAATTTCAGTCACCTGAAAAAGTCTGGAGTGTACAATGTCTGAAACATTGTGAATATTGTAATAAAGATGAGGACAACGGTCCAAACAATGTAAATAATTATATATTTTCTATCATTATTTTCTCATTTGGTTCAAAAAGTTATCTTTTTTTTTGTCAATTGTTAACATTAAGTGTACAATGCATTCTTTTTTTCATATTTTAAGATAATGATACTTGAAAATATATCTCTTAAAAAAGCTACTGGGATTGCTCCAACTGAAAATCATGTCTTCCAAAATTCTATTTTTTGAAAATTAATTCTATTTATATTTCATACAAAAAAATAAATAAAATTTCCTTTTCTTGTTCTTTTTTAGAATAATGCCAAAATAGAAATAAATGTGGGTAGAGAGAAACGATTATTGATGTTTGGCAAAAATCTTAGCCATTTTGCTAAAAAGGGGGGAAAAAAAAAGATCTTTGGGCTTGGTCTATATTAATATAGTGGAAGCTGATGTATTCAAAAAATAAAAAAAATAAGTCATTTTATCCTCTACTAAAAGATCTTCCTTTTTCATTCATTTTATTTAATATTTTCTTAAAACAAAAATAAATTTTTAAAAATTCCATAAAAATGACTGGTTCATTGAAAATTCTATTCTTTTTTTCTTTCTTTCTATTTTTCAGGAGGTTTTTTTTTTTTTGTATGCTTTCCTACAAATACTCACAGGCTTGGTCCATATTAGTACAACCTACTATGTTCCACACCAAAATTTTATGATATTGGTGCATTAAAAACAAATCAGGCAAAGATTTTTCAATTTAACCAATTATTTTTCTACAAGACAATTCCTTGAGTGTTTAAAAGAATCCTATCAAAATATGGGTGTGTTTATGCATGTGTGTATTCCTAACAATAGGTTTATCTGCATGTGCATCTCTAAGCATAAGTAAATGTGAGTTAACTTCTGGACCACTGATGCTTGTGGTACACCAAGTTTCTAGCAGGTTCTATAATTACAGAGTGTAATTTTCTTCATTGAACTTTCTTTATTACTGTACTTGTATGCATTTTAGGAATTTTATTTTCTCTCTGAGAGTCTCTATACAAATCTTTGTTTCTGCTTTTAGTGAAAGTGAAATCTTACAAAACAAGAACAAAAACCAATATCGACGTGTCAGTCTTTTTAATATTTACTGAGACTCCAGTAACACAGCCAAACGAACAATCTATCTTATGCAAATATTTTATATTGCCTTTTTTTAACAGTATTTCTAATTCTTTTGATCTATAGACTTTGATGTTCAACCTTCAAAAATTGACTGTTACTTACTGAGTGAAGATAAGGATAAAACCAGAAAGAAGCTTATAAATGCCAAATGTTTAAAATCATACTAACCACACAAAGTTTAGTAGACTTTTCAAAAAGGCCTAAAGTTGGGGATACGTTTCTTATTTGACTGATTGTAAAAACATGAGCTCTCCATTTTATTTTTCCAAATCAATTAAATGATGGAGATGAGTAAAACAATTAATTATCAAATGTTGAAAATATTAAAATATTTCGTTAGAGGTTTGTATTTTTCATATAAAGAGTGAGAACAAGTCATTATCTGTAAATGGACTCACAGTTGCTTCTATTGTAATATATATATATATATATATATATATATATATATATATATATATATATATAGAAGATCAAATATAGATCAATTATGAGTAGGAATCCAACAAAATGATAGGTTAAAGAACAGGTAGGAAACAGATCTCAATCTAACATGTTTCACTTTTAATAAAGTGAAACATGTTATATTGAGATCTGTTTCATACTTCTTCTTTAACCGAACATATATATATATATATATATATATATATATATATATGTGTGTATTCTACAGCAAAAAAACAAAAATTACCTCAACATAGAGATAGTCTATTTCAAGCTGTTCTGTGTGCGGCTATCATCAGTCCCTAAGTGTCTGTGTCTTGGAATATTGTTTTAAATTTATTTTCAATGTCAGTCCTATTCTAGAAGGCACCTTGTTAATGAGAACAGGTTTGTGTTAGCAATTGGTGGGGGCGTAAGTTATCTTATCCTGGGTGAAGTGGTCTGGAGTTGAAGTTTATGGCCAGAATTTTTGTGGTTTGTAGTTTAATATCAGTTGCTACTATGGGGTGTTTCTTATACAGGCCCATAATGTGTTTTTTTTGGGAATCACAGTAAAAAGTTTGATTTTTTTACTACAGGTGTCCAATATTATAAATTAGTGATGGGGGATTTTAACCTGTTAAAATTAATGTAAATTAGTTGAGTTATAGATTGTGGGTAATACCTGAGCACCCAATGGAATAAATTATGTTGTCCAACACACTTATATGCATACATATCTTCATACATACATATATGTACATTTACATGTCCATACATATATGACACTATATGTACATATACACCCACTACATATATGCACATGTATTCTTATTTAATTTGGAATTTTTTCCTATGTCTACATTTCATGATTAGTTCTCTGTTAAAATTTATGTTATATGCTCTGTTAAAATAACAAACATTGAGCTCTATGTGGAGACAGTTTTAATAATTAATATTACTAGGATCCACCTGGATTATATACCAGTGGATTGATTACCTGTACTCATATATATATATATATATATATATATATATGGTGGACTATATGAATATAAGAACTGACAGACAGACACCAGCACATATGATTTGATTATAGTGGTGAAGGCTTTGTGCAAAACCAACCACACTTTTTGAAGGTCCCCAAACAATCATCTACAAGTTTTGAATCTAGAGTTGTCCTTTTCCTAGACCAGTTGCCATCCAAGGCTATAGAACCCAGTATGTTCTGCTAGTTACCCATAGCTGGAGGGAGAAGAGTATTCATACCTTTCTCAAGGGTTTCAGTACATCATTGAATGTAATGAATTCAACTGGATTTTGAACTGAACTCTCTGATTCCTCAATCCAAGCCACTATCCACTACACCACCAAGCCTCCTGATATATATATATATATATATATATATATATATATATATATGTAACTGACCCAGAACATTCACAAATCATGATGCACAGATTTTCCCTCAGGGAGCCCCTATAACCTGAGCACCTATTGGGACTCAATCTCAAGTTAGGCTTCAAGTGGAACTCATACATATGATCACTCACTAAAGATGCTGGAAAAATTGTTTGTCCCCTGTATCACTCCAGCAAGTATCTCACTCCTCCTGCTATCCTCTAGCTTTACAAAAACCAGATCATGCCAGAAAAGGGATACTGCTGCTATATATGGGTGGAGGCTGCTCAGTTTTCCCCTTTTCAATCTCAATAAAGTCCAAAAGTATCTCTGCATTCTTGGAGGTGACAATCTATTTTCCACTCTGCAACCTCTTTCACACAGAAAAGATGTCACAAACCTCTTGCTGCCCTATCACTCTTTCCATGGACAGCATTCAGATGAACTAGGATCTTTAATTCCACCAATCCTAACCTTCATGATCATGACAAGCACATTGTAGCAAACCACCCACATTCCTTTCATATTCTTCTGGTGAGACCAAAGTTCCACTCAAGCAGCTTTTTTTCACACAAACCACTGCTTAGTGGAACCAACTCCTAAGAGGATGTTTCCTCAATCACTACAATTTTGATCTGTTCAAGTCTAGAGTTAACTGTTATCCGCCACACATACCCACATGAAGTGTGCTTCTTACTCTAATTCTCCACCTTGAGTGGTTCCTGGTCCTTGTACAGGGTGAACACCACTGTATATATATATTTTTGTATATATAGTCAGCAATCCTTCCTTTATGCATGTTTCATTAAAAACGACAGACAAGGTACTACAGTTAAGCTTTTTATTTAATTTTTCTTGTGTTCTAACAAGAGCTTTCTTTTCTGGACAAAGGGTGTGTAAGAACTGTCTAAATGTTTTATATTTCCAAGTGCTTTCGGCTATACCTTTAGCCATTATCAAGGATGATTCAATTTTTAAGTTTAATTGAGTGTGTGCGTTCTGTGTATGTCTTAGTGTATGGTATGGATGTTTTTAATTTCCGAATACGGTTAGCACATTGTGGCCTTGTTCGTAGTTAATATTGTTAAGAGTTGGCTTTTTCTTTTTTATTATTAAAGCTTCCATTATTTTTAGTCTTTTTTTTTGCAGGTGGATGCAGTTAATATATTTGTATTTTCTACTAGTATGTTCTTAATGGAGTCTGGTAAATTTGTGCGTGTGTTTGAATGGGTTCTAATGGAGCTGTGATCAGATAGGTGTAATGTAAGACGTCTGGATAAGCATGTGGTTGTGTAACTGATGTAATTATTTATGAGTCCGGTTTGATTATGAACACAGTTCCTTAAGGGGCACTGACCCAAATAAAAAAATCAAATTAATTATCTATTATAAAAAATTTAAAACTGCTAACCTTATCCTCAAAAATAACACACCAGCTAATTCAAAATTACAAAGAACGAACATTATCTATGAGTTCAAATGCCCCTTAAGGAACTGTTTGAACACAAGAAAAATTAAATAAAAAGCTTAAATGTACTACCTTGTCTGTCGTTTTAATGAAACATGTATAATATATATATATATATATATATATATATAATCTTAATGGCTGGTTTCTCATTTATGAGCATACTCATCTGCTCAAGTGGCTAGCTAATCCCTGTTCATTACTCACAAAGCCAAACTTTGACCTTATTTACACTTTTAGCAAGAGAGAGCATATAATGAACTAGGCCAGTATGCACATAATCAGAATCCAGTATGCTCAAACATCCCTTCGCCCGTCACAATGACTTGTCACTTCATACTATCACAACCATCAACAGCTTCAGAATTTACATATATTTGATCTCAACCCTATTTTTAGTCAGTCTTTCAAACCTGGGGAGTAATGACCCTTACAGAGCCATGATAATTTGGCAGTGGAATGTATGCTGAATTTTATTATTCAAGTCAGCATTTTCCCAATAAAACTGGTATTAATAAAATATTAACAAAATTTCAGGATATATGTAACTATAATTATAGGAGCAATATATCATAAATTTCAGCTCTTTATATATGTTTTTATTAGAAATATTTACAATAACTTACTTTGTAGTCTGAGAAATTATTATACACCTCAAGAGTTATTCATCGTATCTAAAATAAATAAACATGATATTAAATATGATATTTATTTTCTTGAAAGTTTTTGATAGATTTACTTCTTAATTTCAGATATATAAATTGTGATAGATTGTAAAAGAAACCAAATATTGGAAAGTTATTGAAAGATGTGAATACAATGTTGGAAATTGTGAACAGAGATCAAAGAAAAAAAAATGAAATAAAAAATATTAGCAAGATTGAAAGAAAAAGAAAATAAGCTATCTTTAAGAATGTCACGAAAAGATCTCTGGGAAAATAAAAAGATCTGAGAAAATCCAAATGGTGATATTCAAGAAAAATGGATTGACCAGAAAGAAAATATTTGAAGAATATTGCACTGCGAATGTAAACAGAGAGAAAAAACAAGGAGTATTAAATTCACATAACAGAATCTGATAACCTGTATACACGGTTTATGAAAATCATTTATTCATATAAATTCATGAATTCATAGCATCATTATTCAGTCAGCAATGTATATTTCCCATTTTTCTATGTCCTTGTGCTAACTTTCAGGTGAACATTATATTCGATCATAAAAAAGGAATCTGCCTTTGATTTCAGGAATTCTTTGATATGGTTTTTCATGGTCATGAGTATTTCAAAACTGCTGAACAGTCAATGTGTATAGATTATATATTTATTACTAGTTTATACCAACTGTTAGCAACAGCATTCTACTTATAAAAATATTAAAAGCTTTAAGTAATTCTGCATTTTTTTATAGTTTATGTTCAATGCTTTCTGAATATGAAACATCATATCCAACCAGAATTGAATGATTTCTATACATCAATCTATAATACAGAAATGGGAGAAAGATTACCAAAACTGTCCATTGTAAGCAGCTAGACTTCTCTGATGATTTAGAAAAATAGTATTTATATATATATATATATATATATATATAAATTCATGAATCATTCATACAAAATCAAATATAAAGGTTAATGATTTAAATGGAGAGAATACTTTGTCGCAAACAATATAAATAAGATACATCAACCCCGAACCTGTATATGAATGATATGATCCTCGTTTATAAATTTCCAGTTGCATAAGGTCTTTTTAATTTTACAAGCTTTCGTCTGTTCCTACATATACATATACATGTTCATATACAGGTTCGGGGTTGATGTATCTTATTTATATTGTTTGCGACAAAGTATTCTCGCTATTTAAATCATTAACCTATATATTTGTTTTTTGTATGAATGATTCATGAATTTATAAATTATATTTGCACCTTTTAATTGAAATATATATATATATATATATATATATATATATATATATATATATATATATATATATATATATATATTTATTATTATTATTATTATTATTATATTTTTTATATTATTTTAATGTCTATACTCAGGCGGTGTGTATAAAACCCAGATAATACAATTTGTAAATAAAAAATATTGAACAAACCGAAAATTATACTCAAACAGATTGAAAATTCTCAATGGTTGTAGACACAAAAAGCCTGGTTACTTGAATAGAAAGATAGTTGTTTTGTTTTTGTTTTTTCAGGCAGACATTTGTTCAATATCATTGGCCTATCCTTTTGTTTTCTTTGTCTTCTTCTTGTTTTATGCTATTTTTTTATTTTTCTTGGGGGCTGTTTTTTCTAATAAAATGTGATTTGGTCCAACCTTTTTTAGCCTGTATTACCCTGACGATCTGTTAGGAGAAACCTAGGTAGGTTCTGGGTCACCAGGTTTTATATATATATATATATATATATATATATATACACACACATGCACCAATGGCAAGAGAAGTGTCCCTTGAATTCCCAGATTATTCTTTCATGTGCTTTCAACTCATCATTACACTCTGATAGCTATCTCTTTTTCCTTTACTGCTCTCCTTCTTCTCAGGACTGCAGTATATTGAACAATTTTTATGACAGTATAGAAAAGGCTCATCTACAACCATTTTTCTGCTTGGTGATTTTAATGCTCATCATTACAAGTGGCCTAAGCTTTCTAATGTTACCGACACTGTCAGTATTCAGACTTTCAATTTTTTCATTGCTCAGTCTCTTACTCAGTGGATTTACCTACTCATTTCCCTAATAAATCACACTAGTATCAGTTGATATTTCGTTTCAGTCATCTATTTGACAGAACCTCATATTCACAAGACCTCCTTCCGTTACCAGCATGCTGATAGGGATTCACTTCATGACTTTCTTCGAGATACCACTTAGATTGATACACTTAACCTTCCTACTCAGAACTGTGCTAGTGAAGTTTCTTCTTGTGTCAAAGCTGGCACCAATGTTTTTGGACCTTCTCAGAAATACCATCTGAAATTAAAATCTTCTCCATAGTTTACACCAGCCAGTTCAGCAGCTATTGTCCACAGGTATTTTGTCCAGCTATACCAATATGACAGTTCTGATCACAGCACATGCCTATTTGTGGCTGCACACAGTAAATGTAAACATGTCCCCAAGGGAGCTAGGCATTCGTTTGATTAAATGAAGCACTATATAGCCTCTAACAAATTTGGCACTTGTAACTACAGGTGACTCTGTAATAGCATATTAACTAAGAGTAAGTTTTCTATTCCTCCTCTATCCATGCAACCTGAGGTGTTAACATCTTCTGCTGAGAAAGCAGAATGTTTTGCCTGTAAATTCTTTTCAAACTCTACTCACCTGTATTATGCTTACAACCAAGTCTATTCATGTAACTCTTTTCATCATTTCTGCTATAAGCTCTAACCTGGATCCCCTCAAAGAATGTGGCCCTGGTGGTATCCCTGTAATAATCCTTAAGAAATGTGTTCCTGCATTGGTTCCTGTTATCTCTAAACTTTACAATAAATGCTTTCCTATCTCTTGCTTTCCTGTTTCATGGAAATTCTTCTCTGTTGTTTCAGTCTTTAAGAACTCAAGTGAATCATCTGACCATTCTGACCATCAGCCTATTAATCTTCTACTACTTTTTAACAAACTACTGAAAGCCCTAATTAATCTGAATTGGTTAAGCATCTCACATCACAAGGCCTTCTATCAGACAAGCAATATAGCTTTAACTTCTCTAGATCAACTGCTGATGAATAATGCTGAAAGAGTATATCCAGTTTTAAATAAGAATGGTACTTTGGACATCTTGAAAACATTTGACAGGTTTTGACATACAAGTTGAAAGATTATGTTATTCCCAGACAAATTTTTGAACTGATTCAATATTTCTTATCAAATTGCGAAATGAAATTTGTTCTGAATGGCCACTCTTCTAGATTTTTTTTTTTAATGATGCAGGTGTCCCCTCAGGGCACTATCCTTAGACCCACTTTTTTCTTAATTTTTGTCAGTGGCATTCCTGATGATATCAGTTCTCAATTTGGTATCTATGCAGATGACAGCTATTCTCTCCGGAATCTATCAATCATGCACGCTTTGAATATGGCTGCCGCATATGACCCAGTGCTCCTTCTGCATATTTAAAGATTGTTGATGAAATCTAAAGAAGAATAAACAATACTATTGGTCCTCACCTGGCTTCTCAGCTTCAGTCACAATGTAGCTTCCTTGTGCCTTTTCTATAAACACTTTTATGGTAATTGCTCAGATGAACACTTTGCTAGATTTTATGAATTTAAATGCAGTACTAGATTGGCAGCAAGGTCTCATCAGTTCACAGTTGAAATAAATAGATGTAATCCTAAGTTCTATACAAACACTTTCTTTTCTTGCACTTCTCACTTGAGTCCATGCTTCCCAGCCAACTTTGATCTTCAAAAATTTAAATTCAATGTCAGTTATCTACTATCTTTTTGATTACTCTTCTATTGTTCTTGCTCCTTAATAATGTTTCTCTTTTTTCATATTATTTCACACTTAGTAACCCTTTGTGTCTTAGTGGCTTTACTGCCTTGCATGAGGTGAAATGATTAAAAAATATATATAGGATAAATACATATATAAAATTTGTCAGTTGATTGATGTTATATTCAGAATCTTAACTATAGAGACAAACACTTTTGTATTTTGTTAATATATTATATATTCTCTGTGTGTGTGTGTGTGTAACTTCACACTGCATTTTTTTAATAAATCCAATATCCTTAATAAAACATATTGAAACTACCTAAAAATTTAACTCAAGCTTTGTTTTGATGTCTATATTAATTGTTTAAAATTTGACAAAGCAAATTTGTGTTATTGAGGTTTATGTGATTTGCATAATAACTTCAAATGAATAATTAAGCAATGTATAATAAATAACAAGTAAAAATTTCACAAACAACAATATAAAATGGCCACAAATAACTGCATTTGAATGCACAATTATTCCTACTAAATATCCTCTAGAATAATTTAAAACATAACCATTACCATCTACTTAATAACCTTTAGAATAATACAATAGACCTTGCTACCCATAATGCACCTTTGACCAGCATACATAAATAGTTGAGCCAAAACACAACACACATGGTCTGAAGTGTGCATTCAAGTATGAAACAGACTCTCACCACTCTATATTGACTTCAGTGCCAAATTTTATATCTTATAGATATATTTTAGATAAATAGTGAGAAAGGGTATGAAAACATGGAAAAACTTGTTAGGGGCACATTTGGTTTTGTGCTTTCTTAGAATAAAATTCACCAATAACATTCCATTTTGTCAATCACTTACATAAACATGGGTTATGTAGCTTGATATCAGGAATAGAACATATAGATAAAAGTGGAAATTTTGTTTTATGCTTAAACACAATCTTCAAGCCCTGAAGTTTGCATTTAAGCATGAAACAGACTGTTGCCACTGGGTATTGACCTCAAGGTCTATTTGATATATATATATATATATATATATATATATATATATATATATATATATATATATATGAATGAATTATAATGTTATAATTTTCAAATAAATTATATTTGCTCTACTCTGTATTGAGCACTCTTTTAAGAATATTATTTTTTGGTTATTGGAATTTATTCCATATACACCAATCCTATACTTGGGTATATATATATATATATATATATATATATATATATATATATATATATGTGTGTGTGTGTGTGTGTGTGTGAAAAAAAAACAGGAGCAACAAGGAAACTTATACTTAAAATCAGAAAGAGTGATGAAATTTTGGATGACACAAATTAAGACAAGAAGGCCTCAAGAATTGGGCAAAAATTTAACTATGTGGCTTTTGTCTAAATTTCTGAAATGAGGAGTTATTTACATGTGGACTAAAGTCTTTGTTGTTGTTAGAATAATGTTCTGGTTGTGGTGTCTGCTGGCTTTCTTAAAGTAATTGTTGATCAGGATTACCTTCAGAGAATTTTGAACTCAATCTATTATCTGCAGTAGTAGATTTTACTCATACCATCATTCCATGTCTAATTCTTATTTTTGTACTGCTCAGTTACTGAACACCTTATTTTCACTCAGTCTAAGTCTGCACTACCAAAGCCAGGGATTCAGTTCACAATTAATCTTACCAAATTCACAAACCAATGCTTTTATCCACTAGGCTATTGTCCTCTGTGACCATCCTGAGTAACACTATCTACACTGTTGACACTGCTGCTTGTCACACTTGTCTGCATTTATCAAGGCTTCTCTTGCTGCTGAAATCTTGTTATTTCTCTTTATTAACATTTTTCCTATTGAAACTGACTCCAGTGTTTTTCTCTGTCTAGCATATTTACTTCATTTCACATGTGTTGGTGACTACACCTTTCCTTTTATATATGATCAGCCATGTCTGATTTCATTTTCTCACTCCTAATTACAGTTTCTCAGTTCTTTGGCAGCCTTTCTTTTAAGAGGTAGCTGGTTTCACATTTGTATTCTTTGCTACAAATGCTGTGGTGAAGTATACAAAGGTGAAACTGAGAAGAACACTGAAGAGTCAGATATCTGAAGGAATCAGTGCATATGATATGTGAGTCTTCAATAAGTCTAAATATTCATTTTGTTGATATTTTACGTTTCTACACGATTTTCTTGATTAGTCAAAATTCAGTGCTTACAAGGTGCTACTCTAAAGTTTGGAATATCCCTCAGTATGGAGTTATTTGCAAGGCTAATTTAGTTGAACTGAGTAAGGGGTTCAATACTTATTGGATAATCCCATATAAAATCCAACATTAACCCAATAAGTTGCCTGAGTACAATTTTCTTACATTTGAAAAAGAGGGCAAATGAAGGTGATTCAACTGCATAGTGTCTTCTAACACTCAACTTTTATAACTAAAAAATGGATTTCATGTTAACATTTGCCATGGAAATAGTCATAGGCTTGTGATGTAGTGTGTGAGAAAGAGATTGCAGAGTGGAGATTAGGGCTTCCCTCACAAGACTGTGTAAAAGATTTAGAACTCCATTAAAAATGATAAAATGAGGATTGAGCAGCTTTTTGGTTTAATCTGACTCTTGTAAAGATAAAGCAAATCAGATACTCCC
This sequence comes from Acanthosepion lycidas, assembly GCA_963932145.1. NCBI lineage: Eukaryota > Metazoa > Mollusca > Cephalopoda > Sepiida > Sepiidae > Acanthosepion > Acanthosepion lycidas. The sequence goes on from OZ010575.1 coordinate 56,108,071, forward strand.
TGGAGTAATATAGTGGGAATGGTGCTTCAAGTTGATTCTAACTTGTGCTTTTTGACTGCTAAAACAGAAGAACCAAAAGGTGCCAATTTATTTCACGGATCACTTCACCATTGTGTTTTAAATGAATTTTTCCACAGCGTGTATTCTTGTTTTCCAAACAACTGAACACAATTGTGTCATCTGCCATGGATGAATTTCTCTTTACCTTTTTCTTTTAAAGAATTGGCCATTTAGGGTAAAAGAGTAAACCAATGTTTGAAAAAACAATTCTACAATTTACTCCTGCCTCAAAAATAAATCTAGTGTCAGTGACAAAACTAACCTGGCTGCTCATCTTGAAATGGACCTCCAATCAGTTGTTAACTGGGGCAAGAATTGGCTGGTCAACTTTAATGTCTGACAGTCAACTTCTTGAGGGCAACTCTCTGCATCTGCTAAGGTCTCACATTGACTGCTGACCTGAGATGGAACAAATACATTGAGTCAATTGCATCGTCCACCGCGAGGAAAGTTGGCTCTCCGTGCTGCACCAGGAAATTTTTCTCCCCAGAATCGATACTTCAAATATACAAATCAACCATTCACCCTTGCATGGAGTATTTCTGCCATATATGGTCTGGGGCACCTTCTGTTTACCTCAGAGTTCTTGATAAGATCCAGAGATGGATATGTAATATAATTGGCCCTGATCTAGCATCTCGCCTACAGTCACTCTCTCACAGATGCGCCGTCGCCTCTTTCTGTCTTTTCTACAAATACTTTCATGGTAATTGCTCCGATGAGCTGCTTTCACTGGTTCCGAGACTCCATGAGTTCAAGCGCCATATGAGGCTGGCATCCCGCTCTCACCCCTTCACTGTCAAAACTCCTGAATGTAGCCGTCTCTTCTACTCCAATAGCTTCATACCTCGCACCTCTCACCTGTGGAACACCCTTCCCAATTACTGTTTCCCTGAGAGCTATAATCTCCAACTATTCAAATGTAATGTCAATCGACATCTCCAGTCACCTTGATCTATCCACAATCCCACTCCTCATCCTTTCTTCTATCACTTCTATCTGCTCTTGCTCCAAATCTTCTGCAACCCTCTGCATCCTAGTGGCTTCACACCTTGCTTGGGGCGTAATGCTTAAAAAAAAAAAAATTCCAAAATATGGGATGCCAAAATTTCCTTTGTTTGTGTGTATAACAGATATCAGTGCGTAAAGTTGACTAGCTGAACTCAGTTTAAAAAATAGGCTAATCTGCTGCAATTATTTTCACACTAATGTTCTTGAAGACTTGATTTTATCCCCCCAGTTTTGGGTTAAATAGAAGAGTAGACTAGACTATGTGACAACCAGTTTGATAAAAGGAAAATACTGAATTCCAAACTGTGGAGAAGGCAAGAAAAAAACACTCCATTATCTTTCCCAAGAATGTATGGCAATTCAAAGATAATAGAAAAAAATCTGAAGAGAATCTTGTTTGTCTCCATCTTGTAGGAACATTGCATGAAAAAAAAGGAAAATCTTGTAGATGTATTCAAATTCCATGAATATTTGGGTAGATTGGTTGGAATATTTATATTCAAAAATATTCTTTATGCTAGCAAATGATTATAATACTGTATATACACGAGAATATAATAATGTATATACTCAAATATCAAATTGTATATACTTAAACCAATTTTAATAGAAGCCCGTTTTGTATATACTCAAATATCAAATTTCAAATTATAATACTCTATATACTCGATAATAGTGCAAGTTTTTATTTTATGCAAAAAAATATGGGTTTCTCACTTTGAAGAGCTTAAAAATCATGCATTTCCAGTGACACAATACACAAGTAAATTTTTTCTGGATGGGGTTAAAATTCAAGCCCCCAAATTCAGGGGTTACATTTTACATGTCGTTGACTTATACACAAGTATATAGGGTATACACTTGAAAAATCAGGTATGTGGATTAAAAAAGCATCACATTTTGTTTGCAAGCTTCACCTACCCAGCATATTACCAAAGTTTCAAGTTTAATGTTATGACCCTCATAAGACTCTCCATTGGTTGCATGTCGACGTGGTTGTAATGGTTGTCTCACTAGATCAGTTGCCACCTGAATAGTAAGTTTGATCCTCACTGAGTGTCTCATGCTTTTGGCTTTACGCCAAATCTAAACTACACTTAGAAAATCACCATGTCTCACTACTGTTTTGAAATTATGCATTGAAACTTACTAAAATACAATTTTTTAAAATCCTTTTCCCTCATCTCAATAGATTTCACTTAAAATTCTTTTGAAGCTTTAAACCCAAGAAAAAATTAAAAAAAAAAACTTCTGATAAAGAACAATAAACAACAGTAGAAGTGTCAGACATTTTAATATTTACTGTTTATGATAAAATGAACAAAAGGATGATGGGTAATTTTTTTCTTGTTTTCGCTTTTCTCCTATCTGAAATCTTTGATGTTCAAGAATTGTAACAAATTTTATCTTCCACCCCAAAGATAAGAGCAAGGGTTCTAAATTAAGTATGTCAGGGGTGGCCTGACCCAACAAATATCAGGTTCTTCTTGTTAGTCTATCTTATTTATTTTTTTAAATAATAACAGCAAAAAGTTTTTATGCCCAGTGTTCAACTTGGCAGGAGCCAGCTTAGCATAATATATGAACTTATATATAGTTTGAATTCTAACTGAGGCTGTTAATGTATACTTAGCATGAATACTCTCAGTAAAGGCATGAAAGTATATTCCTGTACTCTTTAACACTGCCAGATACCTTGAAAAAAAAAAAAAAAAAAAATGTTTCATTGCTGTTATGCCACAATGATTTAGAACAGAATGGCTTAGTGAACAATTTGGCAAACCACTTTCCTATGATAACCTTACCTGCCCAGGTGTAATAGTAAATAAATATTGTATCTATTGCCAACTTACAAGGTATCACTCATATTATCAGAAAGAAAAAATAGTGATGATATTGATGATTATGATGATAATGATAATGGCTATTATTGTAATGATTATCATGATGGTGATGATGATGATGATAATGGCTATTATTGTAATGATTATCATGATAGTGATGATGATGATGATAATGGCTATTATTGTAATGATTATCATGATGGTGATGATGATGATAATGGCTATTATTGTAATGATTATCATGATGGTGATGATGATGATGATGATTATGGCTATTATTGTAATGATTATCATGATAGTGATGATGATGATGATAATGGCTATTATTGTAATGATTATCATGATGGTGATGATGATGATGATGATAATGGCTATTATTGTAATGATTATCATGATGGTGATGATGATGATGATTATGGCTATTATTGTAATGATTATCATGATGGTGATGATGATGATGATTATAGCTATTATTGTAATGATTATCATGATGGTGATGATGATGATGATGATTATGGATCTGATGATGATTATACTGATGATGAGAACTGTGATGATTATGATTATGTTGATTTTCTTTCTAAGGTGTTTGAATAAACATTTTTTCTGATTTGAGTGAAAATGGAATCTCCAGCAAAGGAATGTGCGTGAAAAATTAAAAAAACAGAGAACAGTCAAGAATGTGAAATTGAAAGTGTGACACCCTTTAATATTTATCAAGTTTCTGCAGTCAAAGTAAACTGAACAAACTATCATACACAAATGCAATTCTTTTTTTTTTTTTTGCCTTTTCCAGTTCAATAATTGCTTTGATCTGAAATGTTTACTTGACGAGCATATTAAGCATTCCTCTTTTTAGACAAAAGCTAACATTTCCTCAAGATTGTTTTCACTGAATATACTGTATGGAACAAAATCACATTTAACACACCAATTCTATTTTGATCGCAAATAGTTCATGACATTTTCATACAATTAAATCAGCATTTATAAAATATTCTATTCATATAGCACACAGTTAAGTATCGATTTTATGTCATTTTAACCATCACATCTATAAATGAGATATTATCAACTGAAGACCATCACTAGACGGAGAAGGACTTGTTTGAACCTGGCTAAGATGTGGTTCAAATAACAGATAAGAAACATTAGGTTTGCTTTTGATATTTAACTTTAAAAACTGTTTCTTCCAGTTTAAAAGGTGGGTAAAATAGAAACAAATTTGTAAATAGTGAAAATCTCATTTATATTTTATCTTGAGCTTCCCAGATTCATATTGACTGCACATGCAATAGCGGCAGTCAGTTTGTTATTAAACATGTATTAAAACTGATCTACAACTTGGAGATTTTTTTAAAATGCCTCGTTCCTTCACGATCTATGCATTAATGGCTCTTAACATATTCTTTATCATCGCTGAAGTGATGTGAAATCTTGAGAAACATTGTAGAGTGTTATCTCATTGCTTTCTCTGTGGTTTTGTGACGATAAATATTTGCACTTACCAGAGTCGAAGAATGCAAGATACTTTGCTTGTCAGGCTGCTGTTTTATGATGGATATGTGCATAAACCCAAGCTGGACAGTTTGTCATTTTGTCAACTGCCTCCTTTCCTCTCGAAAGTGTGGTTCAAGAAAAGTACATTCTTTGACATTTGTTGATTTTATGCTGCTTGACAGGATTTGTCTAGTGGCGGTCTGCAGCTGATTGGTTGAGCTGGGGACTCTGATTGAGAACGAGGCCAACAGCAATGATTGGTGCGTTGGCAGTGTTTTTTGGTCAGTAAAAACGGTCTGGGACATTGGCTGGCAATGCAATTGGGACCGTGGTGACATGCACTGCTATAGAGGTTCATATTAAGTTACGACTGTTTATTTTTGTCTGGGAGCTGGACGCTAACTTCAAACCTATTGCTAGAGTGAGCGGTGTAATTACCAGTGTCTACTGAAATATGGGAAGGAACACTGAACTTCAACAGGTTTTAAATTCAAAGCAGACCTTCTAAACTGGCTGCCACCCAAAAGAGTGCAGTCAACTGTTCTATTTAACACTTAGATGGAGGACTAGAGACCATAGACAAAGATAGAGACAATAAAAATACAGATAGGTGAGAAAATCTTTTTACAAAAAATGTCAGGCAATGATGGCAATTCAAACATTCATTTTCTTCATTATATTTGAATCAACATACTTCTTGAGAAGGCTAGTGGGGGAGGGGGGTGTCTTCATAATTTTCAATTTCAAGTTCTCCTTCTTAACTGGTTGCCACTCAAAGAAACAAATTGCAGTCTGCCCTGTAATTTAACCTATACTTGAGGGAGAAGAGAGAAAGTGCATCATGACTTTTCCCAAGGGCATTTGTGTGAAAGTAAATGCATCTGATTAGTCTAGAATTTGAACATAGCTCACCAATTCGATGGAAAGTCCACTTTTTAAACCGGGACCTTCACAATAACAACACACTTAAGGAAAAATACAGCTTCAAAACAAAAAAATGCCCCCCACAACAAAAAGAATTAGACGATTTCGAGAAAGACTTAACTGACCTAGTTAGAAACATAAAATTCCATAAAAAACAAGATGCATTCCAAAAAAAACTAAAATCAGATATAACTAAAATAAACAATTCAGCAAGTGTATTTATCGCTGCTGACAAAACGAGAAATTCATACAAACTAAGCCCTCCTACACACAATAAATTACTCAAGAACAACATAACCAAAACATACAAAAAGGCACCCCAAGCAACAGAACACGATATTAATAAAGAAGCTAAAACAATCGCCTAAAATTAGACCTAGATGACCGAATAAGTTGTATTAGCAAGGCACGAGCCTTTATCACACTAAAAGACCAAAAAGAAAATTTCAA